>VZTZ01021927.1:1560491-1772768 GCA_013400955.1 Drymodes brunneopygia | reverse complement strand
AGCTCGTTTGCTTGCCCTACTGTTTCATTCCAAAGTGGTTTTATCTTAAATTTAGGAAAAATTTTGACATACTATTAAAAATCTGCATATTGATCTGATGTGTTTACTGAACTTAACAGTTACTGACTCAAAACTGCATGCTAAATAAAGAGAGAGCTCAGCCCCTTACTCACTCATGAGTAATGGTTATGAGGGAGAAGATAACCTGATGGTTAAGCTGCTTCATTGAAATTAGGATGATTTTAATTCTCTTCATGTTTAAAGATTCCTGAAGAATTGCTGTGGGATTTTTTGTTAGTTGTTTTTTTTTAATGAGCATGATACCCATCATAGCAGCTGTATTTTCAAGTGTATTTGTCTGTCTTTGAGAAACAAGTGGTTCTTCTAGAAAAGTTTAGGATGCTGGGCGCTGGATTATCAGGAAGGGTGATAGTAAGTCACACAGGCAGCTAGTGATAAGGACCATCTTTGAAGATATGGATTCTGTCCAGATATTTGAAATAATTCACTTGTAATTCTGGGCTCCTGTTTCAGTTCTGTATCTGCAAAGTGCAGGACTTCCTCTTTATCCCTGACCTTAACTCCATGTGCATGTCTTCAACTTCATTTCATCTGTGTATTTCCAACAAGTTAAGCATACTCAACAGTCTTCGTGGGATCAAAACTTCAAATATTCTTTTCTGAAATGAATATTGTTTTCAGGGTTGTTTTGTTTGTTTGAATTGCTACCTGTCAAAGCCAGCATGTTTATATTGACTGTAACTAGTTTAAAAAGTTGAAGACTAGCATTTGTGATAGTGTTATACTTGATCCTTTGACTAAAAAATACTTTTCATTTCCTGTGAGAGGCAATACTACATAACCAGAGGGATATCCAGTATTACTTATGTAGTATTTGTGAACTTCTCATGCTAATAGTACAGGAAGTCATAGTGGGTTTTGAATTCTACGGTATTGGCATCTCTTGTATTTCCTGTTTGGCAAAGACAGCAACTGTAAAAAATCCAGACAAACAGTTCAGCAACTTCTGCTGTTAGTGTATCTCTGATTTCATGTGATTCTGTACGTAATTGGTTTTATTTCATGTATTGTTAAAGAGTCTTAATTTGTGAAGTACTGTACAGCATGCACTCGTATTCCCAATCCAGTGTAGCACCATTGTATCCTTTTTTGTCTTTTACATATATTTTAAGTTGATGCATTTAGGACATGTACTTGTTTCTTGAGCCAGATACTGCTTCTCTGAATTTCAGAATTTCAAATGTAGCATAGGCAGTTGTGTGGTTCTGAGCTTATTTATGACTCATATTGTCAAGTTTTAGGAATAGTGTTGATTAACTGTGTTTGTGCAGTCATCCCTAAATGTATCTCACAGGATTTGTCTTGGGCAAATTTTACTTGTTTGTACTTAGGAATCATTTTATCTAAGAACATCACTGCAATCTAAGAGAAAAAACATTGACTTTATGTTAAAATACTATCCTTGATAAACATATTTCTTTTGTCCTAATAGTAAGTGATAAAGAAAAGAAATCTCTAGTTAAATTCACTTCAGAAATGAGACTTAGGAATATGAGACTATATTTTGCCTTCTGTAGCTGTCATCAGAAGTTATCACTAAACTTGTAAGGAGATGATTTAAATAGAGGCAGTTGTTTAATCACCCAAGGAAACAGTAATGATGGGGTTTAGTCATAGAGTATTTGAAAGTACATGGAGTATAGAATAAGCATAGATGTTTCCTTTGGGGTTATGGGATTTGTTTAAGTTTTGTTCAAGATTTTGGCTGTAATTTCTTAATGTGGTAATTAAAAAAGCCAAGTGCTTTGCTTTAATGACAAAGCAGACTTGATCTTGAATTTGCTAGAAGACAATCTTTTAAGATTGGTTTAGAATACCCATTGTTAAATCAGGCTGTGTAGTCACCTCAACATTATGGAGTTTGTAACTGTAATTTTTTGTTTCTCTCCTCCTGTCCCCCACCTCACCCTTTCAAGGTTACACATGTTGAACCATGGGAGAAGGGCAGCAGAAAAACAGCAGGCCAGACAGGGATGTGTGGAGGGGTAAGTAGAAGTACGTGCCTTCTTACATTTTTCTGTGTGGTAAATAACTTTCCCAAGTATAGATAAAATGTGTTTGTATGTTGGCTTAGTCTCTAGATATAAAATATTTATTACAAAGAGTAGAGATATTCTTCATGCTTCCAAAGCTGTGGATGTAAGTAGTGTTAATTTTTTCACATAGCTTTGTTTGTAGATCTAGATTTTATCCTGTGTTAGTTCTCATATTCTTTTGTAGGTTTGGGATAATGTCTTTATGCATCCTCACCTAACTTTCTGCTTTTGAAAGGTGCGTGGTGTTGGAACTGGAGGAATTGTGTCTACTGCCTTTTGTCTGCTCTACAAATTATTTACGCTGAAGCTCACTCGTAAGCAAGTGATGGGCCTTATCACTCATACAGACTCCCCATATATTAGGGCTCTTGGATTTATGTATATTAGGTAAGTATCAATATCATCAACTAGTGACTGATCTAATATGCAGAAAGCTGTATTAAAATTTTACATTGTTTTTGTGCTTAAAGGTACACACAGCCACCTACAGATCTATGGGACTGGTTTGAATCCTTTCTTGATGATGAAGAGGTATGTCGGCGAGGGTAATAATTTGTTTTCTTTTGTTTCTTTTCACGTTACTAATTTAGGTTTAAATGTTGCATGATAGGGTTTTCTGTAGTTTGAATCTTACAATGTTATGTTCTTGTTTACATTATGTGCATGAATTAGTGCTGGAAACAGGTTTGAGCTGGGACCTGGGTTATTTCTCTTAGATTTAGAAGATCTAACAGAGTTTTTCATTGGTTGAGATGTTACTGTGAGATTTACAAAGCCATGTGGAACAGGTGTACTGAATCAGAATGCAGACAGCAGGCTGTGTGAATGTGTCTTCTGTGTTTTTTAAAATCATAGTTACTTTTAGGTAAGGTGTAGTAAGTGATGCAAGTGCTAAATTTAATTATTACTAGGACAGGGGAACTGATGCTTACATAAAAGAGTGGGAAGTATATGGTAGAAACCAACATTCACCTTGGAAAATACTGCCAGAAATCTCTGTGGCTATTATTCATGTCCTGGAATAACTAAACCCAGGGTTTCTTCAGAGGAGAAGCACAAAGCCTGATTACTGTATAAGGTGGCATCATTTCTGGAACCTTAATATCTTTATTAATGGGGCAGATAAAGAGACGTGAGTTGCTAACTGAAGAAATTCAGTAAAGAGGTTGCATTATGACACGGTCAGATGGGAGAATACCTTTAGTATCCTAGTTCTGATTTACTGTTTGGAGAAACAGTATGGAGCTAGTGGGTGAGGTTTCTTAGACTATGCAGTTGAATATACAGTCTGCTACATACTGCTACAGTTTGTATTTATTGAGCAGGTTTTAAATTACATCCTAAAGTTAAGATTAGAACAGGAAGGATCACTTGCCGTCTTCAGTGTGACAGTAGACATCTACTTGAAGAAATCTCAAATGTTGTAGTTGCATATGATGTCCAAATACTGGTATTAAAAAGAATTATACCTGTGTCTGATTGCAATGCAGTGTATTTATTTTAAAGAGCTTCTTTCATGCTAAGTATCAAAAACACCGTGCAAAGGAAACAGTTGGTAATTTCAGGTAAACCCATGCTATAGTAGGTTTTTAATAAAAATGATACCAAATTGGACTCTTGCTTGAATCAGTGTAATGTCCTTCTCCCTTAGATGGGGCTAACTAATATGAACCCTCCTCCACAGCATTGGACTGTAATTTATGAGAAGGATTGAGGTGGCTTAATTCTCAGGATCCCACAAAATCAATTCCACGGACAGTAAAGCAGTCACAAGTACAATGCATTATGCAGGTCTTAACTGGTTCATTATTCAAAGCACATTTTTTAGTTTATACATTTCAGTTTTTGCAGATACTGGGTATCAAGATGTGTTTATTTCTTGTGGTTTAACATCTCCCACTATATTTTTAGAATTGGTGTTTCCTTCCCTGCTGCTCTCAGTAGCTTTGTGTTATGTAGAAAAACTGCTTGGGGCTGCTTAAGTTTCTTACCAGTCCTGGTCAAGCTCAATAGGATGAAGGAAATTTTTCTATTTGGGATTATTTAAATCTACAGGATGTTTTTTTCCCTCCAGTTCTTAAATATGTGGAAGCAGTTCATCTTTTGTCATGCTGCTGTGAAAACCTTCCCAGGATACAGAGTTACTTTTCAAAATGCTTCTTATGTTTATTTTGTTTAACTGTACGTACTCTCCAGGTGCTACGTTTAACTCCTCTTTTTCTTCTTTAGATCTCTGCAGCGATTATATTTGGAAAAACTGTATATCTGAACACTTAAATGTGTGTGAGTGCAAGCAGTTTTACGTTCAGATTTTCTCTTCCTGTTTAGATAACAAATCTCACTTTCCTTGTGTGCTTGCACTATAGGTTTGGGACTGACAATAGCTGACTAACATGTCCTGAGCTGTGAGAGGGCATAGCAAGAAGGCCTTCATGCGGTAATGACCCTTTTCAGAGACAATGGTCATCATGGATTATGCGTTTCCAATTATTTGTTCATTTATTTATTTTTTTACATATTTCTAAATTAGAAACCTCACTGCTTCATGGCAGTTGGTTTGCTATTGCTTCCAATTCTGTTAGGATGCCATTTTGTAGTAGAGGTTTTTCTATGATCATTTTTAGATAGGCAATTATGTAGTTCATAAATGATTTAGGCCACAGGGTTGGGTATGATGGTACACAGTAGTACATCCACAAAATGGAGTATTAAATGTA
Organism: Drymodes brunneopygia; assembly: GCA_013400955.1. Lineage (NCBI taxonomy): Eukaryota > Metazoa > Chordata > Aves > Passeriformes > Petroicidae > Drymodes > Drymodes brunneopygia. The sequence continues at coordinate 1,767,934 of VZTZ01021927.1, read as the reverse complement.
GTTTCAGAGGACTTCTCAACTTTGTGGCATTTAAATACAATGCAAGATCATACCATATAACCAGACTGTGTAAGGGGATTTTACGTTAATCTCTTCATCGACAGTCCCTTACCATCCAGATGGCTGCAGGATTAGTATGTGCCTGCATGCATATATATTAAGTCCCATTCCCTATCTGTAACATTCTGCCAAATCCAAAGGGTGCAGAGTTTGAATTTCTCTAAGGAAATGTATTAGAATATGAGACAAGTAAACTTTCATAATCATGAGACTTCAATAGGACAGTAATGTAGCAGCATTTTTTTTAATCAGTAAAGAGTATTTTTGACCATCAGGATATTTTTTGCTTGTATTTTGCAGGACCTGGATGTGAAGGCAGGTGGAGGTTGCGTTATGACCATAGGGGAGATGCTTCGTTCCTTCCTCACTAAACTTGAGTGGTTTTCCACGTTGTTTCCAAGAATTCCCGTGCCAGTCCAGAAAGCCATTGACCAGCAAATTAAAAGCAGACCTAGAAAAATCAAGAAAGATGGCAAGGAGGGGATGGAAGAAATAGACCGGCATGCAGAACGTAGACGTTCCAGGTCATATAAACATTATTTTAAAAATTAATGTTAAAAGTTCAATATTGAACTCCTTATTACCAGCAACCTGTCTTTTCACTGAGACAGGTTCTAAGGCAACAGTTTATGGATGCTAATGGATGTGGATTAAAATAATCAGATTGTATTTGGTATTTAAGATTAAATACAGTCTCTGTATGTAAAGTATAAACTGGAAAGAGAGTCTCTTGACTTTTGAAGAAGGTGTTTAACATAGAATATCTTCTATTTTAAAAGGTCTCCAAGACCAAGATCCATCAGTCCCAGGAGGTCTCCCAGAAGATCCAGAAGCAGAAGTCACCATCGGGAAGGCCATGGATCATCTAGTTTTGATAGAGAACTCGAAAGAGAACGAGAACGGCAGAGATTGGAACGTGAAGCAAAGGAGAGAGAAAAAGAAAGGCGGAGATCTCGAAGTACTGATCGCTCACTAGAACGGAGGCGAAGCAGAAGCAGGGACAGATACAGAAGCCGGAGTCGAAGTCGTGACAGGAAAGGAGATAGAAGAGACAGGGACAGGGAGCGAGAGAAAGAAAATGAACGGAGTCGGAAAAAAGAGAGAGATTATGATAAGGAAAGAGGTAGTGAGAGGGAAAAAGATCGATCTAGAGAAAGGTCAAAAGAAAGGAAAAGTAAGGGTGACACAGAGGAGAGAAGACACAAGGATGACAAAGATGAGAAGAAACACCGGGATGACAAGAGGGATTCCAAAAAAGAGAGAAAGCATAGTAGAAGTCGGAGCCGGGAAAGAAAGCATAGGAGTAGGAGCCGAAGCAGGAACACAGGTAAGCGCAGCAGAAGCAGGAGCAAAGAAAAATCAAGTAAACATAAAAATGAAAATAAGGAGAAGTCAAGTAAACGAAGTAGAAGCAGAAGCAGAGGAAGAACAGATAGTGTTGAGAAGTCCAGAAAACGAGATCAGAGTCCCAGCAAAGAAAAATCTAGGAAGCGTAGCAGAAGCAAAGAACGTTCCCACAAACATGATCACAGTGATAGCAAGGACCATTCTGACAAACATGATCGTCGAAGGAGCCAAAGTACAGAACGAGAGAGCCAAGAAAAGCAACAGAAAAACAAAGATGAGACTGTGTGAATTCTTTCAGAAGTGGATCACATTGAATCCTATAAATGTTTGATTAAATCCTGCTTATTTTTTCTTGAAGTTGAGATTGTGCAGTAGTTGATGAGCACTCTTCTCCAACCTCCCTCTAGGCTGCAGATTGTCATTTCCTATTTTGGGTAGGGAAGTGCCTTTGTAAACCCATTCAATGCATTGACGGTTTCAAACCATTTGTTTAGTTTAATTTGTAATGCGGAGATTGTTCTTGCATTTTTATTGTTCAGATGTTTCTGAAATGTACAGTCTGTACATATGTCCTGAAAATGTTTTAATTCCTTTGGCATGGTTGCCATGTTGGTTAAATTTGTATGAGGCAATAAACTGCCACTAATTATACTTTCCTTTTGTAGGCGTGGAATTATGGTTTGTATCCTGAAGTTAGCATGGCTGTGCTTTCCATAATAGAATGGCTTTTAGGGATGGATCTGGAATGTGTACTATAGCTGAGATATTTATGTGCGTTCAATGTACATTGAGGGCTGCAGATTTAGAACTAACATTTATGTCCACGGTACCTGCCATTTTGTCCAAAACTTTTAAAATGTATTATGTTGATCACCAGTGGTGTTAAATTGAGTAGACTTTCAGAGATAGTGGTTTTGATGCAAGGGTTTAGATTATGTTGGGGCTTGTTTAGTAATTCTGTAGAAAGGCTACCTCAAGCGGACACTGTAAAGGTTGACGGATGAGTACCGTAGCCATCTGTGCATTTTATTTGTTTGAAGAAAATCCGTGTAAGCTTCCATTTTTTTTAAAAAACACAATTTATCCATTTGTGGTCCTTTAATGTTTTTTAGCAGCTGCACTCTGTCATTTATGATAATACCGGGCTAATAAAGGCATTTAAGATGGGAAGAGGGAGGTAGGAAGAAGAAAAATACTACAAAGGATTTCAGTTTCAAGCTTCCAAAGCATTTTTATAAGTGTAAACATTTAAAATAAGAATTAACTGATAGTGTCCTTTTTTAATTCATATTTTCTACAAATAGTAAAGATCACAGTTTGTGCTTCAACATTTCATCTGGCAGACTTTTTTTTTTAAACAGGTTGTTAGAAGCAAAAACCAAAATGCATTATAGAAAAAGATCATATCATTAAAGTCCAAGTCTATTTGATAGATTATTCTGATGACTTGTATACTAAGTGAGGAGAACCATCTGGAATAAACTCTCAATTAATTCCTTTGTATTGAGTGTCAGCTTTTCCCTGCACGTTCATTGCCAGTTAAAGAGTGCTTCAGTTCCTCCACATTTTATTTTCAGATCAAGTGACACTTCATATGAATAAGAGATTTTATGTAATAAGTAACTTACAACGAAGATGTAGCAAACAAAAGAAATGCTGCAGCCCTAAAATAGGAAGAATATGAAGTGGGACTCAGTCATGAAGTAACATGAGGCTAGAAATAAAATACCTGTGCCTTTTTTGCTTCTGTGTGATGCAGGTCATCTAGTCATATTTTGTTTTAAACATCCAGGAGAATACAGTGTTTTGACTTCTGACAGTGTACTTCATTCCATACTATTCCAAGAAGCAAACTTTTTTCTTCCTCTCTGCTCTTCCTGTGTTCTGAACTGTAGTAGTCTTCCCTTTATCACCGTGGTCCTTAATAATCAATATTTTTTAGTAATGAGGTTGGTAAGGTATTGTCTACTTATATTTGTGTTACCTGATTTTAAATCTCAGCTTGAAACAAAGGTTGAACTTCAACAAATTCATTCCCTTGCAATGTAAAACTAAAATACTGAGCTTTCATTTAATACTGGAGGAAAAAAGTACCCTGTCTAGTAGATTACTGGAACTGTCTCTGCAGTCTGCCAAGGGACTGCATGGATTCTGTCCAAACAATGAGGACAACTTAAATTTATCTTGTTTGTGTCTAGAGGGCTCCTTTTGGCCTTGTTTTTAACCTTCAGTTTCTGAAACAAATACGTTCTTAGGCAGAGAGGCTGCAGAACCAGTGTTTTGTCAGGGAAAGTGGATTACTGATTTCCAGTTGTTTCTTCAGGGCTCCTTCTCTTCTGAGACTTTTGGGTGATACAGTGAAAGAATGGTTTATATGCAGGAAAAAATGCAGGTATTTGAGAGACAATCTTTGACCTAAATGTGGAGCAGCACTGTCTCACTAAACAAAGATGATGAACATTTTAATACAGTTTGTGCAAAGACTGGCCTGTGCCAGTATCTCTTACAAGTGCAGTAATTTGAGGACTGTGCTTTTATTTTCCTATTTTATAAGTAGTCCTTTTTGACCTTTGGATTTAACATGATCATATTATGTACTTGAGTTAGCAGTGTAATGGACAACATTCACTGCCAGCTAAGGTCCCCTTCAATTACTTGAACCAAGACACCTGTCTGAAATTACCCTTGGGATTTACTGTCATCCAGCTCTTCAGTTTGTATACAGGGACACTTAGTTCCTTTTTGTCTTTCTGATGTCATGTTGTTTTGTGTGCCCTTTGTTAAAAGCAGGAGGAACTCTGCAGGGCTGTGAAAGCAGCTCTGATGAGGAGGGGTGGAGGCACTGGTGCTGCCCACACTGTACACTCAGTACAGCTGCACTGGACATTCATCTCAGGGGCATTAGCAGAAAAGTTCTGCCAATTTTAGCTGGAGGAGCTGTGGTTGCAGAGCTGTTGTCTCAGTCTGTGCACTCACTCTTCAGTTCTCAGGGTAAAATGACCATGGCTGAAGCACTATGAACCTGAAGTTTCCATAGTGTGCCACGTGTCCATAATAGCCTATCTGGGATAGTTATTCTTGTGAAGCCTCACCTGTCTTTGAAATTTCCTGTGGCTCCAATGCTAAGTACTGGAACAGTAATATTAACAGCCTCCTCCAGCATACAAGTTCCCTTCTTTAGGGGAACCTGAAGGAATTTGATAAATTCTGCTGGCTTTAGTAGATGTTTGAGCCCTTTGCCCCACTGTGAAGTGCACGTAGCTTTAGGTATGGATGACCACCAGCTCTTAAGTAGGGTAAAACAGCATTTAAATGCCACTCTTGATGTTTTGCAATGAGGTTGTCATTATATCTCTTTTACGCTTCACCAGCAATAGTTAGATGTGGTAGAACACTTACTAAAGCTCAGTAAATTTGGGTCAAGTCTGAAGTCAGCTGAAGGGTAGATTTTTTCCAGTTCCTTCAGTGGATTGAAAATAACCTAAGTTTAGAGCTGTTAATTCTGTGTCAGATGCAATTAAAAACAATGTGTATTTTAAATAATATATACTTTTTTTTTTGCATGGTCATATGCAAAATCTTTACTCTTATGCATTGAATTTAAATTTTTTATTAAGTAAGCATTAATGAAGTCATCTGCTGTGTAATAACCTAGGTCGTTTTAATCACCTAATTTGTTAGTCCATGTGATTCCACAGATACTGCTCTGAAAGCATCCATTTTAGCATATCAGTATGCTGCCTACCTCCAAGTCTTCAACAGGAATTTTCTTGGTTTTCATGTCTTCTTTCAAGAGGTTGTGGGGTTGGGTTGCTTGGGCTTTTTTGTTAGGAGTTTTGTTGTTTGTTTGGTTGGTTGAGAATTTTATTGCTTGGGGTTTTTTAGCTTCATACAAGTAAACAGTATAGAAATAGCATCTATAAAAACATGACATCTAATTGGCCTTTCCTGTGATCTGAAGTCAGCATGGCCCATAAAAGTGTATTTACCTCAGTCTGGAGAGAACCTGCAACCAATCCTGACCAAATTTTTCAATCAGTTCAGTGAATGCCAGTGCTGTTTCACATATCAGCAGTGTTAATTATTAGACAATTGTTATTAGACAGTGTCTAATGCCTGTAACAACACCTTGAGGTTACACACTGCCATAGTAGGAGGTATGGATCTGGCTCGGTTTCATTATGTTGCTTTTCCTCTCTGTTTTGCTAATTGTGTACATCTGGTGCCCACTTTTTTAGTTGGTGCTGAATCAATGTGTTTTTTCTGGAAATCCTGATTCCTCTTCACCTTTTTGCCTTTTTCCCCCAGCAGACATGCAAATAATAGATTCTAATACAAATACCCTTCTTTTCAGTGACAAAAGTGAGATGAGCTAATGAAAATAGTACTACAGCATTGTTATGTTTGTAGTGTGTAATTGAGATATTAAGGTCTGCATGCCAGGGAGAATTAAGAAAACATACACCAACTGTTTAGAATGGCTTAAAATATGTTAGGGTTACTATTAGAGCATGGAATTATCAGAATTGCTTAGGTGAAAATATGTCATTTGGGGCTTGAATTTGATTCCAAAAGAAACCAGTTGCTTTAGATCACTGAAAAGCCAGTTAAACATGCTGTGGTGACAGTGTTTGACAATGATGTCTGCAAAGAAGAAATACTGAAATAGAACCCTCAAGGAAGAAGGTTGTTTAAATTTTTTTTTATTGAGTGAGAAATAAAACCAACTTTCTATTAACTGATGCAGAGCAATTTAAAAAAAATGTTTCCTAAAGAAAGACTTGTTTGATCGTGACTAAATGTAGATAATGTTCAAAGAAGCAGCATGTAATTCTTAGGCCGTCTACAAGCACCTTACTGAATCGTGAGATGCCCATGAGATTTTGTGCAAGTGATCAGAAGCATTGGCTGAGATACCTAACACCTAATGTGGTCTCTGAAGGAAAGCAATTTTCAGAATGGATAGTGTCTGTTTTTATAAGCTGAAAATAGTGTTTAAAACCTTGTTGTCTTTGGCTGCCTTTAGACACATGAGCTCCTGAAGACTGTGTTAGATTACACTTGTTTTTGTAGAACTATTGACCTTAAACTTTGCTTTCAAAGTTGGCTGAAAAAGTAACTACTGGGGAGTATGAGAGAAGATCCTGCCTGGATTAGGTCTCAGGTATGCCTGGGTGTTCAGCTTCCCTGCTCCCAGTCCTCAAGCAGCTGTGAATGTTGCAGTTAAGCACAGATGTGTCTTTCCAGCTTCAGGGAGAAAAAGACTGAAAATAACATTTAGGGATAATGGTGTTAGGAACAACCTTAACATCCAGGATAGCAGTAGGTGAAGAGCAGCAAAAAGGAGATCAGCCTTAGGGGAAAAAAGTCAGCAGTGATTTCTTGCCATCCCTCTGAGATAGGAGTAGAAAATAGTCCAGAACACTGGGAGAAAGTAAATGAGTGTTGAAGAATATTTTGATCTGTTGGGATTTTAAGGGCTTTTCAGGCAAACTAGCATAGTGAAGTGAAGGCTTAATGAAGTGAAAGAGGGTTGTTATAAATGGAGGGGAGGACAAATCAGTATTGATAGTTGGAGCAGACAAGAGATTTCAGAGGTAAATATGATAGGTGTTAACAAACATCTATATTTATGATATACGGACTGGTGAAGCATTTCCCTCCAATCCCAAAGATTTAATCAGCAGGAAAGTTTGATTCATGCACTCTTAATATGAATTGCAATTCTTACAACTTACCTCTTTATCTGAACCAGAATTTCATCTAGCTGTGTTTTGCATTGCTCTTTCCTCTATAAATCACTATAAAAGAATTTGGAAATTAATCCAATTCCACTTATGGAAAAGCAACTGTCTTGAGAATTTTTTTTCAGTGGCTGCTTTTGAAGTTCTTTCTAGCAGTTTACATAGGCAAATAAAGCACAAGACTATCCTGTTGAAACCCCAGAAGAAATATGTAGAATAGATTGAGGTAAGCCACACTTTTTTTTTTTTACCTTTTTGAAAACAGAAAGCAGAAGTGCCACCTAGTTTCATTTGTAATGGAATGTGGGAAGGCTGTAGAAGATAAACCTGCCTTTTATTATGTGCTATCAGATGAATAGTAAGTGTTGTGATCATGCATGATTGTATGCAGGCCACAATATAGGCAAGGTTTTGTTGGTTTGCTTCTTTTAAATTATATAAGATGGGGGAGGGGATGAGACAAACTGCATAACACTACCAGAAGCCTTGATTATCAAATCTATGTGCTCTATGCATCTTATTTGAAGTTACATGGTGTAAAAATATTTTATAAACCTCATGAATTTTTAATGTATTCTCTTACCCATTCCAACAGAGCTTCCAGAGCAGGTGACTGAAATGACATGAAACAGTGGTACAAATGTTAGGTGTCAGGTTGTAAGCTGGAAAATATTCCTAGTCTCCAATATGTAGTCCATCTATACAACTATGTGATCCCATCAGACAGCAGTAGTTTTATAATGGTTTAAATCTATGCCTTGGGAAAGGAATCCCAAAGTAATTTCTTCCCCTTTAAACAATTTTTACTTAAAAAATGTCCTTAGGAGTGATTCATTGAAGTTACTGGGTTGTTTCTTTATTTAAAAGAATCCATAAAACAAAAAACGCTTGTTTATTTGCTTCCATATTCTAACCACTCCTAACCTCCCAACTGAACATTGGCTTCTCTATTCACCAGGATATGGGTGATCCAGTTAAGAGGCACCTGTGTAGATAAGCATGCCCAGTCCCAAAATGCAGTATGAAGTTCCCATCAGAGATACTGCAAGACTGCACTCACAAAGTTTACTCTGCAGTCAACACTAGAGCAGAAAAGTTCTATTCCGTGCCACCTTTACCTGCATAACTTTGGATTACATTTTAACCATTTAGCATGCATGGACAAAAAAAAAATCATTCAAAGAAATTTAAATTTTACCTGAATATATTTTTTTAGGACAAAATGTGAGCTTTGGCCCCTTGTCAGTCACTGGAGCTACCACCACAGTGTAGACATCCCCACAATGTATCTCGGTGATATCACAGTGACTCAGACCTGAGCTGGGGGTACAGCTGAAATTGCCCTTTGAGCCATGTAAATCAGCATTGTAGTTTATTGTTTCATCAGAAGCTCGCCAGAACACCCTGATGCCATTGTTGCTGAGTCTATAGAGCTTCACCCCAGAAGGGCAGCAAGCACCTAAGAAAGTAAGAAACATTAATAAGCAAATTCTGTGAACTCACAATGTATTATAAATTTCTAGAGTGCATTTTAAACCAGATTACTATGATTACCAGCATTTCAAGGAGGAAACTATTACTTCACAAAGCCAAATAATTCTTGAACTGAACTAGGAGAGAAAAGTTTTATTAGAGTTATTTTATGGAGCTGGAATTTTATCATTGTTTTACATGTTGGAATATTGTTGCTCTCACCTGGCACAAGACCTACCTTAGATTGCCCAGAATCCTTTTGAGGTCTCTAAAATTTAATTATTCCATAACATAATTTAAATTAAAAAACTGTTTCTGGAGCAGTATTATTAGAACTTCTTTATATGGCCAACTGATGGTTGTCATAAGAACAGGTCTTAATTACATGAAAATAATCTGAAGTGCATTTATTTGAAGAGGGAATTGGAAGTGTATTAGCTGTGTGTTGAATTTCAGCTGTGTTGTTTTTATGAGAGGAGCACCACACAAAGTACGTTGTATATCGAGTGTTTTCTTCTTTACGTACTGGAAGAATATCCCTGGTAGGTGCAGCTGGATGTCAAACCTGTCTCACTAATGGCTCTCAGAGACACTGTATAGTTGGTGCCACATGTGATACATCCCAGGAGACAGTAGTTCTGAAGGGTGTGACACTTTGCCTGTCCTTTTGGAGACTCCAGTGTTACTACATATGTGTGCGCACCCATCCCAACAGACCAGCTGATATTGGTTACGGACTGTGTCACCTGAGTTAGTATCAGGTCATTAGGGCAACAAGGAGCTGAAAGAGAACACAAAATAGAGAAGTGAATTCAGTTGTATACTTGGAAAATGGAAGGTATTTGGGGGGTTGCAGGTAGAATAGTACATGATCAAGAGCAAAGGAATGAAGAAGTGCATACTTTTCAGGCAAACACCAGCGTGCTGAAAAATTGTTGACTCTGCTGGCAATCTTCTAATAAACAGAATGTCAATATAAGATCAATCTGTCTCTAACTGTGGGTTAGAACCATGGAATTATTATAAAATGATTGTTCACCAAGATTCTAAAAATTCCAAAGATTTTTTTCATCAGAATATCAGAGTACATCTGTAGTTAATTAAGCAGGGTCCGCCTCTACCCCTCAAGCCATATAGCTCAGTCCAGCTCTGTCTCTGTTTGAAGTCTCTTCCTCTACAAAGTAAAGAAGACTTTAAACAGACTGCAAACTGTCTGTTAAAAAAAACCCTGGTGTATATTAATCTCTGTACTGGGCCTGGGGATTTTCTGGGTAGGTGGTACAGGACAAAAGCTGTTAGCAAATTAATAGCAGGAATAGTGGGTAGGATGTGCTTTTATCTGTTCTTTACTCTGCTTATTTGTTGACATGGACATTACCTCGTTGCCTTTCCTGGTAATATTAAATATCCAAATGCTGACAAGAAAGTTATGCATTACCTTAGTGGCTTATGCTATTACATTTTAGTTAGCTGTGCCAGAAGATAATTGTTTGCACTGAGGCCTTTCAGACTCAGGCAACTGCCAAGTGAGCCTTCCTTGTCACACACACAAAGATACAGACAGGTTTACAAAAAGGACATCCAGCAATACATACTACAATGTGCACATACTGTAAATAAAAAATAGCCAAAACCATAGAGTTATAGAACTATTTTAATATTATGCTACTAGATATGTTGAAATATATACAATTCCCACATACCTGTCTCTAAAGGGACACTGTAGCTTGGTAAGCTCTGTCCTGCTGGTGATCTTGCTATAGCGCTAACAGTGAAAGCAGATCCACAGGGAAGTTCCATTAGGGTACAGGAGTTCCTGGTGCTTGTGCAATGCCAAAGTCCAGCCTCTCCTCTGGCAGTGACAACATATGTAGCTTCTTCATTGTTAGATTGCCACTGCACACTGATTACAGAGAGACCTTCCTTTGAGATATTTTTAATTTCAGGACTGCAGGGAGCTGAAAAATTTCATATTAATAGTTTTTAAACAGATTGTTTATGTATACTATATAAGTTACACATGAAAATTAAATTCCAGTTAGAACTGACAAATTACTTTGGAGAAGTATATGATCCTTATATGCTTTACTCTTGGTGACAATTTAGAAGTTGTGACAGAATTGACAACGTAAGGATTTTGTATATAGAGATAAATTGTAATTCTGATTTTCAAAATACTGGAGCTATCAGAAGGTTTCAATAGAAATTTGAAAGCTTCTTTATATAGTGTATTCTTTAGGACTTTCAGTTTTGGAGTTGTTGGTTTTTTGTTTTTGTTTTTTTTTAATCAGTAAACTTAGTAAAACAGTTAAACAGTAACTTAGCACTCCAGTAATGTTTTTCATCCAAGAATCACTGTGGTGTGTAATAATGATTTGTTCAGCTGAAGGAAAATGATCACACTACCTGTCGGCACGTAGTGAGGCGCACACGAGGCACTGCTGCCCCGGGCCTCGCTGAAGGAGTACACAGAGATGTTGTAGGCGGTGCTGCACTGCAGAGCCGACAGGGTGCAGGCCGTGGCCGTGTCCCTGCACAGCACCACATCGCTCCCGCCGGCTGCCCGCGTCTCGTACAGGTCAGCGCCGCGCACAGCAGCCCAGGTGACCCGCACCGTGTCGCTTGACGTGAACACGGCTCTGAAGTCACTGGGGCAACAAGGAGCTGGGAAGAGAAAGGGCAGACAGGGAAACCCGAATGGGGTGGAAAACTGGTGCAAGTAAGAGCCTTATTTTGTTTATCCATGTGCTTCATGTCTTCTCCAAAGGTGATCAATACTGTGCAAACAGTCTAATGAATTCCAGATTTACTTCTTAAATTAATTCAGTACCACTCCTTTCAAATTGACAAAGGACATACTAGTGTTTAGGTCAGACAAAGGAGTTAGGTCTATCCTTGGTTTAAAATTTTAAAGCCCTAGAGGTTAAATAACGATGTTCTTCCCAATTTTCCATTGAATTTACTATTTTTATTTTCCAAGTATGAAAACTCCCCATGAGAAGTTGAAGACTTTGGTACACTCTTCCTTGGTAAAACTAATAAAAAAACGGAGAGGACAAGAGTTCAAATGTTTTGCCAGGTCTGTGTGTTTCTCATATGTCCTTGCCTGATGATTATGAATTGTTAAACTATTTTCAAGTTTGTATGCATGTTGTTGCACTTGACTATGCAAGTTAAGTTTAATTGCAATGTGAACTGTTTCTTTTTCTCTGCTAGCCTTTGTGTGTTATGCCCAAAACCTGAATAAAAATAGAGGTTTAAGTCATTATCTTCCCATAAAAATGTCCAAACAGCTCTACCATAAGTACAGTTAAAGGATTCAAAGGATTTTGCAGGGATACATGGCTACTTACCAGTAGTGTAATTGAATACATCACCTAAAGGACTCTGCCCTGCCTTGTTATATGCAAAGACACTAATGAAATAAGTGAAACCACAGTCCGACTGGAAATGGCATTGAGTATTTGATGTGTTGCAGTGCACTTCCAAGCCATCATCACTCTTCACAAAAACCACGTAATAATGACCAAAACTGATGCTAGACCATGATACGAGCAAGTGACCAGGTTCATCCTCCTCAATGGATATGTTTACTGGTGCACAAGGAACTGAAAAAAACATTTTAAAAAAGAGCAAAAATTCTCAATACCATTGTTTTTTTCTTCATTGAAATTATACTCCTGGGGAATAAAGGAAAATCAGGGACATATAGACTTACTCTACTCATCTTGAACAGTTGCACTGTCTTGATCAAGAAAACAGCAACTTAGCTGCCTTTACAGAGGTTGCTGCATATATTTAGATGACAAGTGGGTATGATTTTTACAGAACTAAATAGATGCTACCATCATGTTTTACAGAAACATCTGCTTAAGAAGCCCTCTGAGCAAAAACAGTGAAACCAGGCAATATTTCAAAAAGGGTCTGGCACAGTGTGTGCTCACAAATAGTAGGTTTGGATGATAATTGGAATACTATCATGAATAGCAGTTGGCATCCAAAAGCCTCTATGTGTGAAAACCCTTTAAATTTTTCTATAAAATTTACTGGCTCTGTCTGAGCAGAACTGTCCTTTGCTTAGGATTCCTTTCTGTTGGCATCCCAAAATGCCACATTAAACTGCAAACTCTGTGACTTTTGTTTAAATAACATTCTATTTCAGTAAAGTGTAGCTTGCTGCTATTAGAATGAATATACATGATCTAGCTGAAGCAGTGTTGGCTGAGATTACAGCCCACAGGTAAATAAATAGTTGTCTCTTGCATAAGACTCTCTCAGCCTGTTAGGTGCACTGCAGAGTTGCTCACATGATTGATCTCCAGACTCCTGTCGAAAGTCAAAATGAGGCAGGTTACGCCAAGTAAATAAGTAAATAATGTTGTGTATTTCAAGTGGCATATAATAAAAAGAAATTGTTTAGATTTTGATTACGTGGGCAGTACATCAAACAGGACAGGAAACAACAATCTCTGACATGGCAGTGGTGCTGTAGGTAAACTGAGCAAGCTTTTGTCCTGGCAATGGTTTATGGTTTCTTAATTTAGTCTAGTGGTATTACTTTGGCCAAATGTGCTTTTGTTGACCTCCTTTCTAACTAACAACTTGACTTGGCCCAGAACAGTTCTAAATCCAGAAGCAATCCTCAGCGTCATTTCCTCACAAATTTGTTCCACCACTGCAAGTTTTGTCAGAGAAACATGAAGAATGGTTAGGCTCTTACCCCTGCAATGGAAAAGTATATGGCATAATTCATGAACAAAGGTCAAAAGCAGAACTATTTGAGGATGACCTATGAATTGTAATGGAGTAATTTACATTTGAAATTAAAGAAGTAGATGTTAAAATGACATAAACTACATAAGAACCAGTGACACATACTAGTTTTTAAGCTTACTGCATCAGTAGGTTTACTGGATCCAGCATCATTGTACGCTGTGACAGAAATATAATATTCAGAGCTGCACTGGAGCGATGGCACCGTGCAGGAGGCAGAAGATGTGTTACACCTCAGTTCCAGGAGTCCACTGGAGACTGTGACACTGTAAGTTAGAGCTCCTTCTGTTGGCATCCAAGACACAACAGCTCTTAAAGCACCGCTATTGAAGGCTACTTTAACATCCACTGGTGCATTAGGACCTATAGTATATCAATTTAGAACACATAAATAGAACTTAGATTATGGCCTACAGACATGATCTCTTTCACAACTTGCAAACTAAATGCTTTTTTCTGGGGTGCAAACCTTACCCTCATTCATGCTAAAATGACACTTTAAAAAAGAAATAGTTCTAGTTGCCCACTGCTGAAACTCCCTGCTTATTTGAATATTTGCTTCTCACAATTAGAAAAATCCTCAAAATCAGTCTGAGCCTGTGTAACCTTTATCCAGACCTGTCCTAGGCACAACTTTAGTGACAGTAAATGGTATCTTTGCCTCAGTAATACTCACTAAACATAGCCATGTCATCTGAGCTTCCATAAACTTTGAGATGGAGCAAAAATAATATGATCTGAAAATCTACTCAATGTATCTTTGAAAAACATAATACAATCACACATAGACATAAATACATAAATACTTCTGGTATATTGTTGTTTTGTTGTTTTTGGAATGCTGACTTGGTTTCAGAAAAAAAAAATCTTACTTGTTCTTTGGTTATATGTGAAATCATCTCCAGGCATCCCATTGGCATTCCAGGCATAAGCCTTGATAGTATAGAGAGTTCCTGGATCTAGATTTTTAAATATCAAGGAGGTATTGGTGGTGTTCTTTTTCAACATTCTGCCCAAACCATCTGATCTCATGAGTGACACAGAGAACCCAGCTGCCATGGGCACAGATTTCCAGCTCACTGCAATGGAGTCACAGCTTGGAGAATGAATAGACAGAATTGGAGCAGCCAGGACTGTTGAGAAAGGACAAAATTAAGTTTCTGGTTTTTCAGCAGCACCGTTTGAAAAGGCCAAATTTGAAATGAGTATAGAGAAACAACAATCACTAATCCTGAGAGACAAATTAAGTGACAACAAAACCAGAAAAATAAATTAATGTATGATTGACAGAATAAATTTGGAACGTAATTTGGTGCAATAACTGTATTGCATGTTTTGTGAAGTGAATACGAGTTGTACAGAAAGTGTGAAGGGCTGCACGTGCTGAAGAATGAAAATCACCAAGAAGACACTGCATTTCCTGTCCTCTAAGTTTCACATGGTCTTACTATTTTATACTTTTGGTTACTTTTTCATTTCTTCTATTCCTTGAAGTTATGCCTTTTGTTAAACTAAAATACATATATTCATACAAATTCTAGTGAGACTCCCAACTGAATTTCTAACTTACTGTCCCATCATAAAGTAAACCATTATTTCAGACTTTTGTCCTGGTCATTAAGTCAGATGACTGAATTCTATTTCTCAAAAACTGAAAGATCAGCAAAAACTGTGATCAGCACAATTTAAAATACAAGATTATAATAATTCAGGACTGGTACATGCATGAATGCTTTATATAATAATATTACAGAATGTGAAATAAGATTTTGAAAGCCCACCTGTTTTTACTTTTCTGAAAGGTGAAGGCTGGCTTTTTCCTCCTGAATTTATAGATCTGACAGTGATTCGGTACAAGGTGGCAGGTTTCAGTCCTGTCATTGTGCCTGGAGAATTTTTTACTATAGTTTCAACAAAGGAATCTCCATCTTGTGCAGTCAGCATGTAATTAGTAGCCCCAGGTACTGCTCTCCATTCCACTGTGATACTGTTGCTAAGTTTTGAATAAGCTTGGTCAATAACAGGTGTATCTGGAGCTAAAATGGAAATAATGATAGAGATACTGAAGTTCTAAAATTCAGCCCTGTGGAATGCTGCATGCTCTGAACATTTCACAAAGCCAAAATAGCAGGACAAACAGTCTACACTTTCTATGAATGATTAAAATTTAAGTTGAATGGACTTTCAGTGAACATTAACAAAATACTCAGAGTCTTGCAATGTTCTACACCAAATTTCATCTTTCAGTAAAAATACTTTAGTACTCTGAAATCACTGTTGAAAGACCATTATTTAATCTAGGTTGCACTGAGAGGTTCTCCTCTAAAGTCAAGTAACTGTATTACTAACTAAAGCAATATACAAGGCAATATATACAAAGAAGAAGTGCATGTTTATACAGAGCAGTCTGAAATAGGATGCTGAACCGTAGGCATTTCTATGTCAAAGCAATATACAATAATCTAGTTTGGAAGGGATCATGAGAACACACCTAACCGCTTGCTCAGAGCAGATACACTTACCTGAGTAACGTGACAAATCAAATATTGTAACTAAATGCTTTGGTGTTATGCTCTGCCATTCAGAAAGAGCTCTTGTGTACTGCAGATGCAAAACTAACTACACAGTGTATTTCATAACCATGAGTAATACATGTTCAGAAATCAGGATTTCCATGCTAAAATCAGCATTTATAAAGCAATTCCACATATTGCAAAGCTGAAAAACATTCACTAGAAGAGGAAAAAGATAAAATGAATGTACATCCCACATAAAATTAAGAAAAGGAATGTAGAAGTATTTGGGATGAAGTAGGTGCCTTGACGCAAACTCGTTCATAGCAAGGCAGCTCATGTGGGATTTGGGAGACCTTAGTAGGTATTATACACAGCTGCTCAGCTAAGTGCTAATGTCTGTGTGCTCTATAGTCTCTACTTGACTATTAGGCACGACTTAGACCTGGGTAAGGATTTCCTGCACAGAAAATTTTATTAATTGTTACTAAAGACAGTATTTTAAAATGAAAAATAAAAAATATATATATAGCACATTATTTTGCTCAAAGATTGTGAAAGACCCATCTGCAAATGTTCCATAAGCATGCTCAGACATATCTGGGGCCATTTTTACAAATGGGGCAAAAGAGGGTATCTGACTGTAACTGATAAGAAAGTGCTTGGGACTAAGAGCAGACATTAGCGCTTAGTTGAGTAGCTGTGTATAAAATGCAAAACATTGGAAATATTTGTGCGTAGGAGACTGTGCATCTTCTGTGGTTTTTATTTGGTCTTTTTGGTTTGTTTGGGCTTTTTTGTTTTGTTTTTGCTGTTTGGTTTGGGTTTTTTTGAGGGAGTGTCGTGTTTTCTTTTGATGTTTCTTTTGTTTGTTTTTTTAATTATTAAAATACACAACAATTAATTGGGTTCAGATACAGGACAGTTTGAATCCCATTTGTAGCACAGCTATGTAAGGAATGGTGGAATTTGTTCATCTGAGTGTTCTCCCTGGTTCACACTAATATCAAGGCACAAGTCTGAATATTTGTGCAAGTGTCCAACAGAGTTGTGACTCCTAAAAATGAAATTTAAAATTTATAAAGACATCAACATAATTTTTTAAGCCTGAATCAAACATGAAGACAATTTTTGCTTTAAAGCTGCTAGAACTTACAGAATATTTTATTAAAAATTACAAGTGGGTGCTCTCTTCAGACCCAATCAAAAATAGGCATGTAAAAACAAAATACCATTTTGAATATTTACCTGTGTTTGCTGAAAATATCTGAAAAGGAAGATGTAACAAAATTAGAAATACAATGTGAAATATTTTATTTTGAAAATTAAAACTCTAAGAATGTTAGTAACAACAACCTAAAATACGACATTTATCGATACATTTTACTGATATGATGTATTTGCTCAGATTCTTTAAGCATGGAAAGAGATTTGGTACAGGTATGCAGACTGTACCACTTCTGCATTTTCCCCTCTGAATCTGCCTATTGACCCCGTTAGCAGTTGTTGACACACTTCGAAAATATTTTTCAGTCGCATGTAAACAGTGCAACACTGTGATAGTAACTAAATACCAACGTGGAAACGGATGTCTGATACTGCTCCACCCTAACTTTTAGTTTACTTCTCCGAAGAATACAGTATCATCGCTAAAAACAGCTTTGCAGCAAGCAGGTTGCACTCACCGTTTCTAAGCAGCTGAGAAGCACTCCGATAAACGCTAACGATTTACTTTTTGCACTGCACATCTTGTCAGAACTTCATTCCAGCTGCACACGGGGGCGAGCTGAGGCCGGTGGCCAGCGCTGTTCCCCAGCGCTGCTGTCACTGCGGGCGCACTCCCCGGGGAGAAGAGGTCGCGCTGGGCTGGCCGCCCCTCCCTGCTGGACCGCAGCCGGACAGCGGCCACCAAACCCTGGTGACACGGGGCCACCACCTTCTGTCCGCAGGGCTGGTGGGGCTTTCTTCCCTTCTGTTACAAGATGCAGATTGTGTATGGTTTATACAAGACTAATAAAATAATTAAGCCAAATGAAATTTGGTCTTCGACTCATTGTCTATCGCATTTTTGCCCACTTGCAAAGTTCTTTTCTTTCGGGAATCATGCCTTCGTCGTACTCCCCTTTGAATTGGCACACCGCCATACAGACAAGGAACTAACTATTCTTCCTCATACCTGGCGTTATGGAAAGAGAAATTTTCCTAGCATTCCTCCGTATGTGTTTCAGCTGCTGGTTCCCCTTTGAGAACACAACTTTATGTCTTTAAACTGTAACTTCTAGCAGACGATTGTAGGCATCAACAGCCGCTGTCGTTCTGCGACTCGGCAGTGTTTTCCTCAGTGGTTTACACGCATGTCAGCGGGAACCTGGGGGCCGTTTTCGTGAGGGAAACCGGCTTTCCCCCGAGGGGACCCGGGACCAGGGCAGGTTTCGGGAGCCACCCCAGCCAGGCGGTCTCCATCTCCGCCCTGCTCCCCACACCTCGCCAGGGCCCGCCTCGGGGGTGGGGAGCGGCTCCCACCGTCCCGGGCTCACCTGCTGATGATCAGCAGGAGGCTCCTTCCTCAGCGGGCGAGCCCTCGACACCGTGTACTTCCCCAGTGGGAATTTCGGACCCCATGGTGGCAGACGGGGACGGCCCGGCTCCCGGCTGGCTGGTCCCGACTCCTGAGGGGCAGACCCCGGCCGGCAGGAGCCGCCCCGCCCGGGTTCAGGCAGCGCCCTCCGCCGCCGCCCCTGAAGAGGGAGGGGAAGGCAGCGCTGCCAGGCGGGGCTGGCAGCAAGATGGCGCCGGCGGTGCGGGGACTGAAGAGCTTCGTGTGGGAGAGTGAGTGACCGTAGGGCTCCTTCCCCGGCCCCGCGGCGGCAGCGCCCTGGGGCCGCTCGGTGGGCGCGGGCCGCGCTGTGTGTCGGGGCTGAGGCGGCCGTGCGGGGCTGGGATCGGGCCCGGGCCCGGGCGGCTCTGTGGGCAGCCGGGTCCGGCGGAGGCTGTGGGTGGCGGCTTCTCCCGGCTGTTACAGGTGGTGGTGACTCGGCGCGCTGGTGGGAGGTGGCTGCCCCGGCTTGCGGCGTTGCCGCGGGTGTCCGCAGTGACAGCGCTGCAAAGAGACGCTTGTGCCTTATGCCGAGATAAGGGTGAGCTCTGGAGGCTACAGCCCGCCGGACCGGCTCTTGAAGAGCCTAAACTTAAGTTAGGTCTTCAAGCACTACTCTGTTACCTCCGACCTGCCACTTTGGGAGAGTGTTCCGGCCCCAGAAGGGGCTCTCTGCTTTCTCTCACGGAGCGTAACTTCCCACTTGTGTTAGGCTTCATAGGCTTTGGTAAAAAATCTGAAGGTGTTCCCAGGTAGTTTTACAAATGAACTGCAGATTTTTATCTCTGTGTTTTGGAGCAGGTTCTGCTGCTGTTTGTTACAGAAAATGAAGTTGTAACTGCTCCCTTCCTTGCTGGAGTAGAAAGGCTTAATAGTATTTTATGTAGTGTGAGACCTTTGGGGAAAAGGCAGTAACAGCCAGCTCACCCGGAGCTTAATTGTACTGAGGTTGTGACTCCATGAGCTGCTCATCCAGCCTGGCGACTGTCACTGAAGTGCTCTGGTCTTGTCTTCATTTTTCTCCTCTGCTTCCGCCTGAAAACTGTTTGTTTGTGTTATTGGAAGTGAATATAGAAAACACAGAGAAGGAGGGAACCAGACTGGCCCTCTGGTGTTTATTCCTCAACTGTTGGCACCTGTACCCTGCCTGTAGGAGTTAGATACCTTTGTTTAAAACCTAACCTTTAGAAATTCCCACTTTTGCTGCTTTGCTTATCCTACTGTCTTTCTCTGTTATTTGTGCCTTTGACTACAAAGCCAGTGTTTTGTCCTGAGATATTTTATAGAAGATGTGGACCTTGAAAGGAAGGAATGTGATCAAATCATTAGTGTGTCATTAAGGGCATAAGGACCTTTGAAAATGGTGTTGCCAGTGTGAGGAACAAAGATTAGAGTGACAGTGAAGCAGTGTGAATAATAAAACATTTATATTGCAAGCTTAGCTAAGAGGAATCTTCTGGAATGAATGCTTTGTTAGTCAGCTACTTCCTCTTGTCTTTCCAAGACTGCAGAAACAATGAAAATTGATGAAGTAAGTTTCAGACATTGTCTGGCACTTTTAAAATGGATAATTGAAGGCCATAAACTGCTGCTTCCTAATGTTTCAGCAAACACTGTAAGTTTTGGGCTTTTTACTAAGGCTGATTTGTCTGAAAATAGTGATGCTGATGCTTGATGTAGAGGCTTGTGTCAATGTGTATCTTGTTCCTGCTCTGAAAATAGGCACAGAAGTTACACCCGTGGTGTGTGGAATTGAAACACAGGTGTGTGGAAAAGTTAATTCATGCAAGTTTGTTGTCAGTTAAGGTCACAGTTATGGAGATAGAGAAAGCTACCTGTATTTAGGAGACAGTAGTTCCTGTGGCTAAAATCATGAAATACACTGAGAGTTGCTGTATATAGTTAATCTCTAAATATTAAAGTCCTTTCCAGAAAGAATTCTGTCTTTTATTTTTTTTTTCACAACTTTAAATTGTTTTGTAGACTTGCAGAATAAGTTCTAGCGTAGCCATAGATAGCTATATTAATTTTTGTAAATGATTCAGCATTTCTCTAATTCTGTTTTTTGTTGCATTTGCTTACAGTCCTTTCTTCAGGAAGTGTGTTATAAATGGATCATTAATTTTGCCAAGGTGTGGTTTGCATTTATGTTTTTCCACACAGGGATTTGGCAGCCTGCTGTTCTGTCAGGGTTGTGTATGGTTCTTACCTAGATTGTGAAGTAAAGGTAGAAGAAAAAAATGCCTTTCTAAACAAATTGCATGTATTCAGAGAAGACAAAATCTGAAAAGGTAGTTAGGGTGTATGGTTGGTATAAAATCTGTGAGAAGAAAATGAAAGCCTGGACAAAAATGGAGCACTAACCTGGGTTTGGTTTTGGTGTGTGCAGAATGCTTGGAGGAGACAAATTATTCTGAGAGCCTGTAAACCATTGTAGACCAATTATTTCGGTGAGGCAGCTGCAGGTTGAGGGCAAAATAAATAACAGTTGTAATGCTGCAGGGGCAAGTACATGGTGTCTGGTATACTGATAGCTTGGAATAAAGTTTTGTTTTATTATGGGAGAAAACGGACTTCTAATTTTTATTGCAGAAATGAGGTTCAAGACAATTGAATTATGCATTTGATGTCTTTTATAGGCAATCAAAATAAAATATTGTAGAAAAAATATATTTGAGACTTTGGACAAGGTTGTTGGGCGCTCTGTTTATTAAAAGACAATCTTTGTAACACTAAAGACTAATTAATTGTCAAGAGTGTTCTCAGAAAATATGAATGTTAATACAATTTTCACGTGGTTAAAACTTTGTTATTATACCTGTGTACAGACCTAGAAACAAGCTGGGATAGTTTGTGATCAAGAGTTCTGTGGAGGTATTTGTCACAGTGGTTTTTTTTATTTTTCTTTTTAGGACTCTGAACATATGAGTCTAAATGGATGAATTATTTTTTCTTTCTTAGTAACAATTTGATTCCTCTAACTGATAAACTGTTTCCTTACAGAGCTAAAATCAGCAGTATTTGATGACTTTAGACAAGAGGAAGAATGGAAGGTACAATTTTGTTATCATTTTTGTAGGAATTCTGTCATCACTTGAACAAGAAATCTGTATTTCTGAATAGAGAACAAGTAAATGAAATTAATGGCTGGCATTTTTGCTTAAGATTTTTTTTCTGTCCAAGTAATAGATTTTACTTTTGGTAGCTCAGATCTCTGTATAATACGTATTGAAAAATCTAGAGGGTAGTATAGGAAGAGCAATTGGTTAGTAGTCTCTATTTTTTTATTAGTTTTGAAAAACTAAGAAAAATTAGAAACTGTTTGTGTTTATCTTCACTTTCCTTTTGAAAGACTTGTATTTTATTAATTTCAAAAAATTACACTGCACTGCAGTACATGTGGAGCAGGATTCAGCAGTATGATACCTGTTAGAACTGCTTACGCTATGAAACAGTTTTAAAGTAAGTACAGATGTATTTGAGCAGACCATGGGGTAAATCAGCAGGAATTCAAAAGACTTGTGTCCAAGTGAAAGTTTCAAAGTACTTTCTTTGAAGTACTATGAGTAGGGGGGAAAAAGTACTTATTTACGATGGAGCTCCTCTTTGGAAATCCTGTACATTAGGAGCTGCCTTCTGAGATTAACTTCCCCCTGTAATGTTGGTGTGTGCAGGTAATGAAAAAATATAGAGTAATAAAATAGTTTATCTTCAAATTGCTGTGTCAAGTTGTTGAGGAAATGACATGAGTTTATTATGGCTGATTCATTTAGCTAAATACTTGTGTGTTTTTTTTTAAATATGTTTAGATAATGCTTTTAGATGATTACACTACTAAATTACTGTCACTGTGCTGCAAAATGACTGATCTACTGGCAGAGGGTATCACAGGTAAGCATAAATCTTATTAATACACCAATGGCAGTATCCTGGCAAGAAAAACAGAAAGACTAAAATTGATGGAATTGATAGTACCCTTGCAGGAAATTGTCTTTATTTGGTTGATGAAGACAACTAATTATGGTATATTAAAATAGTAGACTTTCAGTCTTCAACAGTAATTAGCCAATTGTGGTTGTTTTCTTTTTTTTATATGAAAAAACTAAATATTTCTCAGCCTGAAAGCTCAAATCCCTTTTATCCCTTTTTAAAATATTTTTTCTAAAATGTTTCTCTAAGGGTTTTTTTTCCTTTCATTGTTTTTTTTTTTTGGTGTTTTGTGCTTTTACTTTTTTTTTGTTGTTTCTGGTTGGTTGGTTGTTGTGGTGGTTTTTGGTTTGTGGTTTTTAGTGGGTTTTCTTGAGGGGTGGGAATGAGTGTTTGCTTGCTGATGCCTGTGTTTGAAATTGAAATAAATACCCAAAATGTAAATGGACTAGTTTTTAATTAGGTTTAGGTCTAGATTTTTCTGAAATGCTTGTGTAAGAGGGCATTGTTTGGACTGGATTATTTTTTCCACAAGTAGCAAGACTATTCTTATTACAATTATTTGGCATTACATGATTATTCTGGAAATAGAATAGCAAAACTGTATCAGTTTTGCTTTTTGGTGTATGTTTCAAATCATAAGTGCTACTTACCCTTTGTGAGAAACTTCTGGTGAGCATTTATCCTATTCATCAAGAAGAAACCTTTTAATTTTAGTAAGTACACTGCTGAAAAGAACCTGCCTTTCCACATCCAGATGTCTGACATTACTTATCTTCCTTGTTCCTCCCCCACAAAATTTCTGAGCCACAAGAATCTCTCTGCATTCTCAAGCTAGTGTACTGTAACACTATACAGTAATGACTTTATTAAACAGAGAAAAACAAGAGATGAGTGAAGGTGATTTGCTGAAAAAGTCTTAATTTGTGCCTGCAATTATGTTGAAACAGAGTAATTGCCCAGGAAATAGGCAAACAAAGGACAGAAGAGGCTGTAGTCCGAAGTGATGCCCTGCATGGTTTCTCTTCTTCTGTGTGCTGGAAAAAGAACTATCTTGCCATGACAGTTCCTACTGGGTCCCATAGTTGGAGCATATTTGCATTGCCATCCCTTCTGTGTGAGGGCAAAACACTGCTGCTGTAGAATACCCAGGAAAAATTTTGTCCTACAGCTTCAGCTGTCATTGGACTGAGAGTTGAAGAAGCCTTGTGGTAACTTTCTGTATATAAAATAGCAAAGAAATAAATCAAGGCTCTCTTGGCAGAAGATATGTCCTTCTATAATGTGGACAACTTGATTGCTGTTACCCTGTTTTCATCAAGTCTGTATTAAAATATGTACAGTGTTTTCCTTAAAAGTGCATAATGCTCTTAATTATAAAAATGTACTATTTCTTACTTTATAGTGGTGGAGAATGTATATAAAAACCGTGAGCCCGTCCCACACATGAAAGCAATATATTTAATAACTCCCACCAAAAAGGTTAGTATTTTAAAGTGTTGCAAGATCTTCCAGACTGAAAAAAAACCTTATTCTGTTTATTTACTGGGTACAGCTATGCAGTACTTAACTTTTGCATTTTCTGTGATACTCCTTTGTGTAATGCCTAATTTCTCAAAATGAAAAGACAATGTAGTGCCACCATGGAATCTGTTGCAAACGTGAACCTTGTGGTCAATGGAGGCACTGTATCATTGCTTAGCAATTGTAACCTCACTGAAAGAGATGTATCACATAATGAAATATAATTTTTTGATTGAAGAATAGAATTCAAGGTAATGGCTCTAATAAGAGATTAATGTTACTTCCTAAAAATTCTTGAGAGAATAAATCTCAGCACTGTTACAGCTGGAAAATGATGTGTGTGCTTCCTAAAATGAGCTTGATGCATGACTGACCATCTGTGATTGCTTGTTATTCTTCATCTGGAATTAAAAATCTTAAACTTCAGTGTTTTCTTATATATTGAATTGCGGTATTCCTAAGTGGGACTTGGTAATAAGGCAGGAGGAGGGGAGGGAGAAGCGTGGGAAGAAAGGCAAAACACTGGCATGATGTTGTTTGTTTTTCTTTTTTCCTTATTTTTCCTACCCCCGTAAGTCTGTAGATGGACTGATTGATGACTTCATCACTAAATCATGCAGCAGATACAAAGCAGCATACGTGTATTTCACTGACTGTAAGTGTGCTTTTGGGTTGTAGTTTGGTAACTTTATCTAGATAAATAAATAAGCTCCTCACTTCTCTTGTCTGTAGTTGAGTAAATGAAAAGTTTGTGTCCTGTTTCTTGCAAGAAGACTTACAACTCAAGTTGTTAACTGTGGATCTGGGTTGCCAGGCTGTGGTCACCATGCTGTGTGGCAATAGTAATTTCCTTCACAATTACCAAATAGTCTTGATTGTTCTCCATCTCTGCTTTTAATTTAGGTAATGTGGTTTTATTCTTAAGTATTCCAGTCTTCTCCTATGTTGGAGAGTGTGGAGGAAGGCAATAAAAGTCAAACTATATATCTTTACATAAAAAAATAGAATTAAAAACATAACTGCATGAGAACTTTCTACAAGAGCTGTGTTAGTAATTGGTTGCTTCAGGTGTTTCCTTCAGACCTGTGAGCCAGCTTTTTCCCTTCCCTGAAAGAAGGGGCCTACATAGCCCTTGCATACACAACATAAATTGCGTGGCAGAGACAATTAGTGGGAATGGGGTTAATGTGACTGCACATGACCCTGCAGTCAGTCAGCGTGACTAAAATGGCCTGGAAAGAGTGGAAAACAAAAAACCAAAATATGTTGCTGAAGGCAGAGACTGAGTCGTGCCTGTCTTTGTGGATTGTGTGTATCTGCCACTGGGTGTTCTCAAAGCAGTATTAAATTGCTATCCAAATTCTTGCTTTCTTATTTAATTTCATGCTGAAGCAGCAGTTATTGTTGTGGAAATGTACTGCTATCTTGCTGTGTGCTCCTTGGTTGCAAGTGGGCAAGCTTTCAGTTTGAATGCCTGCCAAAACTTTTCCTATTGAGAGGAATAGCTCCTGAGTTAGCGAAATAATTCTGTCACTTCAAGGTCTGTGTAGTATTTGTGTCATCCATGTATTCCTTAAATTCAATTTCTATACTGGGATCCAATGTAGCCTGGAAGTGTGGGGGAACACCTTAGAGATCTATAATTAAATTCCATATTTCTGTGTTTTGCTCTTAGATATGCACACATAATTTCTTTTTGTAGCTTGGGAAATGTTTTTTCTCTCTCCTACATGATAAGAAATAGCAGAAACGTTTACTTTGATAAAATCAACATCCTTCACATTTGCAGGCTGCTAATGAGTGTTCAACAACTTTTTGCTTGCAAAAGGCCAGTGTAAATAGAGCAGTGGTGCTTCTCAAAAAAGGTCTCATAAGCAAAATATTGATTATATGTTCTATTTCACTTTAGGAAGAGTTGGCAATTTTTTTTGTATTTTAGAGTTGATTGGGTCATAATTTAGAATTGTGTGCTCTGAATACTGTATGGTTATGAGTGAGCTGACAGCTGGAATAGTATAAATTATTTATACTTAAAATGTGTTTTTTTCCCTAGTTTGTCCTGACAGCCTCTTCAATAAAATTAAGTCTTCATGTGCAAAATCAATAAAGAGATGCAAGGAGATCAATATTTCCTTTTTCCCTTATGAATCTCAGGTAAATTGAATTCTTAATCTTAACAGTAGTCTGGAGAATTATTTTCAAGTGCTGCTGACCTTCTAGGAAACAATGAAATAGAATCTGGCTTTTGACTGACAAAACTCTATGTGAGACATTTCCATTTGGGCACACTTCCAGTGCTTGCTTATGCTTGTCAGATGAAAACAAATGCACTTGTACTCAAGGGTTTACACTTTGAACTCAACCTCTTTGGAAGACTTGGTGTCAGTTGCAATAGGGAGATTAAAGAAGGAATTTGTTCCCTAAGAGCAGGCAAGTACTCTGGGTTGTCTTTAGTAAAAGTTTGTTACTGCTTATACTGAGGTGTTGCTTTGATAGGTTGATGCATAGGAATAGGAGTAAGTAGGACTAATTACCTGGTGAAAATCAGGAAAGGAGAACAAATGGACTAAGAGATCTGAAGGGGAGTAGAACAAAAACTACTACAACTTGACAGTCTTTTCAGTGAGAGGAGAACATGGAAATCCTGTTTTCTCAATTCAAGATCTATACTACCAGTGGAAACCAATGAGTGTTTTCCATGAGCAGCCACACAGTGGGTGTTGTGTTGAGAAATAATTCATTGCTCATGCCCTTCATCAGACACAGAGGGCTGAAATGCACACTGATAGTCACTAAGACAGTGGAGCCTCCAAGCTTTGCCCAGTTCTGGGAGTTCTGGGAGTTTCCCATGTCAGACATTATCAACATATCAAGGGTGACAAGTCTTATGTATTCCAAGTGGCAGGTGAATGTAGCAGGGACTGCTCCTAGCCCCGTCTCACTGTGATGCGGTTTCTTGGTTTGAAAACATACTTGTTTTTATTATAAAGGGTTTTTTATTGTTTTGATTGAGAGCCCATCAGAGGATAATGAGTATGGCAGCTTATTTGTTTGCTTTCCAGTGAGGTTGATGTTTACGAGTTTTGTTTCAAACTTTTTGGGAGCCCTGCCAAAGCTGCTCTTCTGTGCCAAATAAAGCCTACGAAAATTTTGTGATCCTGGTTCTCTAGAGGATTCACCATGAAAGCAGAAATCAGAGCTACCTTTCTGAAGCTGAAAATAAGGAGCACTTAGGTTGGGCAGCACTCTCCTAGTTTTTACTGTAGTTTTATAGTCTCAGTATCTGGGGTTGTGAGAACGTTTTGAATCCTGAGCAGAGGAACAGTGTTAACTGCTCTGTCTGCTTTCTGGGATGCTAAGAGTAAATAACCAGGCTGAGCTCTGGGCAAAGTCCAGGTGATTATGTACTCAACTGAAGCAAACACCTTTATCGGGATGGATGTTCTTCTTTGGCTCTGTAGTTACAGAGTCCATCTGAAGCTAGAGAAAATCCATTTACTGACAATGGGATTGTTTGCATTCCATTAACAAAACTGTTGAAAAAGCTTTTCATCTCTCAAGTACTAAGCTGATTTAATCAAGGTTTAATGCATTCAAAGAATTTCAACTACTGAAGATGAATTCTTCATATTAAAAGCAGGTACAATATGGAAAATTTTATTTTAAACAAATTTAACCTTCTATGATCATTCTGATATTGCATTGTATGGCTCTGTACAAGACACTGAAGGGTGTTTAGTTCTTCCTGTCTCTCTCTCCCTTCCTTCCATCTGAACAGACAGTAAGCAATTTGAAAAATAGATTAATATACATAGGAGGGTAATAGGGAAAAAGGCTGAGAACAAGAAAATGAGCTCAGCAGGGCAGGGGTAGAGGAATGGAGTGTGGGTTTGTTTTTTTCCTTAAGTGTCTGATGTATGACTTTTTCTTGCAGCATATAGTTTTAAATGATAAACTTTTATAAACAGCAAACTTTTTCCCAGCTGTTTTGGCAATCTGCAAGTTAGGCCTTTTTTTCTTGCTTGTGCTTTATGTAGGTGTTTACTCTCAACATCCCAGATGCATTCTACCGCTGCTACAGTCCCACTCTGGAAAAGACAAAGGATAAAGATGCTGTACTGCAAGTAATGGCTGAACAAATTGTGACCTTATGTGCCACACTAGATGAGAATCCAGGAGTACGATATAAAAGGTGGGGCAAAATTAGTGTTTTATAGTAATTGCTTCCGCATTATTTGGTCATAGCTTGAGGCTGCAGCATAGTTTGGTTTTATTTTCTTCTTGTAGTTGTGGATTAATTATTTTTAATCCACAAGTCTGAAATATGGAATGATAGGTATTTGTGCAGTGTAGGTAGAGCAGTGTTTTTCTCTGTGTACGTGCATGTAACAGTGCATGCTATACCGTGTCCTGTTCTGAATGGTTTGTATCATGTCTGCTCGGTAGGGTGACACTGATGTGCTGCATTCTTGTGTGCCACATGCATAATCCTGTAACAGAACTGCTGCTGTTCGGCCATTTGCAGCTCTGCTTGGCACCAAGGAATTCAGAAATTGCTGTGGCACATGGGATCAGGATTTCTTGTAGTAGAGATATTGAGAAGAATGCCTCTTTTGAGCTTTGAAAGGGATTTAGTATCTTGGAAGTCAAAGTAGGCATCCAAAACTGTGTTGAAGGACTGCATTCTCTGGTGTAATGTGAAGTGGTGTCTTACTCTCTGCAAAGGTTACAAATAACTGTTTGACTGTTTTTTTTTCTGTCTTTTCCTTTTTTTTTCTTTCTTGTTTTGTGCCTCTGAGTGAAACCTTAGGTACTGGGCCATGT
Organism: Drymodes brunneopygia; assembly: GCA_013400955.1. Classification (NCBI taxonomy): domain Eukaryota; kingdom Metazoa; phylum Chordata; class Aves; order Passeriformes; family Petroicidae; genus Drymodes; species Drymodes brunneopygia. The sequence continues at coordinate 1,739,153 of VZTZ01021927.1, read as the reverse complement.
GCCAGCTAATGTCAGTCTTTTGGCTGAAGCTGTTTCTGCTGTGTGAAATACCTGAAGCATTTAAAGAGTAAAATCCTAATGTAAAAGTGAAAATATATTGGAAGTACTTAGATTGGAGTTCAGAAACCCATGAAAGCAGAGGATCAATCTAGGGATAGCATTTTATTGTTCTGATGAAGATGTGTAAGTAATTTTTGCATGCTTCCTTTTTTCCCAGTGGACCATCTGATAGAGCCAGCAAACTTGCACAGCTTGTTGAAAAATCTCTTGAAAACTACTACAAAACAGATGAGAAAAGCCAAATAAAGGTAGAAAGTGAACTAAAATGTTTGCCTCTTTTTTTTTTTTTTTGTAAGTCTGGGGAACAAAATGAATCTTTGGAACATTCTTTAACAATTAAGTTCTACAAAGATCTTATTTAATAATAAAGGCAACTAGTTGCCATTTAGTAGCTTTGTGTATGCACAGTATGAAAGGTAGTAACTGTTGCAGTAAACCTGTATTTGTGTCATCAAACTGATTTTATTTGAAAAATCAGCCCTGTGATAATGTAAGAGGATGCTACAAACCTGAAGACTAGTGGATAAATGTTGTTGTAAAATCATGTGGAGAAGGGGCTTCCTGCAGAATTGAAATGTTTCCCCTGAAGGGGTTTATTATCCAAAAAGATTCAGCTGTTCACATAAACAATGGTTTTGATCTTTCACTACAAATAAGGCCTGATTAGGGCAGCTGCTTAAACACAAAAATATGGGGTAAACCATTCTGACTTTGCTGCAGAAATAAACGTACCTGCTGGTCCTGCCACTTCACTAAAAACCAAAATGAAACTTTCAGTTGAGTGTTCAGAGGTTTTTCCTGTATTGCAGCACTATCTGATCTGCAATACAAACAATGAAGTTATCTGTGAAATCTCAGTGGGGCAGCCTTTTTTGGGGTTTGTTTGTTTGTTTATCTTTTACATTTTTGTTCACTAGATGAATAAAATTCAAATTTGAGTGCATTGCAGTGGGCTAAGGGCATTGCCTTAAAATTAGTGTTTAAAACCAATGTATATAATTAAAATGTTTAAACACTTGGACCATGCTGCAGTGTTTTTTTGAGTTATTTTTCTAAAAATATCTGCAGTGCTGTGACTTAATGCAAATAGATTTAACGTGCATTAACTTTGTACTGAAAGTCTTAACTTTGTGTTTGTTTGATGGCTTTCTAGGCTAAAACCCACTCCCAACTAATAATAATTGATCGTGGCTTTGACCCAGTATCAACTGTGCTCCATGAGCTCACCTTCCAGGCAATGGCATATGATCTGCTACCCATTGAAAATGATACTTACAAGCAAGTACTTAAAAAAAAAAAAATCTAGTTTATTCTTGATTATAAAATCCCTGAAATAGTTCAGCTCTATTGCACCATGGCAATATTAGCTGCTCGTATTGCATATTGGTTACTTCACTTATTGTTGATCTTTCCTCTTGGATTTGTAACTTCATCTTTTTCTTGACTTCCTCATTTAACTGAGGTTAGGTAGGATCTAATCGGCATTTTTGCTAAGTTTTGAGTCCAACAAATTGCATTTTTTAACTAAGAACCTTGTACTACTCTTGAAGTAAAGCCTTGGTAGTGCACACTGAGATTATCTAGATTTTCTTTTGTATTCTCAACTTTTTTGGCATAACAAAACAAATAAGAGCACTAATTAAATACTGAGAAAAAGCAAGGTTTTTCTGAGGAATGCTCACTTTTATAGCTCCCATCATTTAATTTGTGTAGTTGTTAAAATTTACGTGTTTTATTGTAAATACACATCTAAATCAGTCACGTTCAGTTTGTAAGCACTGTTTGGAGTAGTGTAATGTTAATTTGCATGTGTTATGTGCTTTACTGTCTGGTTGTTCTGACAAGGATTTTGGTAGGACTTTGCTTTCTGATGACCCACTACAGCAAGAGAGACCTGATGGCCTCATTGTTTAGCCAGGCAAAGAGGAATGTGTATCTTCAGTCAGAAGCACTGAGTGAACATTTTAATAGAAAGTCTATGAATCTGGGTTTGATTACTGGGTGTGAAGATGTAGCAGAGTATGTTTTCTAGGTAGTCGTGATCTGACTTTCATCATTAATCTTGTAATTTTTTTTCATTCTTCTGCTTTCTGGCAATCTGCGCTGTGTGAGTTTCTGTAAATGTGAAAACGTTATGTGGCGTGATTGCTGTCTTGTTTTAGGTTTATTGCTGTTTATAGTCATGTAATAGCTACTCTGTAATGCTGTGCTGCATGTTTCTTTTATATGTGAAGTACTTTGTCCTGCTTAGCATTTTATTGATGAATGTGACTTCGTTTTCCTTCAGTTATAAAGTCTTAGAGTACACAGAGAAAGCTGCACTTGGCAATCGCAGTGTGTATTACTTTTTGTGCAGTTTGCATTTGAAACCAAAGGGAAGTTGACATTGAAAACTGAAGAGAAGTTGAGGTGCATGTAAATGTGTGTTTAAAACCCTAGTAACTGTTGGTTTAAAGGAATGTCCAGAAGCTATTGCCCCAAAGAACCATTCTAAAATTCATCTGCTGCTTCTGTGTTCAAATATGTCATCTGTAAAATCCTTCTACAAATTATATTTTGTTAGGCAATAGCTTGGCTTATAAATTAAAACCTTTGTTTATTACTGCTATTACTATTTATGTTGATTAAACTGTTACAAATAGAACTGTAATATGTGGTGAGAATTGGGGGAAACACAAACCCCAAGTAATTGTCTGAATTTTCTCTTGGAAGATACAAAACAGAAGGCTCTGGTGGGAAGGAAAAGGAGGCAATTTTGGAGGAAGATGATGACCTGTGGGTGAAGATGCGGCACAAGCATATTGCAGATGTGATAGAGTATGTGAATAAATAACGAACCCAACTGGTTGGTTTCTTTGAGAGGGGAAAATGTTTGAGCTGTTCAGTGGAAATACAGGCAGTAGTGAACATGCAGTTATACTAATGCTGCCTGCAGTTCCTGAGGTAAATAGAAATCAAGTAATTTCCTCGCAAGTATTTTCAAATATTTTAAATCTGAAGGGATTATTTTGCATATGGTGCTGCCAAGCTGCTGCATCAAATGACATTAGGAAGATATTGCAAATAGAATGTTTAATATTTCCTTTGTAAAAAATCACTCTTTTCTCTGAAGATAGACTTGTATTTCAGGCTTTTACTTTCATTCAGAAGTTCTTGTTACGCAGTTCTTCTAAGATTTTAAGAAAAGGTTTAAGAACGCATATGCTGTTGCCTTTCATTATTTTTCCCTTTTCTTCAGGGAAATTCCAAAGCTTTTGAAAGACTCTTCAGCAAAAACAAAAACAGCAGAAGGAAAAGTAAGTTGTTGAAGTTGTTTTTCCTTGTAATTTGGTTATTTTCAGCTGATCAGATCCATGTAACTCATGGACCTACTACAGAAATTAAGGCTTTTGTTAACTGGAATTTTCAGGGGTTGTGGGGGAAGCAAGGCTGCAAGAGGAAGGGAGATAAGCCATGTCATTTATTGGGGGAACAGATTTTCAACTTGTGTAATTTCTTCACAGTTATCCATATCTGCTTTGTCCCAGTTGATGAAGAAGATGCCACTCTATCGTAAAGAGATTAGTAAGGTGAGGGGTCTTGTGTAATCACAACTTCACAGCAGATAATTTTGTGCACTTCAACTGTGTTTTGTTCAAGTCTAGTTTCAGACTCTTATTTTCCTGTAGTGTGCTATATAGTTGTCCTCCCAATTAATATGTTCACCTGCTGTAAAATTTAGAGTGGAAAACTTGTTTCCATGTGTTTCATTTTGCTGTGTTAAAGAATGAAATAATTTGTATGCTTTGAGGATTGATGATATTATGATAGTTTAATGTTCTGAAAGGTATCATGGGGATCAGTCTGTAAGTGAAGGGGAAAACACAGAAAATGGGCGATGATACTGAAGGATAGTCAAAGGATTGACTCTTGTAAGCAGCAAAATTGATTGATATGCTAGAAAAAAATGCTAGCTGTGGCAGCTTGTGATTTTTCTTTTTTTTCCTCTTTCTGTCTTACAGCAAGTTGTTCATCTTAACATAGCAGAAGATTGTATGAGCAAATTCAAATCTAACATAGAAAGGCTCTGTAAAACTGAACAGGTACGTTTAAAAATGTCACAAACCAAACAACAACTTTGCAAGTATTACAAGTACCACTTTTTTGTTTGCAGGAATAGAAGCTTGTGTTAACTGACTAAACTACTACATCTCTTGCCTTTATTTTGTGATCAGTTTTTGGGGTGGTAGTGTTAAAACCAAGTGTAATATACAAGGCTCTTAATCTCCCAATAAGGAGGTGTTCCTATGAGTTTTGGGGGTTTTTTTTGTCTTGAAATCTGGCTGATTTGTGTAAGATCATATTTGGTTTTTGTGGCTCAAAACTCCTATAAGGTTGCTTTAAGGTGTTGTGCAGAGGAAAGCCCTTCTTAAATATCTGGGAAAATCACCTTTTAAGGTGAGGCATTACATTGTGAGTATTCTACATTTCTAAGAATTCTAGATATCACAGTTTCAAATGTTTGAGAGTGTTATGTAGTGTTATTACAATGCTGTAACTATTGAAATAAATGTGAGACTTATCATACTGAGTTTAAATGGATGCAGCTCGATTGTTGCCTGAAACCTGTGGTTTCATAAAAATGCCTTTCAAAACACACAGAACAATGTTGATTTAAATGACTAATGATTCTAACCATCATGTCCATTTTTATTTTTTATTAATTTAGGACTTGGCTCTTGGAACTGATGCAGAAGGTCAAAAAGTAAAAGACTCTATGAGGGTCCTCCTTCCAGTTCTGCTTAACAAAAGTCATGACAGCTATGACAAAATCAGAGCTATTCTCCTGTATATCTTTAGCACAAATGGTATGACAATTTACCCTATTTTTTTTCCCTCTGTACTAACTTGAACTCAAGTTTTAGGATAGTACAGTGGTTTTAGTTAACCTAAGTGTCTGCACTGGAGTTGATAACTGGGTTTGAAAGAAATCGTGCCCATCCTCTATCTTCTCTCAGATTAGTAGCAAGGATACTATTGGTAAGGAGTTAAGAGATGTAATTCAAGTGTAGATTCATACAGTGTTTTAATGTCATTCTTATTCTAGCATGTGTGCAATAGTTTGTTCTCACTGGTATTGAAGCTGTTAAATGGGGAGCTCCATGTCTGTTGCAACCTGAAAGTTAAGTCAGTGGGGAAAAATTCGTTGTAGAGAAGGTGCAAATTGGCAGAATGTTGGTCTGAGGAATCTGTAACAATACTGAGTTGTGATCTCAAAAATGGACCATTAAACAAAATTTTATCTAAAATAGAGTATTATGTTAAACTTAAATTGGCCACACAGAACATACAAAAAGTTCTGGACTAAATAATAGCCCGGAATGTGTGAGACAAAACTGGTCTTACTCAGAGTCACTTGATAATTGTTGTCTGTTTTCCATATATTGAAGGAACTACCCAGGAGAACTTGGACAAGCTGATCCAGAATGTACAAATAGAAAGTGATAGTGATATGATAAGAAATTGGAAATACCTTGATGTTCCTGTTATCTCTTCAGTAAGAATGTATTTATTTATTTTGTAATTTCCTACCATCCAAGGCTCTTTCATCACCTCTTAGCAATATTATCCAGGTCTGGTTTTGGAAGCAGATAATTACTAGGAATTCTGTTTTGTTGGTTTTTTTGGGTTCTTTTGGTGATGTGTTTAAGTGGTAAATCCTTTGAAAATTAATCATGTGAGTTGTTTAAAGTAAGATACCCATAATGTTCCCTCTGCAATTATCAAATGGTGACTTGAGCTAGTTGGTTTTGGAAACCGCCAACTTACTCAGTTCCTTATCTCTGAAGTTAGTATTTCTAGTGTATCCTGAATTCTAGAGGTATTAATTATTGTTCTTTTTCATTCTTATTATTTTTTTAAAGTCTCATACTTACCCCCCTCCTTCTGCTACTGACTGCTTGCAAGTTTCAAGACTCCAAACACTAAATAATACAACCATATTTTGAAAATCTTTTCAGTTTGTTGCTCAGCAGTATAAATATCCAAGAAGGGACCGTTCTAAAGAAGAAACCTTCCAGCTTTCTAGGTGGACTCCTGTCATCAAAGATGTTATGGAGGTAAATTTGACCAACTAATTAATTAATGGGTGCAGTGCAGAAATTTATTCAAGTGAGCCGTTATAGCCAATCTTTTGAATTCCATAGTATTTTGAGTTAATTTTGTTAAATACATCTGGTGGGCAAAGTGATCACTTCTAGTCTGTCTCTAATACAAAACATCAGACTGCTGTTAGTAATACTCCTTATTAGAGGTCATTTTAGAGGTGAAGCAAATGAAAGTGAAAGCAAGAAGTCTTTTAGAACAGCTTGTCCTGGAATTGGCAGTGTTTGGTATAATTAAAGGTCTGTGTCTTCTCGGTTTTAGCTCCAATGGGTCTTAAACTGCAATTCCAATCTAAACTGTAGTGTGGTAGAGGCTGGAAGAGGTTACTTGCCAGAAGTGTGGTTTCATTGTTCTTAAGCTTCTTCCTAAGCATCAGTCAGTGACTGATGTCACACAGGATAGTGAATTTACTGGATCTTTAGTCTGACCCATTGCTGTCATTCATAGATTCATGGTGGCTTTTGCATGTTCATTTATGTTTTCAGGGGACTTCTGTCATACACTGCTATATAGCAATTAATTACATTGGGGTCATTACAGATGAAAAGCTTCTAGTGAAATCTGTAATACGTTAACTAATTCTAGTTATATCAGTAATAGGTTTATAAAAAGCACGTGTACTCCCAATTCCTTGTGATACACAAAACATTTATTATACATTTTGCCATTATGTGGTCTAGCATTTTGTTACATAGGAGCGTTATTCATGGGGTGCTACTTGCAATTATTTGTTGGGCTGCATGTGTTGGCATGAAATTCCATAAGATAAAGATTAAGGTAAGATCTGTGTGGCTTTTAAAAGTGTGTCTTTATTTTGCACTTCAGGATGCTATAGAAAACAAATTAGATTCCAAAGACTGGCCTTATTGTTCCCGCTGTCCTCCCACCTGGAATGGTTCAGGAGCTGTAAGGTAAATAGTTTAATTTCCTGAAACATAATTTACCTACATCTCAGTATTTTTGTAATTTACATTCTAAAGCCTTACAGAAGTGTGCTTACTGAACAGTGAAATAACACATGTAAGGTAATGTTAATGTGCCAAGCCTGTATTTTTATTTAATCTAAAACATACTCAACTTAGTTGTTATTTTAATAATTCTTAGTAGCAGATAGCTTTTTTATTTGTAGTATCTCCCTTTTGCTTCAAGGTTAGAAATAACATTTCAGATACCCAGAATGAGAAGTTTAAACCATTGAGCTTATTAGTGTGAAGTAGTTTCAGGAATGCATGTTCAGTATTGTGACTTAGACAAAAAGAACGTTTTACTTCTGAAAGTTATCTCTGCTGTGTTAGTGGTGGTGATGTTATTGGGGTTAATGACCTGAGGAAGTTAAATTCATCTTCTGTAGGCTTTCTCTTTTGGAAATACGGGCCTGTTAGGCATTGACCCCTGTTGTCAGGGAGTGGTTTAGACAAGTCCAAGAGAATTGGAGATCTTGAAATTAATTCTCTGCTAATGAATGTTAAATGTGTACTTGCATATTTAATGATTATTACTGAGAGGTGATTTTTGGATTTTTTTTGGCTCACTTGTACTGTTCCTTCTTTCTCTTTTTAATTCTACTAGCTCTTGAACCTCATGACCGATACCTGCCAATCTGGGAGCTTTATCACTTTTTGTAGTGTTATTTAAATGGTGAGACAAGTGAATAAAGACTCTAAGAGTGTTTCTGTCACAGGAATGCTCACTAAGAGTGTTCCTCTCTTAGGAATGCTCACTGCACTAATCAGATGGTGGAATTCAGGGAGGGAAACATTAAACATACCCTAAATTTGGAAGACACACTTGAATTGGAATTTGTACCTTACTAAATAACAGACAAAAAGTAGAGATACACAGCCTTAAGGAAAACAGTTTTTTTACATCCATGGCTAATCAAACTGTTGGTGGTATATCCTTATGTTCCTGGATATGCACTAGGATGATGAGTGCAAGGGAATACTAGAGCAAGTCCCTGTGCACTGGAACTTGATCTCTGTCTTGCAGGCTGGTGAAATGTGGGAATCTTTACGGCCCTCTAGCAGAGACATCAGGACTGCAGATGACTTAACCTGAGTCTGCAATTACTACATGTGTATTTTTTCTAAGAGCTTCAGGCTGCTTTTGCTTTTCCTAGTTACCTGAATCTGATTTGGTAACAGCCAAATATTTTCTTTAGGGATTCTGTTCATGTTCAGAGACTGAAAAACCTAAGACTCCAGCTTTTTCAAATGAACCTCGCATGAAAAATGCCACTGGAATTGGGAGCATGCAGGGTTAAGCTGCTTGGCAGGAGTTCTTGGCATGTTAGCTGTGTATGCAACAATGTTTTTGTTTTGTGTTTATTTTTCCCCTGGTGATACCTAAACAGTTTGAGTGATGTGATAATTTAAAAAATTTAATAAAAACAAGTTATCAATTTTTCTAAATACTTTTTGCTGTAATTATAATCAAGCCGTGGACTGCATGACAGAAATTGCTACTGCTTGTTGAGTGTATAATTTTAACCAAAAATCAATCAGGCAAGCTGTATAAATGTCATCCTATGAAATGTTTTGCAGTGCACGCCAGAAACCTCGAGCAAGTTACAGAGAGGAGCGCAGGAGTGCAAGGCTGATTGTATTTGTGATTGGAGGGGTCACGTACTCGGAGATGCGCAGCGCTTACCAAGTCTCTGAGGCCTACAAGTCCTGTGAGGTCGTTATTGGTGAGTTTGCCATGGGAAAGGGTGGGGTGTGTGCTGTACTACATGTGGTTCTGGAAAATGTAGGAGTAATTTTTCTTAGACCTCTGTTGGGTCACCTCACTAATACTCTAGCTAGTGTATTTCTTAAAGCTATGCACTTAAAAGCATCTTTTCAGTTTATCTGTTTGATGTTTGGAGGGGTTTTTTTGCCACAAGATGTTAAGGACAAAAAAAAAATTATGCTCTATCAGAGATACATCAGTGTATAGCAAACAGGATTTAAAGAGACCTCTATTTCTTTACATTACGATTTCCTCACAAAATTTATGTCTGCCTGTGCTTTACCTTCAGTGACACTTGCTACTCTCATTCCTTTTGGAAGTAGGAAAGTTTTTTGAAAGTAGTTTGACAGACTAGTGCTCACTTTGGAAGGAAGATAAGTATTAAAAAACCCCAAAAATCCTAATCAAAATTTCACCCAAAAAATGAAACAAGTAAACCGCAAACCACTTTTTCAGTGTTGCTCAGTTGACTTTGCAACATTTTCTCGTTTCAGTTGTGGTGACTTGAGAGGCTTTGCATAAACCATGCAATGATTAACTGCTTGGGTCCTGAAAACACCCCTACTTAAGATTTGGCAATTGGCAGCTGGTGTAGCAATCTCTCAGCACTTTAGAGGTAGTAAATGCTAGTTCCATCAGCTGCTGTGCTTCAAATGAATTTTAAATTGCATTACAGGAAATCATTGGGTACTCAAACATTTACATATATATGATAGAACAGAGCTCCTAGGTACAGAACCTTGCCACAGACCTGTGTCCATCTGCACAGCCAGCTGATGGCTGGGTGTGGGGTCATCTAAAGCATTCTGAATTGCTTGAGATGTCTGCACCTGGCATTTAAATTTAGTCTTAGATTCAATCCTTTCTGAAATTTATCCACCATGATTTTAAATAAATACTCTTCCCTAAAACAATGCCAACTTTGATTCAAAATATTCAGAGGTATTGTACGTGTGTCTGTGTGATAGGGGTTTTTTTGGTTTATTTTTTATTTGCTGGTTTCATTGGTGGTGGTTGAGGTAGGTTTAATGCTGGTTCTAGTTTTGAGTAGCAATGGAAGGAAGACCAGGACAACAGGAATGTAGTGCAACAAGATTATTTCTTCATCAGGGACTTGTTTACAACACCATGTTTAGTGTAGGTGACTCTTTCACTGGGGTATCTGGCACTCACCACAGCACCAGCTTCCCTTTTGTTTAGAGATGAATTTTGCAGTTTTGTTTGTAATCCTGATTTCTGACAGAAGATGATAGTTGCCAGATTTCCACATGGATTACTGAAAGACTGAAGTTTGGCTATGTTCCTGATTCAGAACTCCAGGAACATTAGCCCCTTCAGAGTGATGCTACTTGTTGCCTTCAGAACTGAAGGGTGATCCTTTATGGCAGAAGTTATAATCACAGTCTGTGAGAATAAGAGAGGTAATTGTGCACTCCTGAAGAATAATAAGGATTTTCTTTGCTGCTCAATACTTGGAATTTGTTTTCTCAAGGAAATGTTAGTCAGTAAAAGCCAGTTTTCTGTAACTGGTATTTCTGTGGAATACTATTGTTTGTGATAATCTTGAATCCAGATAGTTTCTTGATTCTAGGGTAATGCCTCTCATTAACTCACCCTTTCACAGAATGGCAGATTTCTTGCAGGCTGGGACAATTGCCCAGGTTCATCCTGTCTTTCAAACAGGGCAGAGCAGGACTTGAAACCTGTGTTCAAAGTAAGAGTCCTGATTTCGATGTCTGAGTGTGAGAAGGGGGATATTGCCTACCTAATGATGACACTTGGTGGTGCTTTGTGTGAAAACACTTTGAACTGTTGCACTTGTCAGTTTTCCAAGTACAGTAAAAAACACTGACATGTAACTGTTGTTTTAAAGAGGAAATGTCTGAAAGTCAGAGTTTGACTGATACAATTCATACTTCATGTTCTTTTGTCAGGTTCTACTCATATTTTGACACCTAAAAGACTACTGGAGGAAGTGAAGAACCTTAGTAAACCCAAGGATATGGTCTGCATTAAGGATGATTAGATATGGTGATGTTTATGATGGATTAAAAACACAACAGTATGTACATATTCTAATGGAACTGACTTTTCCAAATACTGCACTTCAATACTACATGGTTCCTAATGGGAAGTCATGTTATAATTTAAATTTGCTGCTTTTGGGGAAGTAGAAAGCAGAGAGATGGAAAGATAAACACATGTGTTTCTTAGGTTCTATTTAGTATTACACTGCAAGCTTTTTCAAAAGGTCATGTTTGTTCCTAACCAATTATGCCAAAAGTTATTGTAATTACATATAAACTGGAATTGTCTTTGAGAACTGTGAAAGCTTTCTATAATAGAAATTATTTCTAAAAGTGACTGAATTAAAAAAAGCCTAGGCTCTTGAGTAGGAACTTCAAGAGAAAATTTGTAAATATGGGTTTGTGGTAAAAATGTTTCGTACAAGTGCAGTGTCTTAAAGTGTAATGCTTTCTGTAAAAATAACTCACTGAAAATTCTTTAAATAAGTGTAATTGTGAAAAATCTAAAGGCTTTTTAGATGGTTCTGGGTAAGGTAGAGAGTTAATCACAGAATTATTGAGCAGTTACAATCACAGTAAATAACTTTGGAGAAAAGCTGTCAACCATGCACTGAAGTACACTTTATATTTAAATATATACAGAGATTATTACTGAAGCTTTTTAAAAGAAGTTAATTTCTTAGCAAATTCCTTATGATTGTCTACATAGTCTGTCTGTTTCAGAAGATGAATTGCCTGTGATACAGAAATTCCATGTCTCTTTGAGGAACTGGAGGCAAGGGGAAATGAGAGGAAAAGAAGGGAAGCAGTTCAGACTTTCAAAGGGCTTGGTAAAAAGAAAAGCACAAAGCAAATAAAATGACAAAACTTGATGTACCCAAGAGAATTTACTCCTTTGTTTATTTTGTTACATACTAGGAAATAAATACTTACCTTTTTCATTGAAGGGAATAAAAAATCAAGTTGTATGCATTCTGTAATACTGATAATGTTTAGACTTCTCTTTAAAAATTACCTTATTAAAATTACTGAACTTTTAAAGGGATGTTATATTTATGTGCCTTGAAATGCTGGGTTTTTATATGTAGAATCCAAAAGAAATGTCATAATGAAAAAGAATAGATTTCTCATGGTTTTTTGTTCACATTTTTTCCAATGATGAGTATTTATTTTTTTTGTGATTTTGGGGTTTTTCCCTTTCTTTTGCTCTCAGGTTAACTAATGCATTAAGAGAATATTTTTGTTGGTTAAGTTCATTCAGAGTTAATTAGAAGGTGGAGAAAGGTCAAGTTCTCCCCCTACATCAGAGAGGAATGAAAGGGAAGAACATGACAGTGATTCTAAAATGTTGCAGAACATGGAGCATGATGAGAATAAGTGGATGTAGCTTTCAGATGCACCTAAATGAGTTTGGAATTGAATGTATACTGACTTTTTTTTCAATAGGACTAAAGAAGCAACACTCTTAAATCAACTGGTTCATCAAATACCATGTACATCACAATCTTGAAAACTGGAACAGAAATATCTGTGTTGTTTTTGTGAATTCTGACTGATAACTCTATCACAGTAAAAATCCAGAGTAAAAGTACTTACCTAAGAAATGCTATGTTCAGTGCTTTCTTACTAAAGATGCACACTTTGAAAATGGTACTGAAAAATTACACTAAAATTATATATATTTCTTACAGCTTTGGCAAGAAGAACCCAAGTTTGTAGTAACAGCTATATGTAGTTGCAATTGTTTTTCCTATTCCTAAAGCTGGAAAGTAGTTAAGTACTGAAGAAAATAGCTGATATCAGTGTTACGCTTTAGGGCTAAAAAAATTCATTTCAGTAGTCTATAAAATCAATTATGTGGGTATTTTTTTAATTGCATAGAGTTGAAGAAATACCAGCTCACAATTTTGGGTTACTTTTGTATATTCAGCAGTTAAGTCTTTTTCCATGTGTCTGCCTCAGGCCTAAGTGCTGTCACCAACTCAGCCTGATAGCTGATAACTCAGAAGTCTTAGTCTTGTTTTTTTTTTCTAGTATATCTTATCCACTTTTTCCATCAGGCAAAGTAAAGCCAAACATTACTGTAATGGTAGAATAATAGAGATGCTTTATGATAGGAAATCTGGCACCAAAACAGCTTATGAAGTGCAAGTTATATTCAAGATATTTGGGTTTTTCTCTGCTACATTTTTTCTAGATCAAGAACTGTTTTATCAAGAATGGGAAAGAGTTGTGTCAGGATAAACACAAACTTAGTATTTCAGAGTACATGTACAAGGTACATTATAATTTTGAAAGTTTGTATTTTCATATTATGCATATTAAAGTACTTACCTAATGCTGCATGTGGGCCCAGCAATTGATTTTTAAAGTTGAATCTGGAAATCTGGACAAGAGTCAGAAATGACTAAGGAAAATCAAAGGTATGGAACAATTTTCATGTCAGGAATGGCCAGACTAGGATCCTTGATCAAGGGCAAAAACAGTGATGGTGGAGTATGTGTTGGAAGCCTCAAAAATCCTGTTAGTGTTCAGACTGAAGGGTTATCTTCCTATTCAGGGTGTGAAGTATCACATGAAACCTGCTGTTGTCAAATCAGAGCAAAAGGACCTTTAGCATCTGAGATGCCATGCTCTAAATTGCTACATGGGAGGAAAATTCTCAACATAAGACAAGTGTTTATAGGAATAAGTATAAATGTTACTGCTGATTTGGAAGGATTCTGGGCTTTCAGTTTGCCAGAGATGTTCTGAGGAAATGTCACTACATAATTGTCTTACTGAGTATGATCTTTCTTAGGCAGTTGCTGTCAGGCACAGGGCAGCAGGTGCAGGGATCCGGGATAAATAAAAGGTCTAGCTGTTCTTGTGATGTGGAGAGATTCCTATGAAAGAGAGGAATCTTTTTCCTATTGCATCTAGGAAGCTGCAGCAATTACTTCAGTTAAGTTCATTTGTAAATAAAGGGGACATTCCAAATATTAAACGAAATAAACCAAATCCAGGGATAAAAAGCAGAGGCAAATGAAGTTACAGGGATACACAGTAAGAGGCTAAGGAGGGAAAGAGTTCAGTTGCAGTGTTGGCTGTGAAAGGTGGGAGAAGCCCTGAAAAAAGCCATTGACTCAGGCTAGTGAGTAAGTGGCACATGGCAGTGAGTTCAGCAATCACTGCTTCTATGAACAGAGTCTGCATTATTTTGGTATCCTCCAATGATGAAATTGCTCAGGTTTGCCTGAAAATGACTGTCCTTTTTAAGGAATGCACTGGCATTTCTAATTTGGTTTTCGTCAGTCCTTATGTACTTTGGCTTCAATGAATGTCATCCCTGATAAAATGAGGCTGTTAACTGCTTGCTTTTAGTCACTGCAGTTAAATGGATGTCAGAAAGAAAATAACAGATTACTTTTCTTGGCCCACTGAATTTCTACAGTATTTTAAAATTTTCCAACCTACTTACCATCAGCTAAAATGTCAAAGCCAGATATGTCTGACAAATTAAGGACATCACATTGAAGGAACAAATTTAATTGTTACAAATACATAAACAACAAATGATGTAATTTGGTCATTGCAACATACAAGGATGTTTCTTAAAAACAAGTAACTCTCAATGTAGGGCACTCTAAAACCAAAATAATTTCAACTGTTGACTATGACTTGGTATGTTAAGATGATGTTTGCTTCTAGATGTCTCGGGTACAGAGGCTGTTTTCTTTTGGTGTGATTAGTACTGTTGAAGTCTGGGAAGAAATGATATGTAGTAATGACAGGTTTATTCCCCAATTATTAGGAGTGGGGGGAAATCAAAGTCAGGAAGTGCATTTTCCTTGTTTAAGCCAATTTTTATTAAGCTGTCTTAAGTGAGTACTTAGAGAAGGTATCCTGTACATAGTAATGGGAATTAACCAACCTATTAAAGACTTTCAGAAGAAAATGTAATTTGTTTTACAGTTCTAAGACTGAGTGTAAACATGGAATACCTGTATGATCTGGTTTGGTTTAGTACTGATAGGTCCAGAACAGCTGACAAAGTTAGCTAGCTGAATTTTTGATGTTTGTATATGTAATTTTATTTTTACAGAGATACTAGCACTTCAGTATGAACCAGCAGAACAATATAGCATTTAAACTAGGTAATTAAAACTGTTTTCTTTTAACTTGAGCTAGATCTTCTGAAACTGCTTGTACCATTCGCTCTGTAGCTTTCTTCAAACTGTTTGCTGTCTCTATGGCATGATCCAGAGTAGAACTTAAAATCTGTTGGAAATAATAAAATGTAACCTTGTTAATACTGAAAGCAAATGTATACATAGGTACTGGAAAAAGGTGATTAAGGTTTTGTTCATGATTTTCACTTTGAATACATGTTGAGAAGTAAAAATTGAGTCGTGATAGACTGCTCTAGGATTCAAGTTGGAAGTATCTGTTAATTATTTCTCTCTTTGTGTATTCATTTGAACTGAGGGATGTGTACACCTTTCTAATGTATCAGCTCCAGTGGTGCATATTTTTGGTACTGAGAAGGCTTTCTTGAGGTTTTGATAGTGGTTTGTCTAGCTAGGCTTTGTTTCAGTATATGAAACACAATTCTAAAGATAAGATCCAGTGCTGGTTTTCGGTCTGTTTCACCATTTATGCAGGGACTAAGTTGCATACCTGTATGAAGTAATATACTGACATATAAGCTAAAATGCTTGGGTTTTGAACTCCCTCTTGTGTTACCCTCAAATGCACTACTCATGCTTAGGGTGTAGTAATGAGCTTGCTAAGAATGGGATGTTCTACAGTGCCATGATGTAGGGAGGTAATCCTTTCAAGAAGGTTGTGTGGCTTTTAATTTTCACTCCAAAGTCTTACATTTGCATAGGAATCATTGGCATTTCTGTTTCTGATGTTGATTGCAGATTTGCTTTGGGCAGATTTCTTGCTGGGTATGTATTGATGTGAAAGGATAATTTTATTATCTGTGCTTGAACAGCAGGTTTTGGCAGCCTCAAAGGATTTCCTAAAGATAAGATATATAGAATAAAATACAATTTAAGTAAGAAAAAGAACTTCTAGACTATGAATCACATACATACACCTCGATAGCACTCGGTTACAAGTTAATTTTATGGTGAGTAGAATTTTCCATTGAATTGTAAAGAACAGTCCATCATTATTTATGTTCCATCTGTATTGCAATAAGACAGAAAATGTTCTAGGATGCAGAGTAAGGCAATTTCTCATAATAGCAGCACTCTTTCTGCTGTAACTTTCTTTCTCAGTGTTCTATGCCACTGATTCTCAAGTGCAGCTGCTATACTTCCAGGCAATTACTGCTGTTGAGTAAAGCTGTCAAAAATGCTGTGACAAAGCTTGTTTGCATTTCAGTCTAGTGTGTGCTGCTGTTAGGAATCCATTTTATTTCTGTCTCACGGTGTAATTTAATGTTAACAACAATTAAAAGCAGGATTGTTACTTACAGAGAAATAGTTGATAGCAAACAGAGCTGCGTCCTGATAATACAGGCCTGCTTTTGAATCTTTGAATGGGAACATCCTCTTAAAGTGATTTTTGTTCCATTAATAAATGTGTCAGCTAAAGAAGTTACATTTTTACTCGTCATTAAATTAGAAGGAGTGGAGAACTAATCTAAGAACCGTTCACATGTGTCCTTAAACACTGTAGTTTCACTTAAGAGTGAAATTCTAATATACAACATGCACTGCGAAAGCACAATCTTTGTGCTTATGATACTTTTTTTTTCCATGCTGAATCTTCAACAATGAGGTTTTCTGTTGTACTAGTTACTGCTACAGCTTACCTTTCACAAAGTCTGGTTACAACTTCACCTGGCTGTTTGGTTTTTTGAACCCTTTGAATGGAGATTCTCTTCTGTGAATAAGCTGGAGTTGTTGATGCCATATTTAAAGCAAAAAAAAAAGGTAATTTCCTGTGTATTTTAGCTTTTTTTTTTTCTTTCGCATAAATAAAAGATCAAGTAACTATCACTGCTGAATAAAACTTGAATATGTTTAAAGTTTTTTGTAAATGAGGGCTGATTAGCCTTTTTATGTTTGCTTTTGAGTTTATTTGGCAAATGGAATGCAGATTTATATAAATTTTATACAGTGAAAGACTGCAGTGGCAAAGTGTAGAATAATCAGTGTCATAATCCTAATAATTACATGATTACTACTTTGAGTTATAGTTTTACAGGATTGCTAGAGACAAATAGCTAATTTATACTTTCTTCTTGATGAAATTTTATATTTTTCTTTAAGCAATTTTTTCTTATGCTAGAGAGTCTAAGTGACTTTAAAAGGTACATGTTCAGATGATCAACATTTAATTATTTTTAATTAGGCTCTCCTTGACTTTGCTGCATGTCACACAATATGAGTGTAGACCTGGAACTTTCTTTAGTACTTGTTTATACCATGTTAGGTAATGGCTGGCACTATAAAAGTTGGCACAGTAATGCCTAATTTTCATATTCTTTCATGTGGCTCTGCAAAGATATTCCTGCTGCAAATGAAATATGAAAGGGATTCCTCTCATAAAGTAGCAGGGAAAGTTAAATCTGTCGTGCATGGAGATTAAACTTGACCAGATGTGTTAAAGTTGGATTTACAGTGCTAATGACTGCTTATATGAAATTAAATGTGTCCCTGGTATGTGCAGTGTGGCTTCCTGCCCCTTAAAACCTAGCCTGTGTTTGTTAATTATTTAACACATACTTACAGGATGAACCAGAACTTCTTTTTCTACACAGGGTACAAGATGGAACAGACTCTTTGTAATTCCTGAGTTTTACTTGATCTCTGCTTCCCCTGGGGCATCTGTATCTAAGTCCTGGAAAAAGAGACATGTTGTTTAGAAAAACAAACTATAAGCAATGTTTCCTTGTAGATGTTAATATTTTTGCAATCACTGTACCTTTTCTCTCTCCACATAATCTCTCATTTAATGAATTGTAACTTAGAGTGTCACAGCTGACAAGGTCCTTGCTTTGTGAATCAGTATAAGAATCACAGGCTGAGAAGTCTTCTGAATCGCTGCCTAAAATTCAAAAAGTAAGTTAAAAAGGTCTGAAATATGAGAAGCTTCGGCTAATGTACTCAGGTAATTATTTGGCCTTCAGCACCATCATTTCAGAGCCTTTTGCTGCCATTAATGCTACTGCAACTTGAGGAAGTACTTTTCACTCCCAGGAGAGTGGGGATTGAATTCAAGATTAGCTTTAGCCCTGTCTGCAAGGCTTGAATGTAGATTGTTAGTATTTTTTTGGTGGTGCTTATTTTCAGACTAAGATTTTTTTTAAAAATGAAGTTCTGCATCTCCTTGTCCATAATGTTATGGAAACAGTGCAGCATAATAGGAATGAGACGAGAATTTGACCAGCTCTAGTATGGCACTGCTTTAACTATTGTACCAACTAGTACAAACAATAATGGTCCCAGTGTATTATAATAAATTGAAAGAATATCACAAAGAAGTCAAGGACAACTGATAGACAAAAGGTAAGAAAACCTGTATATTCAGACTTAAAAGTGAATGTAGGACAGCTCATGCTATTCTCCTTTAGTTGATGGGTACTAACAGCTTCAGAATATTCTGCACTAGAAACGTAAAATTGTTTTCAGGCAGAATAACAAAGTTGAATCCAAAAATTGAAAGTGGAGTTACTGATATGAAATGTCTCAGTTGTCAAGCTTGGAATAATCTTTTAGAACATGAAATAAACACTCATCAGAAGAAAAAGCAAAATCAAAGCATTGTGTGCATGTCACTGTAATGCTCCTGAAAATGTTAACAGTAGCAATGTTTGGAAATTCAGCTAGAAAGCTGAATTAGATTTATAGAGTCATTCAGGTTGGACAGGACTTCTGGAGGTCATCTTATTCTGTCCCCTCTCACAGCAGGCCCAACTTAAATGAAGTTGCTTAGAACCCTGTCCAGTTGAGTTCTGAATATCTCCGAGAATGGAGATGCCACTGCCTCCCTAGAGCAAACTGTTTCAATGTTTGACCAAGTTAAAAATCTTACATTCATATCTAACTGAAAATTGCATTGCAACCTGTCTGTTGCTTCTTAGTCTGTCACTGAGACCTCCACAGTGAATTTGACCCAGTGAATATGACCCAGTTCTTTAGTTTCCTTTTTATTCTCAGTGTTCTATGCTCTGCTAAACAGTAACATCTGTTAAAACTACAATTTTTATGTTGAGACATAAAAGGAATGTTCTTTGTATATCATCATGACTTACTTAAGTTGGTATCTGATAAATCAGTTGGTTTTCTCTGCTTGAAGAGTGAAGATGTTCCAGTTTTTCCTTCCTGGATGTTTGTATTTCTTTGAGCATAAAACAGAATATTTTAATTGTATCTTAACATTTCCGTGATGAGACTTATGAACATCTTATATTAATGATTAATTACTTCTTAATTGAGAAGAAATCAGATTTATTCACAGAAAGAAATTTATGTGTATCGGTTACCTGAAAAGGTGGTAAGCAGACGTTTAATAATTAGTAATTATTGCATAATAATGAACCCTTTAGTTAAAGGACACATTCTGACAAAAGCACCCTGACTTTACCACAGCTGTTAAAAATGCTTAAAAGTAGAGGTCTTGATAATCTTGTATTGGAATAGTAAAGAAGTATGAACACTTAGATATATCCATCTGTTACCACTGATGGTGTTTTGATACAACGTATGTTAAATATGATTTGGTTTCTTAGTAACTTTGAGCTGTTATTAAGGCTTTAATTTAATGCCTTGAGATAATTAGAGGAATATTTGAGATGTACCTTCTGAGAGAACAAGAACAAAGTTCCTTTTTTGAATTATTTGATGTGTATTTTTAACTGTGGTTGTACAGGATCACCAAGTTTATTTGGAGCATTTTCTGCCTGTTCATGAACATAATGATTGGAAGATTGAACTAATATTCTTTCAATTACAGAGAAAAAAGTGGAAGCTAGGTGAGTTTTACTAGACAATGTTAACACCTACCCTGTAAAATAATCTGACAGAATTAGGTTAATATGATTGTGTTCTATGCTGCATGCATTCTTTTCCCAGAAGCTCTGCTTCTCTACTGGAACTTAGTTCTCTTTTTTAACCTTAGATTGGTTAAAGGGAGACCATTTATTTTTTATAATTTCATTGAGATGTTTAACACCTATAAAATACTTCCCAGGAGGGTGGAGATGGTATCTAGAGTTTTCACAAGGTTTTGATCGTTAATTAGGTAAGGATCTGCATCCCTCCCTTTTCTTGTTTAATTAAAAATACCACACAAATGTTGGCAAATAATCTTTTACAGGCACTGTACTCTGACTAGTTACTCACATCCTGAATTTGTGTGGCTGTCATGAATTTTATACAGAAGTATGATTTAACTCCTTAGTGAAAGTAATCGTGGTATTTTGGCTTCAGGAAATACTTTAAGATTGGGAAAGGTCGGAAGACCAGGCTAGGATGAATTCTTGAATATGTAGTTATAGAATTCTGTAGAATTTTTATTCTGGAAATATTCCTGTTGCCTTTCAGAGATTTCAGTCATCCTAATTTTCTTATTCAGCAAATAATTTTATGTATGCTTTTATAAAAACTTCAACAGCTGTTTCCAAGTTTTCACTTACATGTGAAGACAAAGATTGCACTTTCTGCCTCCTAAAGAAAGTTGATTTGTTGGTGGGATTGCATCAGTTGCCTGACTTCTTGCTCCCTCAGTGTTCTTGTGAAGAAATGGAGTTTCAGTACCTCTTCTTTCTGGAGGATCAGCAGTGCTTGAAACTACCGAGCTCTGTACAAAGTAACAATAGCATAGATACAGGTGTACTTGGACCATGCATTGCAAGGACAAAACAGCATCTCCTCAGGTTCTCTTAACCTTTTTCTCTGAAGCCCAGGTTACCTAAAACATAGATTATGAAAGCATTTGTTGAGACTTACCTGTAGATTTGTAGAAGGCAGTAGGATTTTTTTTTTTGGGGGGGTGGGGGTGAATGTGTATTTATGACCTGGGAGAAAATATTACCATTCTTAGGAGTAAAGTAATTTTTCTCTAGCACAATACTGTTTGGTCTTCTGGTAATTCTGCAGCTTAAGATCTTGGACAAAGTAACCTTGGACAAAGTAGTTTTTCCTCCCACTAAATGATAGTGACTAATTCCCCAAAATAAAGCAGCTTTGCAGAAGTTAAATTAGCTACTCATATTTTCTTACTGTGAAATAATGGTTTGAAACTGGTACTAAGAACATTCTGTATAGTTGTGTTTTTATACCTAGGTTTCTGTTACAGTTTATTACATATTATGAACTTAATATTTCATTAAAAATATTTTCTTTTGAAGTAACGTGCTATCTAAAAGCATCATGCTCTTACTGGAGGAGAACATACAATCACAGAACTGCACTTAGGTTCTCGAGACTTGCATCAGTAAAACAGCATAATTGTAGTCTTTAATAAAACTCAGTTACCTCACAGAAAGACTGGGCAGATTCATAGGAAGTCAGCAAAGATGACAGGCTGCCTTTGCTGCCATCCATTTGTTCTTGAATGTCTTCAAGCAGCATGCCAAGTCTGAATATTCTTCCTTCCACCCTTCTAAATCCAATCACAATCCACAGTTAGTTCAAACTTTATAAACTGATGTTTTTATTTCTTACCATGATAACCATAGTGGACATTGCAGTACATTTCCCATAGGAAACAAAATAAAATTTATGGAGTTGACAGAGTCCCTTTTAAGTATTTGAATTAATCAAATAGACATCCCAATTACAAGTAGGATATATAAAGCCCAAGGTGAATTTTGGCCGAACTAGTTCTAGTTTCCCACATTAAGATAGTATTTTCACTTCAGGAAAACTCTAGTGGATAAATGAAGTAAAAGCTGTGAGACAGTCAAAGAAAATATGCTGATATACTACTTAGCACTTCTCTTCTGACCTCTCAGGATCAAACTCTCCAAGGCTGATGGGCTTGTCCTTGTAGTTCTGCAGCTGTAAGTTGCGGTGCTCTTCTCTAGCTTTTAAATAATCTCTTTCCAAGGCATCAAGGTATCTTTTCAGTTGATTTAAGGCCTTCATCAATAAGAAATAATTCAAAACAAAATATCATGATAATTTAACATAAGTAGCTTTCAGTAGGTCTTGCTATGTAAGCCAGATGCTATCTGCAGTGCTGTTGGTAAGAATTTTGGTAGTTCTCTGAATTGAAACAGGACTGCATTTTGTATATTCCCCTAATATTCTGCACTGCTCTATTATGTCCAAGTAAATTATAAAAATGATTTCTGAACTGATGTCCTACATGTCAAAATTCCTAACTTACATGGCAACTTCAGGCCTTTTATTAATAGTTTTAAGTCAGAATCCTTAAAGTATTTAAAAATTCATCCACATACTGAACACCTTCATTTTTGCTTCTTAAACTCGTACCTTCAGTCTGAATTGAGAAGAAGAGTAAATATCCATTTGAGGTAAACATCAAGCATCTTGCTAGAAAATTGTAAGTCTATAGCCATTTAAAGTGTATTTCAGATAGCTCAAATACATAAATTAATTTACCAGATACTTGTCTTGTAAAAAGAATGTTTCCTGGGTCATATGCTTAGAGAAGTCTTCTACCTTCAAGACAAAATATTAGACTTTTATTATATTTATACAAATTTGTCAAGTGAGTATGGAATTTGAGCATCAGTGCAAAGTATATATTGAAACAGAGCTCTTACTTTCTTAGCCAGTTGCTCTGTCTGATCCTTTAGTATTTGAGACATCTTTTCTCCTAGTGATAGTTCTGGCAGTGAATCAGAAGGATTTAGACACTGTGCTTTTGCTATCCCAGCTATTGGTAGGGCTGATGCTGCTGTTCCAGGCTGCAGTCCTATGGAATACAAGGTAAGACTGATCAATTGCAATTTTGGCCCAAAAGTGTAATCAAATTACATTAAACAGTCATTTGCAGCATTACTGTAATTTTATTTACTTGCTTTAAGCAAGCCATGTGTAGGTTGTACAGGGGCAGGAGCACGTAATGTGATGACATCAGGTGGTGTCCCAGAGTCTCCTGAGAAAATGGCAATGCTGGCATTTGCAAAGTCTGACTGAGGAAGTACCTGTTAAAATGAGAACCTTCATTAGAGATACAATGTATGGAACGCTTATGGACCTGGACAGAAAACCTTAACTCAAAATACGAAATATTAATGCAATGGTTATTATAAACATTTTGTTATAACATTTGTTATAACAAATGTTATAACATTTTCTGAGTTGATAGACGTATAAAGTTGTATAAATAGTATAAATACTGAAAATAGATCTGCTCTGTGTTGTGAAAACCTAGAGGATTTGTATAAATGGGAAATACAATATGAAGGTGACAAAATAGTTTTAGGGGATAGTCATAGTCCTAGAGATGAAGAATGACTTTAAAAGAAAAAGTATTTTGAGAGGTGTACCTTAGGATTAAATCTCAGATGGTCAGTATGATTCTGGATGTCAGCATGCTGTGTCAACATCTTGTTTGCAGCCAGGAAATAATAGGGAAAACTATTAAAACTTGTATCTCAAGCAAATTACTAAGATGTAAATCTAGGTACGGAATTAAGAATCTGTAAAGCTCAGTGAGTGAGCTCCATGTTAGGGCATGAAACTGAGCAGCTAACTAACAAGCTTTAAAATAAATTCACTACAGTAAGAGAAATATTGTTGTAAAAAATCTTTAGAAAGAATTGACTTGTCAACAAATACCAATCTCACTAGTTGAAGAGTGTTGGATGTGGAAAAAGACAAAGATGTCTTAACATAGGCACAGTATAAAAATAGAACATTGTTCTTAAAAATGTATTTGAAGTATTTTTTGTGAATTGAAACATTAAATGTAACACTAGAAATAACAGTTTTTGGTGAATTTCCTAATGATTTGATAGGGATTCTTTATAATCAGTGTTAAATACTGGAGTGTTAAATAATATTCAGCCTTTAAATAATTGGTAATGACAGCTCCATATAAAGTCAGTCCCACAAAATTTATTTATGAAAGCAGTTTTTGAGTCAAGTGATGTACTCACTGATACCTTTAGGGTGCCTATATGAACCTGTTATGTCAGATTTTATGGAATACAGAATATCTTACAATAAACCACTCTTATCCAGTTTGAAGAAATTCTTCAAGCACCTTAATTACCTGTAGCTGTTGCAGCAGTTCTGAAATACTCATTTCTTCTTGATTTTCTACTTCAGCAGAATTGAAGTAATTCTTATTTTCCAAAATGTTGTTCACAGTTACTGCTTTACTTAACAAAACAGGAAAGGGCTTTGCCCTCTCAGTTGAAGGAACTGAGTTTATATTGTCAGGTTTTTTTGGTACTTTAACTTCTGAAGCAACTGCAGGGAAGTCAGGAAGGCAGTAGTGAGCTTGCCCTCTGCCATATTTGAGCTCACAAGGTGAAACTGTTCTCTTAAACAGGGCTCTCTCATCTTTCATGTTTTGAAAGGTGTGTGTATCTCCAGTCTCATTAATCAATTGTGAATATTCTTGTCTGCACCCACACCTACCAGAAGAAGAAATAGGTGTCTTTGAAACAGATCTATTTTCATTTAATGAGTTTTCATTTTTGTCATGAGCCTTTAGTTCCTTGTGTTTTTCTGAGGAATACTCTTTGGAGCTCGCTGCCCATTGTTCATGCACTGAAGGGCTTTGGATGTGTTCTGAAGGCTCAGGTTTGCTCCCAGTGTCATCGATACTTTCAGTAAAGGATGTCTCTGGTAGTGTCTCGCATTCAATTAAGTGGCATGTGCTTAGTAACTCTCCCCTAGAAAAGTGACGCAGGAGGACACTGGACATCTTGGAGGTTGTTACATGGTCTTTGCTCTCTGGTTTACTGGAACTACCAACAGGTAATTCCTTCTTAAAGAAACCTTCACTTCCAGGCACTTCAATTGGAACTCCAGTTGTTCCTCTGGTGCCTCTGTGATGACTGGAGAATTCTTCAGACTGTGGAGGAGCTTCATAATTGGCTGCTGCTTTTATGTTTTTGTTATCTTCAGAATAGGCTAAGTTTAAAATACCAGAAATATCTTTTGTACAACTACAGTCATTAAAATTTTCTGAGTTATTGTTGTATTTAAAGCTTATTCCTGCATCTCTATTGTAAACTAAGTAATCTTCTTCCTCTACAGTTGCATCTGTGCTACAGCCTAATGCATCTGAAAATGAATTATTCATTTGGGCTTTCATCCAGTCTGACAGTCTGCACTTTTTTGTAGTCTCCATATCAAGTTTATGTAGAATATCAATGTCATTGCTTTGCCAGTTGTGGATAGAGCTTTTATTATTTCAGGGATCAAAATCTGGAATGTATGAGTAATAGTTATTTTATACTTAAATATACATGACAATAATACCCAGTTATCTATATACTTAATATTTAATTATCGCCCCACCGTAGCTTTTTTAGAACAATTGTACTGACATGGATGCCTCCCTGTTTGCACTAGTGTAAGTCTGCATTAACTGCTGGAGGAAATAAGACACAAATGACAAAACCGTCGGGAACAGCAGCTGCTACCAGGTACCTGTCCTTGCTCATTAATCCTGCTGTAGTGGTAAAGACAAAAAAACTTGGTCACAGAGCCACGAGTGCTACTAGAGTTCAACCTCAGGCTGAAAAAACCTAAACAAATTGCCCAACCCCTTTCCCCCCCTTTCTCTCACCACTCTAAAGTGTTTCTTTAGCTTATACTCTAAAGACAGATCACAAACCTTTTTCCCAATTTACTTCTCGTCCCCGTGCATCAGATAAAATGCAATTAATTAGCAGCTCAGCATCGTAAAATGCATTGTTTCACCTTAACTGCAGTCGCTCGGGGCGGCAGAGGCGAACTTNCCCCTCAGAGCCCTGCCGGCCTCTCGCACCGCCAGCCCGACACACAGGTGAGCGGTGCGCTGGGGGCGCGGCGGGGAGCGCTGGGTGCCAGGGCGGGGGCTCCGAACGCGGCCCCGGCAGCTGCTGCCGCCCCGAGCAGCCCGGTGCGTTGGCGAATAAAGTCGTGGTGCGGCCCGCTCCGGGCAGTGCTGTGCGAACTCCGTGCCATGCGCCGGCAGCCGCCGAGCGCCCTGGGCGAACAAAGGCAGGAGGTGGCCGTGCCCGGCACGGAGGGGCTGTGTGGCACAGATCGCCCCGGTGTCTCTGAAGGGAGCCGCTACCAGCAGGGCTGAGCATCGGGCGGCTGTGGGCACTTGTGTTGTGCTAACGAGGTGGATGAGTACAAAATAAAAGCATAAGGGCGGGAGTGAACCACGCTGGTAATAGAATCGGAGCCAAAGGATCTGCAAGCGTAACGCCAGTGAGGTATACAGGGAACAAGCTCTAAACTCTTGTTCGAGAGTTCGAGTTAGGCGTTGTGCTTTGGCATGTCTAGACTCGGATTATACCAGACCTAGTCTCATATATCTACTAGACTGTAAGTTTTGCTGATGTAGTTGCTGCCCTTCTATTGCTTCTTCACTTTTTCAGTGGAGAAGCATAATAAGTCAGAAATTGCTCTCTATCCCTTTATTGACCTGATTGCCAAGACACAAATTTTACCCCACCTTGAAGCTCTGACCTTTCTTCTGCTTTAGAAGCTTTTTCAGCCTAATATGTTGTTCCTGATAGATTCTTGCCAGTGACTGCGGGGCTCATGTATCCTGGGTTGCCATGGAGAGCAACCATCTCAGAATTTGGAAGAACGTGCTGAGTCTTGCATTTCAAAAAATTCAGTTGAGATTCTAGTTCCTGCTTAAGTTTTGTCTGGAAATTTTATGCCTCTTGTTTAAGTGATAATTTAATATATCTGAAAGTGCTAGCAAAAGGACCTCCTCATAATACAGTCCTTCTAAATTCGTTACTTATTTATATTTATAGTGTGTTAAAACTAATTTGTAGACCTGACCAAGTGTTCCTTCTTACTAGTGTAATTAATGGTTAGGAAGTCTTCTGGACTGTGGTTATGCACCCTCTTCGGTAGGAAGGACTTTGTACTTCCAATTACTTCCGTATAAAGCTGGAACAAAACTTACCTGGAACCTAAGACAGCTTCATTGCACTAGAAGAAACCTGTGTGAGTCTTCTCAGTTGCTTTATTTAGCATACTGTTGTTTAAATGCTCTTGTGTAATTCTTTGTAGCATCTTAAAACTACTCAGGATTGTACATTCCTGCTACTCTTGCTGCAGAATTACTTCACAAAGTAAGTTTTGAAAAGCTTTTTCCTAAAAAGAAATGCTATTTGTCCATAGTTTTAACTACTGGACATAAGAGGAGTTTTTATTTTTTTAGAGTTTGTAATTTTTTTGGTTCTCCTCATCTTCCACTTTTAAAATTTAATAGCTAACATATTTGTACTTTTGTCCTCCAGGTTTATTGTAGCCTTTGTGTAGACAGTTTCACTTTCCACAACTTAGACACTCCTGCCCAGATCTGTAACTATGGTCCTGGTTTCAGTAGCTTTTAAAGTTAGTGTCTTAATGAAATTGGTTTTGTTTAGGAGTGAGCCATCTTCTTAAGACTTTCTAAGGGACGAACCTGTTATTGTTATCACTGCTTCTGCAAATAAAAGCAAAGAGAGATACCAGGTGCCAGAAAAAAACTCTAAACTTTTCTTTAGCCATTTAGTAGTAAGTCAGCTATACAAGTGATAATATCCAAGTAGGAAAAAAAAGGTATTATTTTGTGGAAGACCACAATAATAGGAATGCAAAATACAGGAAAAGCAGAAATGGAAGGACTAGCAAGAGATGATCTGAAACATATACGGTGTTGAACAGATGATTAATGTCAAGTTTCCTCTTGGGACTCAAATTTGGCAGTGTTTGAGGAATATGGTTCTTGTTCATGTAATAAAACTTCTTTGTATTATAAACCATTTACTAATAGGAAGGAAAGTTTTCATTCAGCTGGGTTACAGGGAATATAAACCACATGTGATTTATAAAGAAGGCTCCCTAAGTCTATTTTATTTCTTTGCTATTTCTGTTTGCTACACTATTTTTCTTCCTATTGCCACGTTAGTATACTCTTAGGAATTTTGTTTCTTGCATGCAGCACTTCGGAGCCTGAACCTTATCTAGTGGCTGTTGGTTTGTTAGAAAACAGGATGTGCTACTGTGACCAATTCTATCCATGTGATAATGCATGTACATAGTGGATAAACTGGCAGTGGGGGCAAAATGGGCTGCAGTCCAGTAGTCATCATACTGATGGAAGAAAGCGCATTGAGTAGATTTGGAATAGATTTGCAGCTGCATCCCAAATGTCGGGATGAATATGCAAAGCAGTTTACAACTTGGCACCTCAACAAATACTGTTTTCCTTAAATCTCCATAGGTGATGTTCTATAAATACACTGTACCTGTCTATAAGAAGCAAACAGTATGAAAAAACAACACGTGATCTTCTCACTGTAGTGAGTGTTCATCCTGCACCACAACTTTTGTAGGTTGTAGCTGTGGACTCATTAGAGAGGATGCTAATGGCTGCTATTAGGACTTGGGAGCTGAGGGGCACAGGGGATGCACCAAGCAGTGCTGCTGGCATTAACCTGTTGTGGATCATTGCAGTTGTGTAACAGAGGTTCTATGAGAGCTGCATCTGTTCTCTGCAAGACAAGTGGTAAGGATTCATTATGCTGAATGTCTGCTTTGGCTCTGAATGAGCACCACAGTGCCCACTAGGAATTTTGAAACAGCAGCTGTATTGCTTCACTTAAATTGCTACTGTGTCTTACTGCAAGTGATTCTGAGGATTGTTACTATTTTAATTTAATTTTTAGAATCTTAAGGTAACTTCTTCCATTTCTTTGTAAGATGCTTGTACAATGTTTGTCTTCTTTCTCTTACATACCAGGATCTCTTTTTAAGAGATTTTATAGGCCAAGAAGGAGTGGAGCTAGGTGGAACGTTTTATTGGAGAGATTTGTGATCAGCTTGCCCTATCAGCTTAAGTGCAAATAGGCAGCCTTTTGTGCTCAGCCCTTCCTGTGTGGGGTTCTTTCACACTGGATAACATGCTCCAGTTCCCAAACTGAAGGTAGTAGAATGTCTCGTTGCTTGGGAGAGGCCTTGTATATGTTAATTTGCATGATGAGATTGTCCCAAAGGAGCAGGGTTCAAATTTACCTTCAAAACTTGGAAACAAAACTCATACTGATTTTGTGGGAGTATGATTTCAGTTTACACTGTGAATAAAAGGATCACAAGTTACTGCCTCGTTGTGTACTGTCATTGCAGTCTGTTGTGGCAGTTGTGCGCCTAAAGTGCTTGAATGCCAATCTCATCTCCAGTTGTGGGGGATGTTGGAAAGAAGGCAGCACAATATTTGTTTTCAGTCTGTGAACGACAATTTGTAAATAAACTTGGATCTGGTCTTAAAAAAAAAAAAAGGATAAGGAATCCTAATACCTTGATGTATCAATTATGTGGAAAAATTCTGAGCTATTTTGACTGTGGTATTATTCTGCTCTGGTCTTGTATCTGAAATCTTTATCTTGCTGCATATGGAATTAATTTTCAGTTGCCTGATTGGTTTTATGATGGAGATATTAGTTATATTTTGGTGGCACTTCTTGTTCTCCTTCCTTATTTTATCATAGTGTGGGATTCCCCTAGTTCAGGATTTAAATAGATGGTTTACATTAACTGTCTGCAGGAGTGTCTGTATAATGAAGATACTGGTGGTTACTTGTGTTAGCTACACTGGGTTCTTGAACCTGCACACTGGACAGTAATTATGTACATTAAGTAGCAAGCAGTTTTCCAGTTAAATACTGGTTCTCTTAGAAAAAGGAGGGAAAAGGGAACGAGCAGGGTATACGGAGTTTGAAAGGCTTGGCATGTTGCAGACCTTTTGCATTACTTGAAGCCCCAAACACTCCATTCAGCTAGGTACTCCACAAACAGAGGAAAAATCCTCCTAATCTACAGAATATGTGGTGAGTACATAGAGGAAATGCCAGTGGGCAGGTGGAAATGCTCACGGGCTTGTGTTTGTCTTTAACAGAGCCTGTGTGAGACAGGGCACCCAGGCAGCTATGCCAGAGGTGGGACTGCAGGGGTAGCCAAGAGGAGTTAACCTGTGAGATGAACCTTCTCTTACCCTTACCTCCTCTTAGAATCTACCAGGAGCAGGGTCCATTTGGTTTAGGGAGCCAGAGAAATAAAGAAAACCCCAAACAAAACAAACTTAGTATAAATAGAGTGATAAATGAAATATCTCTACTGTTACCACATATGTCATAATGCAGGGCCATGATAGCAATTTGGTAATGGATGTTGGACTCTGCTCTGGAGCTGTGTTCCTGTAACGTCAAGTCTGTGATTTTATTTCCAGTTGTGGTTGTGATGAGAGCCTCACTTCATTGTGAGCAAATTTGTCTCAGAAATGCTTGATGCCTGTCGTTGTTGTGGAGAGTTTGTTTATTTGTTTTTTTGATTACTCATCTCAAGATTTAAAATTATCTCATTGCTAGGACATTTTTAAAGGTTTTTTAAAAAATACAAATAGAGTTTCATAAACTATATATTTTAAAGTAATTTTGAGGTTTTATACAATATTCTCCTTGCCTTGTTTCATATAGTTATTAATATTTTCAATAAAATTATTTTGGAGTCCTACTTGGGACCCTTTGGGACTGTTCTGGGGATAGTTGTGCTCCTTTGTCATTAGGGGGTTTCTCTTCCTGCAACTGTATTGATGACTAAATTAGAGTAAATTGATGAGTAAATTAAATAATTGGACAGAAACTGTTTTCTTTCATTTGGGTTTATGTATAGTGCTAGAAAGAAATTAGGGAGAGGCATGAAGAAAAGAATCAGATTACTCAGGAGTTTGTGACAGGTAATGATAGTATTTGTGTAACTATTCATGTAGCAATTATTTTAATTTTTTGAGGAGAGTTGTCATGAGTATCCCAACTTCTGCTATTGGTATTTTTCTGGTCTTTTGTTACCTTTTGTGCTTCTGTTGACCATCTGGAAAGACTGCTGGTTACTGAAGTCATTAAGTCTTGGGCATTAACTGGCTAAAAAGGGAGATGGAATAGTTTCAGAGATAACAGAGTCAAGTTTCCCTCCCTCACTCTAGTAGTTCTTTTCTTTTGATTTACAAAAGGCAGTTAGCTCTGCATCTGTCAGTTCTGGTTACAAAATCCCTTTCTAGCCTTGTACTCTCAGTCACAATTTGGTGATTCTCTTTTTAGCAAGGAAATGATGGTTTCCTATATAAAAGAGAGCTCTGTGCACGTCTGTGCCATCGCCTGGGCAAAGGAGAGGAACCTTCATATTCAATTTTCTATTAGAATGTTATAAGTGAAATTCCAGGCTTGTGGAGCAGTGGGTTGTTAGGATTACAAGTCAACATCACCTGTGGGCCAAAGCCAGTGTAATACCCACTTCTTCCAGCTATGTCAGGGTTGTTTGCAATATTCAGCAATGCATCTTAGATTTGTGTGGGCCCATATTTATAAGTCAGCATGGTAAATACACGTGGGGTGGAAGAGGAAGCATCTGAACCAAGAACATGAGTTAGTGGTTTAATTTTTTTGCAGCTTGTCTGATGAGCCTGATGGCAGAGGATGTTTAGGTGGGGTCTTTGCCATGCTCCATAGTGATGCAGGCTCTGCAGCACAAGCTCCATCACTCACACCTGGGAGCAGGAGCTCAGGGAGCTGTTTATGAACTTCAGTTTTCCACTTCTGTCCATTAATGTGTGATGTGAGCTGCACTAGGATTGCATGCTGCTAAGCCAGTCCTTTAAAATAATCCCTGTGGTTTATTCTGGGGTTTTCTGCTCAACACAGAAATCCATCAGGAGACAAAGGCAGTATTTCAGAGCAGGTATTGCTCCACATCATCATGATCCTGAATAAAGCCTCAAATTCACCTCATCAGTGAAGGTGGTTTCTATGTGCTCTCAGCTAATCAGCTGTTGAACAGCTGGTAAAAGTGGTGCGGAGAGTAATTTAAAATTAAGCTGCCAAGAATAACTACAGTGGTCTTAGTACAGTGTTTCTTGTATTTGCGTGATCCACTGTCATGACTAGTCACTTGTACTGTGCTCAAGGTTGGGAAAAATTAGCTTTTCCCCAGCATGGTACATATTTACTGAAAGGTTCATTCATAGGGGAATATGTATTACTGCAGAAATGCTAATGATGATGCTGTTTACTATGTAAATAAAATATTACACTTGATGTGGAATTATAAGGGGTTTTTGGTGGCTTATTTTAGACTTATTCATTAATTCAGATAAATTTAAAAAATATCCTTGAACAGCATTCAAAACTAAAATAGAGAATGCTCTATTTCAGAGTGTTCCTTGTGCTAGTATTTTTATGCCATTTTATATTTTGAAGGTCTGAAGCCAAGCTGATCTCTGTATTTCAGTAATGGAACTGTTGGTAATTTTTGTTGTTGTATAGTCTGTTTCTTCATTCACAGGGTACGCAAAGCTGTTTTGTTTCTGGATAATCCAGTTCAAGCTTCTTTTCATTTTTTTTTCTCCTACCTATGCTATAGCATCTTTTTGAAAGGAAATTCAAACTTAGTTTACCATTGGGAAATTTGTCTTAATCCTGAAACAGGAAGTCTTTGTCACTAGTTTTTCTCAGGAAATGCAATTTGTGCAGTAGATCTGCCTCTATCTGTGCTGTCCTCTAGTAGCTCTTGAATCTCAGTTGGTGATGACTTCATTTGGCAGATGCTCCTTTCCCACAGATTTGTGAGAAATAGCAGATGGGGGGAGAAGGCATGACTGGATCGTCTCCTTCAGGGAAAGGCAGAAGGAACGGAACTGTTTGATATCGCACCAGCCCCCAAGTGACCGGTCAGGATCTGTCAGCTGTCCGGCCATGTGACTGCAGAAGCAAAGCAATACTTTTGATCATCTGGCAGACTCCAAAAAAGAAGGTGTGGGTTGAGGAAAGGAGCAAATGAAGCTGCTTAAAATGTACTGTTTTGAGGTGGTGAAGGAGAATAAAACCATCTTCTTCAACTGCATTGTGGTTATTAGTTCTGTATACTGCAAATAAATCACAGCATTGGCTTTCTGTTGCTTGCTCATGAATTTTCACCTGTGCAGAGATATGGTTTTCTGTCAAAAGTTAAGATGAAGGGATCTATTACAGACATTTAGTGTAACTAAGAATTGCAAACTGATTAAACTCATTGTCTACCATTGAGATAAAATTTATGGTGTGTAATCAAATCATTGCTGAAATGGAAAATGCCTTAAAACATAAAACAACTGTCTGGAAATTGTGATAACCAGGACTGTTACTTTGCATACAGACTTTGGGGAAAGAAATAGCAACTATTGTTTTATCACTGTCAGGAATTTGAAACACACTGATTAGAATTAAAGAT
The DNA here is from genome assembly GCA_013400955.1 of Drymodes brunneopygia. Lineage (NCBI taxonomy): Eukaryota > Metazoa > Chordata > Aves > Passeriformes > Petroicidae > Drymodes > Drymodes brunneopygia. The sequence goes on along the minus strand of VZTZ01021927.1, from coordinate 1,705,786 downwards.
GGGGGAGCCTTGGTTTCTTCTGTAATTTTTCTTGAGGGATAGTGAGCCTCATTCCAGTCTTAGCATTTGTATCGCTGATTCAGTGCAGGGATGGTAATGGAAGGTTGAGACGTGCTTTTGTCATGCAAACCCCATCTGTATTCATATAGCCTCTATAGAAATTTGTGATTTCATAGAAAAAATAATGAAAAGTGACTTTCTGACAGCAATAAGTACATTTTTTTAGATAGAGCATTGAATTGAGGCAAATTTACTTTTTAATTGATGATTTAATTGAAGACCCTTTAGCTGTTTATCGCCAGGGTGGGTGATCACTGACTGTGGCTCACCATTTTCTCCTAATAAATAGTTGGTACAATGCATGTTTTGTCTCTTGTGGGCTATGAAGTGGCTGTCACATCTGATTGTCCAACCTCTGCCTTGCTTCTTTTGATTTGGGGGTGGTGATGCTGGTGTTCATTTCTGTTTTGGTATCAAACAGCTGTGTAATTAGTACCTTAATTTTCCTCTTCTGAAGGAGACCCAGTCTTTTCTCTATGGGCTTTTTGCTGCTACTTCGAAATTACAGGAACTCCTAGGACTTCCTGTATTTAGTAAAATTGTGCATTTTAAGGCTGTGTATACAACTACAGTTTTCTGTTTATGCTTTCCTGAAAGGCAGCTCTTTAACGTGGATAGAGATTTTGTATTTCTCTGAGGTGTGAAGAGAATAAATTTAAAGCAGCTTGATTGCATTAATACAAATTTTTTTCCTAGTAAGCTCCAAATGATTTTTTCAAGCTGTATAAAGTTTTAATTAAAAACGCAAGTTTAGGAGAAAGGCTGTTTCACTGTTGGTTATGCTGTCAGTGTAGAACTTCCACTGGGGCCTGTTAGTTCCTGAGGCTTTTCTGCTGGAGCCCTGTGTCCCCTGAGCCAATTCCATGCTGATCACCAGCTGGGGCAAGGCTTGGTTACAGAGTTGCTCTCAGTAGTTACAGTGCACAAGACTTCATTTGATGTACTCCAGTCCTCCCAAGGCCAGTTTACACCTGAGAGATGCTGTCCGTGCAAGTGTTCAACTTCCACCCCCTGAATTTTGCATTCCCCACTCTAATTAATATGATTTAGGTTTGGTTACTGATTACATGTTGGCACAGCTGGAGGTGTAATTGACATCCTAATGACTTATGCGTGAAGAAGCCAGGTATGAAGAGCAGACCCAGTAATTTTGGTTGGGTCTGTGATGATGTGTTGACCAATGTGGGTGTGTCTGTATCACCCTCCCAAGACTAGGAATGTGCTGTATGGCCAGTAGGGGGGAAGAAAGGAGGAGTGGTGGCTCCAGCTCTTGGGAGATGGGAGCATCAATCAGAGGATGAGGTGAATCTATAAACAGCTGATGTGAAATGTACTGCTAAAAATAACTGATATTTAAATAAATGCAGGTGTTCTGTACTTTTAAGTATAACTGGGTTTTTCTTTTAACTAAAGTTGGCTTTTTATTTTTACAAAAAGCTTTTAAAATTATTTAGTTAATTACCATTACAGTCTAAATATACAAACAAATTACCACAGTCATCATTTCCTGATCTGTTGAGGCTGCCAGAGTACTCCCTTTTTAGTTTGTGGTGTGTCCCTCTGTGGAAGAGAACTTCCAAATCCCTTGGATTTGCTGAGCAGCAGGAGTGCTCCTGGAGGGTTGCTGCAGACTGGGTGGCTTAGGGCCATGTGCCTGTATGAGTTACCTGAGCTGAGGCTGGACAGACTTCCGCAGAGTGAATACCTGAACACAGCCTGCCCAGTGTGTGGGTTGCAGTGGTATTGTAACCTGTGGGTGTCACGCTTCATAATTGCAAAAATACACCCACACCCATTTGTTGATGCCAAATAATTCTAGTGATGAGCATGGAAGGGCAAAACAGTTGTTTAATTGGAAGAATGTGGATAGTCTGTTTGAGGGCTACTGTCAAGGTAGAGTAGGATGGGAAGCATGAATCTTCACAGCTGGGACTTGATAAAACTAATGAGAGGAAAAGGCATGGCCTATATTGACTATTAAATTTGGAGGTTTACATATTCTTCTGGTGACAGCTCTGAATCTGAGCTCTGTTCCTGTCTTTTTGACACCTCTGCAATATCTTGATGAAATATGCATTTGTGAATTACACAACTCTATGTTTACTTGCAAAGGAAGGTAATATTAGTACTGAGACATAAATATGTCACCATCTCTACTAAAAATATGTTTAGAAGCGGGTAAACTTTTGATTACAGGGCTTCTTTTCTGTTAATCTTTTCCCAGCCAGCCTAAACATGTCCAATATTAACATGCTGGCTTCTGCAATCCCTTTGAAGCAGAGTTTGGACCTCACATCACAGTGCTGCAGAATTTTTGAATAGGAAGCCAAGTGTTAACACCCCTTGCCCTCCAAACTCCCATACCTTTCCCCCTTTTCTTTTGGAAGCAGGAAGGAGAAAAAGCAAATACAGAGCTTAAACCTTTGCTGGCTGCTGTGCTTACAGTATTCCAGGTGGGACAATCTCCAGAATGGATGATCTCCAGATGGACTAGTGTCCACCCACCAGTTCTGACTGGTGTGGGCCTTCAGCTGATGATCAGGGTTTCAGAAATAGTGTTTACATCTAACACTTTGTGATCTATTCTGTGTTATGCCTTTTATTCTGTGGCTTTCATCCTTTAAGGTTTTGCCTGGAGCTTCATGAGGCCAGAGAATACTAACAAGGGTAAATTCTTCAAAGTCTCCAAGAGAAGAGAGTGTTGGCTTTTGTTAAACCTCTTTGGCTTTCTCACTTGCCTACAGGAATTGCCATGTCTCTGTATAAGGCCTCGGCTCTGCCTTGAAGTTCTTGATTGACGTTTCCTGCTTGGTAGGAGCAGTGTTATGCTTTTACATCAGCTGCAAATGCTGATGAGTTATTAACTGACTATGAGACTTCAAGCCAAGCATCTTGTGTTCCCTTTGCAGAACCGCGGCTGAATGGAGCTTAAAGGGCCACAGATGAAAGAACATGAACATTTCTGAAGGTGTGAGATGTGTCTGGCAGTGACTTGCTTACCTCTGTAATAAAGAAGAGTTTTTCTACAGGAGCTTAGGATATCTTTACTCCAGCTTCTTAATGTACTAATTGGAATAGTGCTCTGACAACAATTCTCCATAATAAAGCACTTACCCTACTACAGAACTATTTCTTTCTCTACTGATAATGTAACTCAATGGCGGAAAATAATGCTTTGACAAGCATGCGTGAAGATCGTTCCTTTCACGTGCGATACAGGTAAGACTGGTAATTTTGCTGTAAATGAATAAGTGCTGTTAATAATAGAAAGCTAAACAAGTGGCAACAAATAGCTTGATATCTCTGCTAGTATTGTTATTGAAATTTAAAATGAAACCCATTTTTTTCTTGATTTTTGAACAATGAAAATTCACTTTTGCTATGTAGCAGATTTTATTAGTATTATGACATGATTGTATAGTATTGGAACTTGCATGGTAGCAGAATAGTACATTATTGTCTGTATTTTTTTGTATTTGGGTAGAATGATACAAAGTACGATGCCTGTAGGGTAGTAGCTGCTCCCTCTTTTAGCTGTTGAGCTGCCTATGCAAATTGCTGAGTTTTGTCTGCTAAAGTTCTCTGTACTTGTCCCATTATTGTTTTGATGAACAATGAGGTATTTTCCCTGCTTAAAATAAAGATGTTTGGTTGATAGATGGAAACTGCCTAGGTACCTTGCACTCAAAAGTACTGCTCTTGCAAGTGAAGAAGATACAGGATTTCCCCTCTGAGAACTTTTATCATTTTTCTTCTGAATCCCCTTTACAGACATGGGACAATGTGTTAGCATTGTGTAGTGCATGGTGTTTGGAAGGGTAAATCTTGCAGCTCATTCAGTAGGAGGGGACACTGGAAGACTGAAATGATTGTTTAGAAAGAAATAAAAATATGGTTCTTGTGTGCTCCCCCCACCCCTACCCTGGTGATCCTTTTCCTTGCTAGCTACCAGCAATAAGGCAGTACCTGTATTTGTAAGACAGCACATGCTATGGCTTAAAATTAACCCTTTCAATGTTCTGACAATGCTGGATTGCTGTTGGATTGGTCTTCTCTTCCATTTCATAGAAGAGAAGTACTTCATTACATTTCATACAAGTCCAGTGTCCTGGTTAGCAGTGCAGCCAGCTGGAGAAGCTTTTTCATGGTCAGTAAGGAGAAAAATTAGCAAATAAGCTGTAATTAATTATTTTCGTTCTTTATTTTGCTAAAATCTTTATCCTGTGGTTTTGACCCTAAGTGTGTAAGCATGGTAGTTCTGTGCTGAGGGTTTTCTGAAGGGACCCACTTCCCAGAATTCCTCTACCATGTTTACCCATGCTGGTGGTGATGTTCTTGGTCCTCCCCAGACAATTATGGAAGATCCTTGCTCAGTCTTTAATAAAAGCAGGAGCTGTTCAGGGTACTATTACAGAAGTAAATAGATGAAAAATGTGTCATGGCCAGTTGTCTGGTTTAAACTGACAAGCTAAAAAAAACTTAAAAAAATTTGGCAAGCACAATCAGGGCACAATGTTTTACTGCTTTATGCTGTATTTCAGTATAAGTTTGAATGAGACCGATTAAAAATATCAACAATAACAATATTCACAACCTTATTAAACTTTTCTGCAAGAACTGTAATCTGATTCACATTTAAAAATCATGATGACAAAATACTTTTAAGAAATTAAGACTTTGAGAAACTAACTTTGAGATTAATTCAGTGTATTGAACTGGAATTTGATTATGATTTTGATAGCTATAATTGAGAAATATTTTATTTGGTTGGAGTTTAAAATTTAGTACAGGAAATATAAGGTCATAAATTACTGGGGAGGGAGTTATCGGTTTTTAAAAAAATGTACTTGCAGTTATTTGTTTGTACTTGCAGCCAGATTTGTTTGGCTGTGACTGCTCTTTCCTTCCTTCCGATATTCCATTAGAACTGATTTTAAAGAAGTTGAGGCCCACTTCTAAGGAAAGGCTTTACTATGGGTCTGTTTCTGGCTCTGCAAGTGTTTCTTTCTTCCCACAGTAGCTGATCAGTATCACTTCAGCAGCTATCAAAAAGCTTATGCGGGTGGAAGGAGATTATTCTTTTTTATTGTTGTTGTTTTGTGACTGAAAATAAAATGCTAATGTTACTTGATTTGTATGAATAAATAATCTGTAGGGTGAATATTTGTAGAACTTGCTTTTTTTGGCCTGCTAAATTCATACACCAAAAAATTGTAACTAATTTTATCTTGGCTGGAGCAAAAGAACGCAGACTTCAGGTGTGTGGTTTCTGCGTGTACAAGTTGTTTGTTTCTAACCTCACCAGCAAGCATAGTTTGATGGCAGCAGTGCTGCAGTGGAGGTGTGGTGGAGCTGTTTGCAGTGGTCAGTGTGGAGGAGCCGAGAGTAAGGGCAGGGGTCAGGAATGTGAGCTTCATTATAGGATGCTGTGGCATTAGTGATGCTGTGCATCTGAACTAAAGTGATGTCATGGGGGTTGTTTTGTCTCTAGGTGTATTATTTGTACCAATGTGTTTCATGACAAATTGATGACAGCTGTGTTCTCTCTCAAAAGCAAAAAGCCCTCTTAGTGGGAATTGAACTGAGTAAAACTAAATTGTGTTTAGAGATTATAGTAATCAGTGAGTCTTACTGCCCTCTTCCACTGCCTTAATTCTTACCACTTTTCTTGTCCTTGTTGTAAGATGAGAACAGCTGAAGGGAGGGAGACAAAAACAAGGAGGCAATATGCCTAGGGTTTATAGTCTTAGAAATAATAAAGGTTTAAAATAGAATGTGAAAAAGGTCAGAGAAACAAGTGGGAAATAAAAAGAAGAAAAGAAAAAGAACTGGGGGGCCAGGCAGGAAGAAAAGCTTCGAGAGCCAGATAAGGATGAGGTAGTTTTACAAATGAGAAATTATTCAGGAGATGCCAGCCTTTCAGAGAACAGGTCCAGGCAGCTATAGGCAACATAACAAAATGAAGCCCTGTGTGAGCATTTCCAAGTAATATCTGAGAGAACGTTAATCCTGTTCAGAGGGAACAGAATTGCATTTGAAGTGCACAGATGAATGGGGCTTGTTCTCTTCTCCTCTCTCCAGATTCAATGTATCTCTTGTTTGGCCATTGGGTGTTGAGTAAGTAATTCAATTCAGCCCTGGGAACAGAGAAAGTAATGTCATATTCTCCTTGTAACTATTTAATGACTTCCTAAAACATTGATAACCTGGCCCTGTCTAGTCTGCCAAAGTGCTGTTTAACTATTAGTAGTGACAGGTGGAGAACACCTATGTAAATCTTAAAAAACCCCAACAAAACAAAACAAATGTTAATTTGCTTAAGAGCCCTTTAAATAGCAGAGGGGAGGAAAAACAAATGCTAACCAAAACAAAACCTCTTCTGAATCCATTTTTGGTACTCGATAGAAAAGCCTAGGAAACTTCTAAAATAACTGATTTCACAGCTCTTATATAACCTGAATAAAATATTAATATTGAGTCCAGGCAACTGTGGAAATAAATATTTAATTTTCTCTGTTCTATTTTCATATAGCTTATTTAGATTTTGAAATCATAGGTCAGAAAGAATGGATCCAGATGGAATTAAAGCTTTAATTTGCTGTACAGAATCTAGCCACCTGTTAACACAACCTCTCTAGAGTTGTGCTGAAGAGAAGTGTTAGTTTTTGCATTCTTTTTTTACTCAAACAATTATCAATTCCCAGTTTCAGTTACTTCCTGTAATTCTGGTTGAATTTAAACACTCTGTAATAACAGCTGGTTTTCATAAGTCTGAGTAGAAGCCTTTTGCTTCTTAGTTACTTGTGTTCTGTATGAAAGACCCCACACCTTTCATTTTTATAAGTGCAAAGCCAAATTACTGTATTTCAAGTTCCCTGATTAAATGGTAATGCTGCTTTGGCATTTGGCATTTTTTGGGGTAGTATGAAATGATATAAATGCAGTCCCTCAGAGGAGTTACCAGACTGCAGCACTCTCTGATATTGCCCTTGTACCCTTTTTAACTTTGCCTTTTCTTCACTGATGATGTGAATGATGCATCACAGTTAAATATTTTTTTGAATGGAAAAAATTCACTTACGGAAGCAGAGTCCAGTGTAGCATTTTGACTGTTATGTCACGCACACATTTTGCTGAAAATTCTGCTCTTTTTAGCCATTGAAGCTAAAAATCCAGAGTGTGGCTGTGTAGTGGTCCAAATCTCTGCACTCAGAAGCACCATATTTTCTAGCTGTCACTCTAATTGGACATGTCAGTTAACATGAGGTGCCCGGAGAGAACCTCTTTGGATAGGATTAAGATTACCCAATGAAGTGTTTTAAGTCTTAAACCTTCAGTTGCTGATGGTGTAATCATTTCTGCCTTGTACTTAATTGTACTTAATCATTTCTGCCTTTTTCTGTCTTACATTCGACACATGCACAATGTAATGAGAGCCAGGTAGTGTGTTGTAGCAAATAGAAATGCTTAACTTCTCTGAGAAGAGTTTCCAAACCTAAAAATACTGCATGTGGTATGGATATCCAACCTGAGAAGTTTGGCTTGGCAAGAACTTCATGCTGGGGTTATCTTTTGCTGTCAGCATCTTTAGCAACCACCAAGCAGACAGTACTTTTGATTGCAAAAGTTAAACATGTCGGTCATCTCGCTGTGCTTACGTTGTGGCATGTCGAAGACCAGCAGGTATGGTACTGTTTAGTGTTTTCTATTGTACTTGTGATCCCAATTCTTCTAGTTCTTTTGGGAGTCATTAGATTTTTCAAAAATATTTTCTTCCTGTTCAGATTTCAGCAGAATTTTGTATAATCAATTTTTTTCCAGTTTAAGAAAAGAAAGAAATGTAAATATTGCAGGTATGTTAAAAACTTCCTCACTGTGTCATGTCAAAACAGGTGTCATCTGGTGTTTCTGTTAAAATAACCTTTGCAAAAGCCAGTATTTGATTGTCCACTTTTTGGCAAAATTAACACATACTTTTTCAACAATTACAGAATGTGTCTTACTGAGTTTTCATTTTGAGAAAAATATTTTTAAAAATAGAACACTGACATTTTTGAAAGCTTTTTAAAATGCATGTATCCTGAAAAAGCTGGAGAACCATATTGCTTCAAGATTGAGACCTGGAGCTGTCATCTTTCTCATCTTCCTCTCCCCTGCCTCCCTCACATCTCAGAACTGTAAAGTAGGAAATGCTTGGATAAAATTGTTAACACTTACTGAAATGTTAAAATTTGGACTCCTGAATTCACAGGGGCAAAAATGCACGTGAATGGTTCTTGCCACTGTAGTTCTATATCAACTTCTTTGTTCATGTTCAAAATGTAATATTCTACAAATTCATTAATGACCTCAGTATTTTGTATCTGTATAATTACACAATTACTTGTTCATAATAATAAAAAATATTCCAGTGAGTTCTGGAATGATGGTGTATCAGTGAAGTAACTTGAATTCATTTGGTCATTAATTAAATCTAGACATTTTTTCTTACACTGAGAATTTTCATAGCAGTGCTAGTATAAGAAATGAAGTGTCAAGGAGTATTAAATTACATAGGAAGGAACTTGGAGAAAATTAGTCAGTCTTTGATACACAGAATATTCTAATTTAATTTTTTTCCTATGAATAATTTTGCAGGTTACTATGGTATCACCGTGAAAATTTGAAGTGCTTCCATTTGTCCGAATCAGTATTTGTCAGTAATAGCTTGATTTCTAAGTAACTTGTCTGAAATTATCTAGATGATGAAAACTGTTTTTGAACCCTATGCATGCTACATATGGACAAAGCAGTGTTTGCTTTCTTCTCTGAGGCTGAAAAAGAAAATAAGAAATTGTAGCTGTTTGTTCAAATGTTTTTTTGCTCATCACTGTCAAAGTTGTAATTTCCATTTCAGCCTTCATTTCTGTAATACTATAAAGCAAAGCTCATTGGTTGGACTGTGGTGCTGACTCCTTCTCCTAAACAAACAGAGACCCTCTGAGTAAAATAATGCCCTGTTCAGAGCTCAGGTGCTGGGCAGAGTGTGGCATTCGCAGTGACTGTTTGGCCTTTTTTGTCCCTGGTGCAGGATGGAGGCTTCCTGCCTGGAGCTGGCTCTGGAAGGCGAGCGCCTGTGCAAGGCAGGAGATTGCCGGGCTGGAGTGTCTTTCTTTGAAGCAGCCGTTCAGGTTGGAACTGAAGATTTACGCACCCTGAGTGCTATTTACAGCCAGCTGGGCAATGCCTATTTCTACCTGCATGAATATGCAAAGGCCTTGGAATACCATCACCACGATTTAACTCTTGCAAGGTAATCGTTCTGGGTCCCATCCCATTCTGGTAGATATGCGCAGCTGACTGTTCATTGTCCTGCCAACCCCTGCTGTTAATACGGGCTAATGAGTGAACGTGGTGCTGGCAGAGGGCTGGGGGGCCTGGCAGGTCACTTGGTTGCCCTCTAACCTGGCAGCTAATACTTGGTCTAGCACCATAATCCTAGAACTGACTGAGGCCTCACCAGATTTCTGGATAATTAAGTGGCTGCTGTAAATCTACCCTTCCATGTTTCTGAAGCTCAGTGTTTCTAGTTCTCCAGATTTTTAAGCTGCTCTCTAGTTAACTAGACAGAACTCCTTTATGTTTATCTATGTAAAACTCATAATGTAATACTGTGAAATCTAAAACTCTGTCCCTTTCATGTGCTATTTATGTATCTGACTTTGTTGATTTGTATAGACCCAATAAAAGACACAGGCATACTTAATCTCAATTTATTCATAAATCTGTTCTTCTCCCTGCCTTACCCTGCTCCTGTGCAGTGACCTTGGGGCGTCTGTTTTCTTGTGTTATCCCCCAGGTGTAGCAGTGTGAGTGGTTCAGTGGCAGTCTCTTACCTTAGTCTCATTTAGAATCTAGAAATGAAGTAGTGCCTTAAGCTACAGAGGAGACAGTAAGTCTTAAACCTTACAATTAAGTGTCTTGTTAAGTAAAAGCAGACTTACTTAAAAGGAGATGGTCAAGTAAAACGCCAAACGCAGTTAAACCTCTCTTTCTAATGCTGGGACTGTTTTTCTACATCATCTTTAAGAATTTTCTCTCTATTCTCTTCCTAAAAGATGAGAATTTTTACAAAAATATTAAGCAGATGATCAATACCATGAATACCAGCAGCTGGCCAAACAGCACTGACAGAACAAGATATTTGTAACCACAGATTGTTTGAGTGCATTTCAGATATAAAATGAGCTGAACACATATGCATTTACATGGTTCTGGTCTCTTTTCATAAATTCATGTAAATCTCTACCATTGACCATATGCTTGGTTTAAATTACACACTATTTTCTGGGTACTTCATTTCTGCAATTTTAGGACAATTGGAGATCTACTGGGAGAAGCTAAAGCTAGTGGGAATCTGGGCAACACCTTAAAGGTACTTGGGAATTTTGAAGAAGCTATCGTTTGCTGTCAAAGACATCTGGATATTTCCAGAGAGCTTAATGACAAGGTAAGAACTGTGCAGGAATCTGGATGTAAAGTGCTAACACACATTTTTGAACCCTGTGGTACTGGTAAGGAGTGTGCACCTTTCAGAGGGAAATAGTGAATATTCAATTATTTCTTCTAGGCAGTAATAATCTATTAGTTGGGATACAGTTGTTTGTACCTGGAAGACTACAGATAGTTAAACCTATTTTGTGGCAGGCTTCTTTGTTTTTAATTTAATTTTTAATGGTAAGTGACCTCAGGAATGTATCTTGCTCTTCAAAAAGAGGTAGCATGCAAAACAATTGGATTGCGGGATATGACTGGGTAGGTGATAACATGTTCAGAATGGGCAGAGTGTGTGTTGACAAGTAGATAAGGAATTTTTTCCCATCTGTGGATTGTACAAAGAGTTGTTGTGACAGAAGACTTTGAAGCATGAAATTTTAATGCCTTCTTTTACTTCTGGTTCAGGTTGGAGAAGCAAGAGCACTGTATAATCTGGGAAATGTGTATCACTCTAAAGGGAAGAATGTAGCTAATGCTGGGACTCATGATCCAGGGGAACTTCCAGATGATGTGAAAAATGCTTTACAAAAAGCTGCAAATTATTATGAGTAAGTAGTAGCTTTAAATGTTGGGGGCTGGGAGGGATATGATCATGTAGTTCATTAGAATATGGGAGATTTGCAGTGCCATGAGCTAAACTGTGGAATGCATCTTTGCAGAACTGAGGCACCTGTCAGTTTGGTCTTTTCAACAGGACAGTGCAGTGGTTTTTATCATGCCCTCATTTGTAGTTAAAACCAGCAAAACTCTTCAAACCAGGCTGAGACAGCAGGACCTTGTTATGCCTGTGTGTGTAACTAGAGGGGAGCATACTCGCTTGAGTAAGCATGCAGTGGAGTTTGGTATCTCACAGGAAATATTTCCTAATCAGATTCATGGTTATATGAAGACCATTAAAATAGACCAAAGTAGAATACCTCTACTTTTTCTTTTATATAAGAATTTTTAAAATTATTATTTAAATTACTGTGCAAAAAAACCCAAACCTTTTAGAAGTCACTATTCTCTTTCTCACTTTCCCCCAAAACAGGGAAAACCTGACAATAGTAACAGAGCTGGGTGACAGAGCAGCACAAGGGCGTGCCTTTGGAAATCTGGGAAACACACACTATCTTCTGGGCAACTTCAGGAGTGCAGTTTTAGCCCATGAACAGGTACAACAATGTGCTAGTAATGAATTCTGTTCTAGCAGAGTATCAGGTTGCTCCTGACCTTTAGTACAGGTATTGTGTTGGATCTTGTTGCAAGCTTTTTTTAATGCAGCTTTTAAAACTTAATGGCACAACTTCAAGTATGGCTGTTCTTATCAAGCATTGTTGACCTAAAGAATGCATTTTTTTCATATATTTCTGCATGCAAATGTATGTTACAAAGTACAAAGTGGAGTAAATAATGCAGCTGTTTCAAATTTTTAAGCGTCTCCTAATTGCAAAAGAATTTGGTGATAGATCAGCAGAAAGAAGAGCATACAGCAACCTTGGAAATGCCTACATATTCCTGGGGGAGTTTGAAACTGCTGCTGAATATTACAGGTGAGTGACTGCTGATGGAACACAATTTATACCTCTTGTACAGTTTACTTCTGTTGTGCCTGGTACTGTAACTCACTCTGGAACAGCCATCTCTTCAACATATGCTTTGGAAAAAACTCTATTTGTTTAGCAAAGAAATTTTCCTTTGTTGTTTAACTATTCTGGTGCTTTTAAGGGAGGGGCAGCATTAATGCTTTTTATTTTTTTAACTCTTGTTACTTTAAGTAGATTCTTTGCAGTACTGTAGACAGACATCTTTCCACTGCTAGGCATTTATTCCCTTTATTCTAGAAGCAGGCATTACTGTCTTAGCTCTTAGTGAGTTCTGGAATGATGTGAGTAGCTTTCCTACCCTGAGTTGGGTGGGTGCCTCAGGTGTGCTCACCGGCTGGGAGAGATGGTGCACAGCAACATCAATTTACATCTTTAGCTTGTGTTTTCAAGCCAGACTTGTCTTGATCTCTGCACCACTAAGCAGTTGCTGCTGTACTCAGGAAAGTAAAAGCTTGGCAAAGATACAGTATAGGTGTTATTAGCATCTGACTCAGATTTCAGAGCACACCTGTTCTTAGTGTTAGTATTGACCAGATCCCTCTTAGCAGGGCTGGGCTGGCTTGGTGGGTACAGGCCTGTCCTGGCCATGCTGATGGGGAAGTAGGTAGTGTAACACTGGTATTAAATGGTGCATCCTGCCAGGGAAACTCCTACAAATTATTAATGAAGCAGTAAATTAAAAGATGCTGTTTTAAGAAATCAGCCTGCTTGCTAATAAAGTAGGTGGAGTTAGGTTGCAATGGAGGGGAGTGGCAGACTTTACAAGTCTGAGATTGTAGGAGCTTACAAGATAGTAATTCATTAGCCAATAATTTGCTAGCCTGCTGCCCTAATAACCAATTGTCAGTTGTGCAGGTGCACTTGTGAAAGCTTTCCCTTGCAGAGGTTTCTGAGGTGACTGACCCTCTCTTCCAGGAGGACGCTGCAGCTGGCACGGCAGCTGAAGGACAGAGCTGTGGAAGCACAGGCCTGCTACAGCCTGGGGAACACCTACACTCTGCTGCAGGACTATGAGAAAGCAATTGATTATCATCTCAAACACCTTGTGATAGCTCAGGAACTACACGATAAGTAAGCCCTATGAGATTGTTTAATGTATGCGTGACACTCAGAGCAAATCCTGTTACCTTCAACCCTGCTGTCATTGGTCCCTATGTGATGGCTGCATTAATGTGAATTCCCTCAATGCTGGGCTTTGGTTTTCGTACGGAAAACAAAAATTACTCATGATGGTATTTCAGCTAATGAGTCTGAGATGAAAGACAAGTTGATGAATGACTGTTTCTACTTCATCTCCTGTCAGCATGTCTATGTAAAATAAGGAAAAGAAAAGCAGATCTGTCTTTCATGAGTTCATTATAATTCACCCTACTTTCATAAGAATCTGTTTCCTACTTGTCCACAAGTTAATAATATAGGAAGGGATGGGGGAAGGAGCATAACACAGCAGCAAGTAATGTTTATATTACAGTCTTGATTTCAGAGGCCCTTTTTTTATAATGTCTGGTGCAACCATAATTTTTTCAACATTCTAATGTACATCTTACGTCAATAAGAATATAGAGGACTAATAAGGCATGTAGGCTGAGGAAAAGCAAAGTGGGTTATGCAAAGTCCCATGCTTACAAAACTGACTGACTTGTTTACTGTGAGCTTAAAAATTAAAATTTTGATTAAATTTGTTCATACTTATTTATAACCATATTACACTCCTTTAAAAACAATATTTAATGTGTTGGTGTTGAAATGGTTACTGATGATTGCTGTTGTATTTTTTGGCCCAGCAAAGTACTGTGGCAGCGCTGTGAAAACCTGACCTCTGGTGTTCAGCAGATAAAGGTGTAATTGCAAATATGTTGTTTTCAGAATTGGGGAAGGAAGAGCGTGCTGGAGTTTAGGGAATGCTTACACTGCTCTGGGAAATCATGATCAAGCCATCCATTTTGCAGAAAGGCACCTGGAGATTTCGAGAGAGGTATGATTTTCATACTTCTGCTATGTTGGCTGTTTTTTGCTCTCACTCACAGAGCTTTTATGGAGGTGTGTCCATGCATCTCATTTTGAGTGATGGAATGCATTTTGAATGATTCCAGAGACAGTTGATCCCACGTTATTTCAGCCACCCTCTCACTGTAGTTAGTTCCAGTGTCACCCATCAGTGTCATCACGCACTCCAAGTTAGTAGCCTAGCAGGAATTATTTTAGGCTTTGTTATGGTACCTGTTAGTTGTTATTTCTTTTAAAAGGTGATGTTTTCAGTCTTCAGCCAGGAGAACTTTTTCAGCCTTTTTCTCTCAGAAACAGAGGGGACAAGGATTGTTTACACTTACACAGGTGAGTATTTGTAAAGGTAACTTAACTGCTTATTTTATTTGCTTGAAGGTAGGAGACAGAAGTGGAGAACTCACTGCCAGACTTAATCTCTCAGATCTTCAAATGGTTCTTGGATTAAGCTACAGCACGAACAACTCCATGATGGCAGAAAGCCATGCAGTGGAAAGCAGTTTGAATGGTATGTGCCTCTTTCTGCAGTACTTTCCCAACACGGAACTCATTGAAGTTCTTTACTGACTGTAGTTGAGTATGCAGGTTTGCTTGGTTTTCTCCCCAGCAGCTAAAAAAGATTCTTGCAGTACTGGACCCCTTCAACACCTCCTCTTCTGGAAGATTTATATTGTGAATCACAGGTTACTGCTTAGTTTCTTCACATGTTCTAATTGTGTCTATCTCTTAGGTCTTGGACCTTAGATGAGTACAGCCACAGCTTTGCAAGCGACACCATAAGTTTTACTAATAAAGGATGACTTTGTCTCTTGAAGGTGGCAGACCAAGAGGACGCCGTTACAGTATGGAGAACATGGAACTTATGAAATTAACACCAGAAAAGGTTGGCACTTTGCTTCTTTCTGCTCTGCTGCTGAGGTTGCAGTGAAACATTTGTGAGGGTGTGCTGATGTGTCATCTGCCTCTCCTTTTAATTGAGTTGATCTTAGGAGCTCCATTACAGCAGGTCTAACAATACTAACAAATAATACCTCTGCCATGTAGGTAAGGCAGTGTGACAGGTAATGGCTGTAATGGCTTGTGGGAAGCCTGCTTTATTCCCTGCATGAATGAGAAAGAATGGGGTTCTGTAACGTGCATCAAAGGAATTCTTTTGTCTCTTTATAGAGATGGTTTGAGGTTGCAGCATGAAAGTAATTCACAGTAAAATTCCTAAGCTTTAGCTGAATGCTTTTTCTGAATGCTTTTTCTTTGGTTACAGTCATTTTATAGGCACTTAAAATTTTTACATGTTATGTTTCTCACTTTGAGATTTCAACCAACCTGCAAACCATCAGAAGCTTCACCATTCATCTTCGTAAGGATGCTATTTCAGAAATGCTGCAGCTGGGTCACAGACAGGCAAAGCAACTTCCCCCCAAGCTCAGAGAAATCTCTTGGAGATGGGAGTTCTCGATTAAAATCCTTGTGTCAGTCTATCAGAGATTTCTTTCAAATTCTGCCTTTCAACAGTAGGCTGGCAGTTCTGCTTAAATGACTCCAGTGGCAGACTGAAATTGGTGTTTTTCCCTCCACACTGGCATATCTAATTCCAGTCTCTTCACGTGAGGCAAAGCCTGGCATGTTGATCAAACAGGCAGTAAAATCTCAAAGCACGTAGACAGTACAGCTGAAGTCAGCACTGGTGCTCAAGAGTACTGGTGCTCTTTGGGTACTGCCTTAGAAAGACTCCATGTTTAGTCTAGGGCAAGGCCTCTGCAAGAACCTTCTAAGCTTCTGGCCACTATCAGCTGGGTTTTCTTAGTCTCTGAATCTTACCTGGGAGCACTTTTAAAATACGTATCCTCTAATAGTCTGTGCCTGAAATACACTACACTGTGTCCTGTAGATTTTTGGCATTAATCTACTATTGCAGTCTAGAACTTACAAAGGGCTTTTTCAAGGTACTTGTTCAGTAGAGTAACTTCCACAACTGTCTAATATATAGAACAATATAGTCTATATATATAGTCTAACCTGAACATCAAGGTTTGATTGTACAGGACGGCATCTTCTCAGAGTCTGTGTGCTGGTGTTCAGTAAAGCCTTGACAAGGGAAATCCACTGGGTAGGCATTGTTGCTGAAAGAGTTGTGACTGTGTTCATGATTCCTGATGTTGAATCAGGGATAAAAAGGGATTTTTATTCAGTTACAAGAGTCTGTCAGTTGTGGGTAATTCTGTTTATTTTAGAGGAAGTTATAGGGGAAATTGGTCAGGTTTCTAAAGCTATCCACTCTGTTGGTTAGTGAAAGGAGATGGTTATTCCTGTTTGTTCTTGCGCTGGTGTTTGTCTCCCTCTTTCTTTTCAGTCTTTATTGGGAATTTTGTGTACATCAGGGGCTTGAAGGAAGGCTGGTTGAGTAGCTGCATTTGTATAAGGGCTTGTTTTACTCTAATGCTTTGTAATATGGGGTGGTTTTTTCTTCTTTTTTTCCTTTCCAGTTTTAAAATGCCAGATGGGAAATACCAGCTGTGCCTGCAGCTCAGCACTTATATTAACTGCCTTTCCTGCACTGTAGTCAGCAAGGACAATTTCAGTGTGTTTAATTAAAACCACTACTTGACCATGTTTTAATCCATCAGCTGTTACACCACAGTTCAGCTCTCAGTCTGACCAGTAACAACACTAACCTGTTAACAACAGCTCAGGAGTCATAACCATATCCTTGTGGCTGCATGAACAAAATAATGTAAAGCTGCCTCCTTCTGGGGAGGAAAAACAGCAGCAAGTAAGAGGTAACAGTACTGGTAAATAAAATCAGAAGGCTTAATTTCCTGACTCTTGTTTTCTTAGGTTCCGAACTGGAACAGTGAGATTCTTGCTAAACAGAAACCACTGGTTGCCAAAACTTCAGCAAAACTTCATTTTGTAAATCGACTAAAAGGCAAAAAGTACAAAAACGGCACCACCTCCAAAGTTTTGCAGGATGCCAGTAATTCTATTGATCATCGACTTCCAAACTCTCAGAGGGTAGGTGTGGTGAGCTGTGGAGATCATGGCCTGTACTCATCTTTGTGTGATCAGAATTGTGGAAAACATCTTCCTGCAGCTGTCCTGTTCAGTTTAACGTGATTTAAACACTGGCTCTAAACTGATGCACAATCTGCCATTCCCCAGCTCTCTCAGGGGTGGTGCCAACTTTAAGATTATCCTATTACTGAAACATTTTATTCCTGGTAGATTTTCTGAAGTTATAGCTCAGCTTGCAAATGAATTTTATTTCTAAGTCTCTTCTAGCCCCCACTTCTCCAAACTTAAAAAAATCTAGTTTTTCTGATTCAGGCAGTGGGAGATACTTTGGACATACTGTTGAGGTTATTACACTCTTGAGAAAAGTCAGTTCAAAATGAAAGAACTGAGTCATTTGGCCATAGACCTGAGGAGACAATGGCAATTGTTCACTGCTGCTCTTGTTGCTTTTTCCTCTCATGGGCATTTGGGGTTTTGTTGAATTGACAGCTGCGGAGGAATAATTCCCGTTGTACCATGATCAGAACACTGTTTCCATTTCAGAGAATGAAGCCTTTCTAATATATTTCACTCTCTGAAATGCTACCCTACCATTAGCATTTCTTCATATGACAGATCTCTGGCTATAAAAGTGGTTGACTAAAAAAATTCATTTAATAAATTTCACATATGGAAATATCAAACATATCACTGGACTGACACTCTGATGCAGTTGTCACAGCTGTAGCCACTCTAAGGTCAAATACCCCTAAATCTTCTCCTTTTCAGAAAAGCAGTCGCGAGACAGTGGCAGATGAAGGGTTCTTTGATCTGCTGAGTCGGTTCCAGAGTAACAGGATGGATGATCAGAGGTGCTGCTTCCAGGAGAAGAACAGACTCTCAGCTGCTTCAGTGGCAACATCCGCTAGTCCACCTAAAACGATGATAAAATGTAATTTTTTAAAAGTAAAATCTGTATTTGACTCAAGCTTTTGCAAATACTATTTTCAAAGCATGCAAAACTCACTGCAGCAATGGATTCACTCCTAGGCTAACTTTAACTTGTTTGTCTGTCCTGGCAGCCCTTTCCACGTCCGTGGTGTCCCCGCACACGGACGAGTTCCTGGACCTGCTGGCGAGCTCGCAGAGCCGCCGGCTCGACGACCAGCGCGCCAGCGTCAGCGAGCTGCCCGGCCTGCGCCTCCGGCAGCGCGGCAGCCCTGCCGTGCTGGGCCCCCTCGTGGCCAGCAGCAACAGGGACCTGGATGACGACTTCTTCGATATATTGATTAAATGCCAGGTCAGTGCTTAACAACAACTGCATCGGGGGGCTTCATTTGTGCCTCCTGCTACTGAGTTCCTGCAAGGAAGCCACTTTGTTTATCATGTGCTTTAAGGTACACATTGATCTGGCAGTTAAGGAAGAACATAAGAGAACAAAAGATTGGGGTTGGGTTTTTTTAAGTTTTGGGATGATTCTTCTTTCTTGGTTTGTTTTTTTTTTTAAATAGCCAGTGTCTAGGAAGTGTAGTTCTGGTATTTATACCATGATTACTGTTAAAAGTAACAAATGCTTAAGAAGTGAAGGAAAAGAAGTGAGGTTATTAGAAGGAGTATGTAAAATGGTTTTAAGTGTTTAGATCTGGCTTGCTAAGGAGGGCACCTGATACACCAGCAATCCTAATTTATCAACTGAAAGAATTCAGTATCCAGGTTTTGGTGGTAAGAGTGGTCATCATTCCCATGAGGTCGAGTTTAAATGATAGTTTATAGCAATATACAAGTGAGGTGACTGATTTTCAATTAGAGCATAGTGCATATACCAATAAGACTAAAAAGAAGTTAAGTAAAAAGACTTGCTGGTTTGTCTGATGGGTTGACAAGCAGCCCAAAATACAAAATTCAAGTGCTGAGTTCTGCAAAGGTCAGTAAGTGTGGGAGCCTGGGTGAGAGACCAGCACCTGCAATTGAGTGTACAGTGACAGTGTTCATCAACCTGATGAAATGTGCTGTTGTAGTAGCTTGTGTTTCCTTCTGAGAGTCAAGCAAAGAATACAGAAGTATTCTCTTTTAGGGATGGAAAAATATTTCTTCTCCTCTGATCAGTATGGAGGCTACTGCTCTAAACAAGCACAAAAGCGTTGCTGCCTTTGAGCCTTTTTGTCTTAAGGCCCATCCAGCACTGAAAGCTATGCTTCTCCTGTGGCCACAGTGCCCTGCAGGAGCAGCCTGGTCCTGCAGAGAACAGCCCTCCCCAGCTTGGGCAGCAGAGCTGGCCAGGAGGGAGGCTGTGTGACAGGAGCACAGAGCCAAGCCCAGCAGGGTTTGCCACCTGCTCTGTAACCTTGGCATTCAACTGTACCCAGCTGCAGTGTGGAGAAAAGGGGCCCTGAAGGAGTGCCTTCCCAAATCTCACACCACTGCAGCCATTTTTTAGTCCCTGTGTAAGGAAAGGAAGGCAACCATACTTCCTGGTGTATGAGACCAGAAATATACCCTGTACTAATGCTAAAATTCTTCTGAACTAAGGACATTTAAATCTCATTTTGCAATATATCAACTGAACTGTGGGGGTCATTTTCAGACCCATGTGGACAAGTGGGTCAAAGGAACCATTTTAGCTACACTTGGACTCGGAGTTTTTTTCATTTAGCAAGTGTAACTTGAAAGAAAACTTATAAATTAAATCTCTCTACTAGCTTTAAATCTGAAAACAGAAGCTTTTAGTAGTTTTTTCACTTAATATTTTCACTTACTCTGTATCTTCCAGTAAATATGCAGTTTTTATTGCTTGGTCTGTCTGTAGGGTTCCAGACTGGATGATCAAAGATGTGCTCCTCCAGGAGGTGCCAAAGGCCCCACTGTACCAGATGAGGATTTTTTCAGCCTGATTTTGCGCTCACAAGCGAAGAGAATGGATGAGCAGAGAGTCCATTTACCCTCAGCTATAAAGGGACCAAGTTCCAGCTGAAGACCCCCAGAGGCCTGTACTGTACAGCAGCACCTTAGGGATCATTCTGCTTTGCTGGAAAAGCACACTTGCCTTTTTTAAGATGACTACAATTAGTAGCTTGGACTCCCTTCTCCTGATTTTTCACAGAAATAGCAGCAGCATCACACTGGTGAGCACTAGTTACAGTTGTCCCTGCTCTTGCAGTTGGCAGCTGCTTTCAGAGTACTGGTACTGTGTCTCCCTCTTAACTGCCTCTAGTCTATCAAAATTATGATTTTTTTCTCTCAATTTCCTCATTGCTCATGAGTGGATTCTACCACTGTCTCAATCTAGTGCAAGACTTACATTTTTACGTTCTTTTTAAAGAAAACTTGATTTTTTTCCCGATTTGTACCTTCTGAAAAAAGTTCTGTTTTCTTTTATACTTTTTTTTAAAAAATAATTTTAATAAAAAGGAGAAATAGCTTCAGTATTTAGTCTCTTTGCAGAAACAGTTTGGAAGAAACAATCATTTCTATAAAAAAAAATCCTAGTTTTAATTCTGTTTAATAAAAAATAGTTTTTTCAAACATGATGGATTTTTTGCTAATATTTAGTTAACTGTTTCCTACATTAATTCAGAATCGTTTTGCAATCAGCAGAGTTTTCAAGGAGTACTTATTTTCAGAAACAGCTGCCACTGCGGCTCTACAGCTTGTGTGGTACCTGCCCATGCACTCCCACGGGCCCGGGACAGTTCCTGCAGCACCCCAATGTCCAGTCCCACACACAGGAAATGCACAGGTGCTGCTTCCTGCACCTCACCTCAGCTCCTCTCTCTGGCTAAGGACAAGCTGGACTGGGGGATTTCTGGGGAACAACCACTAGAGTGTCCATCCCCACAATAGCTCCTGGTCCTGGTCCTGTTCAGCTTTGAACTGCCTAAAAACCGCCTGCTACGACATCAGGTTCTCACTCTCTGCAAATCATTACACCAGGAGAAAATCCATAAGCTGTCCTAAAACTGAGCTGACAAGAAGCAAACTGATTTTGAAGAACATGAACCCAAAGGCAGACCGGAGACATCTGATCTGGGAATTAGCATTACAGGAATTACTCTACACTTATTATACAAACCTGATTTCCAACAAGCAGCAACACTCCACAAGCCTGGGTTTTTTTGGCCACCCTAAGGTGGATCATCTTACTTAACACCTTTACTTCACATTCCAGACACAGTGCATGTACTCTCTCTCTCACCATTTAACAGCTTACCGATGTTCTTGCTTCTACACTTGAGAATGAGAGCAGAATTGGCAAGTACATGACAAGATTAGACAAAACTTACAGCAGAGCCTGACTCTTTCTTAGTCTCTTTCCTGGGAGTCATGTAAAACACTCTTTTTCTTCTCTTCAGGAGGAAAGTTCTCCACAGCAGAATTTTTGCCTTCTAGGTTTTTATTAGGTTCACCATTTTCTCCAGTCTCTCCCTCTGCGTTGCTTGTCTCCTGTTTTTGCTGCTCAAGGGCAGCTTCTTCAGTAATGTTTTCAGCTTTGAGAGTTTCAAGTCTATGAACTTCAGATTCAGTGTGCAACCTGTTCTGCAAAAAATTAATAACAATCTATTAATTAAGCAATCTAAAGTGACAGCATCTGTTGTTTCAAGTGCATCCCAGTTTAAGGGGCAGAGCTCACCCAAAGCATGACAAGGGTATTTTTTTTTTTCCCTTGGGAAACAGAACATGTAAATAAGCTCAATATAGAGTATAGAGCTGTTTTGAATTTTCTGTAGTTTACAGGGAAGTCAGCACTGCTTTTTCCCCCCTCTGCCTTTCTCCCGTGTGTAATCATGATTGCCCAGGCTGACATACATACTGATCTTTCAAAACTGAAGTTGTCTTTCAGTTTCAATTCAGTAGTTTCCCGCCACCGTTACCCTATGCAAGACAATTTTCCAGAAGAAACACATCCAAGACACCTCTATCAAACTGTTCCACAGGGGAACATGTACTTCCTTAACTCCTCTCTCCCCCAGATCTGGGTTAAGCATGTTGTTTAAATGTGTCCTAGCAGGTGCCATTGCAAGCTGTTCAGTTTAACACCCACTCCCAGAGCACCAGGAATCACATCAGGCTCTGGTCTGTGGGACCCTGGTACCTTTGCATCTGGCTCGTCACTGGCGTGTGCTGTGTCTGGGCTCCTGCTGCCATTGCCCGCTCTCATGGTGGGCAGAGGCCTCGGGGAGGCGTCCCCTCTGTCCTGGTGGCCTCTGTGGACATACGGATGCTTCTGCCCATAACACTGGTCCACTGTCCTCCCATCGTACTGCCCAAAGGCTATTTGCTCCTGTTCACTGGCAGGCAGGGGAAGACTTTTCTTCTGAGAAGATGTTAAGTATCTTAATGCAGACACTGATGATCCTGCACCATAGCAAAAAGCCTGGGGGAGAGGAAAAAAAAAAAATCAAACTGAGCAGAACACTAAATATCTGCAGCCTATGGTTTTTACACAGATCTCTGTGTCACATATCTGAAGGAAAAGCTCAGGTGAAGAGAACAGCTCCAGATCAAGCTTTCTGCAATCTGACCACGCTGCAGGAACTGCCAGGCTCGATGCAGTTCATTCTTGGTGCTACATTAAAGATCTTTAAGGCTCTAACTCAATGTTTTTGTGCATCATGATGTAATGACTCAAAGAAGAAATGGGAACTAAGGTGCAATAAACTGTCAGACAGTCTAAGATTTTAAGCAGTTTAATGCTACTATATCCCACTTGGGGAGTGGGAGAGGAATGTGGTTGGAATACAAAACTTGGCTATTTTAATTCCTTGACCAACTGCAGTATGAACCCTTTGTCAAGAAAAAATTCCCTTGTAGAAGAAATTTCCTTTGTGCTAAGATATCTGTTCAGATGTACAATTAAGAAATAAGTAATATAATAGATAATACTTAAATATAAATACATTTAATATATAAAAAATAAAACTGAGCTTTTAAACGTAAGACAAATGTATACAAACCAGGACAGCCAGAGCCATCATAATGAGCACTGGAACCTGCAGAATTAATGGTATCTCCTTCATAAGGGCCTTGATGAATTCACCAATACCTTGTCCTACATGCTTCAAAGGCTCAGTTACAAAGTTGGTGAAAGTTATTGCCAAGGCCTAGAAAAATAAACAGAAACCCAGTGTTGTCACACAAACAACAAACACGAACAGTCCCTTTAGGCTTGGCACATACCTTTGTTGGTGGAACCAGCAAAATAGGATTTACAAGCAGAGTTTCATAATACTTCTGACAGGGGTCATCCTGAAACGTCCATGTACTTCTAAGCCATTCTGAAGTCAAAGCAGAGACATATTTTTACTACTTAAAAATACATTTTGTGACACAGCAGCAATACAGAAAGGAGGATTTCAGTCACAGAAGGAAGAGAACTCTTCTGGATACAGTTCAAAACTGAGATTTATTTTTACACGTCTGAGATTTGCTCGGCAGTATAGTTTATCCAGTCATGGGGATGCAGGAAGGGGAGGGAAGGCTGGAAAGAATGAGAAAAACCTGAAGTTTTCCCATGTATAATCAAGAAAGCTCTTTAGTCCCCAGAAGCCTCAGGGAAAAAAAGTCTCATCTGTGGAACTATGAACTTGCACACTGTGTTCACAGCTACTGACACAGTGTCATTCCGTGTTACTGCTCATCTGCCAGGCTGCAGGGGGACTGAAATTGTCTGTTTTGCTTGCTAGATTCAACAGTCTGTTTTAGTTACAAGCAGAAAGTCTTACTTCTTAAGGGAACTTTTACCTTATAAACAAGTGCTTTATGACATCAGTGTTTCTGTGTTTGGTTTTACTGCAGTCAGAACATAAATCATTGACATTTATTAAAAACAGAACTGAGTCAAGAAATTACAAAGGGAAGACCATAACAAGCACTCTTAAAGAGCTGCCACCCTTCATCTACCTGCTATAGCACTGATACAAATATCAGCTAATAAAAAAAAAACAGTGTTCTTGGTAAAATAATAACACTAAACAATTACAGATCCAATTCCTGATTTCCACTGTACTCACAGGCCTGATACATGAAAAAAATCCTTGTCCTGAACACTGCCTGCTGCTCTTTAGTAAATGGCACTGAATGGCAGTGGGGATGGTGGCTGGGGAAACACTCCCAGGTAGTTACAAGAAAAAGAAGTAACACCAAGGCATGCCCCAAGTACAGTGCTCCTCCCATGGCTTAGAAAACAAAGTCTTATGGGATGGAAAAAGGGTAAAATCACATAATCACGTATTGAAGAAAATTCCCTGTACTACTCATGAAATCTGGGTATCCTGGGATACTGTGAATTGATATTTTGTGATGTTAACTGTTACTGCCAAGTACCAAGACAAGCACTTACCAATGAGACTTCCCCGCCAGTCCAGCTTCTCAGCACAGACATTGTCAAACTGCCCCATCTTGGCGATCTCTGCCTGGTGCTGGGCAAAGGCCAACTGCAGGGACAGCAGGGAGGGAAACACAGCCTGAGGTGGCTGCAGCCAGGAGTGCTGCTCCTCAGCTACCCGTTTGCTCTCAGCAGCCTTGGAACAGTTCCCCACGTAAATGACAATTTCCCCATTGTCCCCTAGTAATGACATTTACCCATGTAATATGTATTTAGAAAAGTCTACTTCTCTAGAAAAGTGGCATTCCAGCCCCATGCCAGAGCCATCCCACTCTCCAGCACTCTGCTACTCCTGGGTCTGACAAGCTGCAGTTCAATCCTGATGACAAGAAATGAGGGCGGATTTTGTGGCTGGACTATGATCTGGTAGCTTAAACTTCTCCTCAATAAAACTGATCCTATTGTACCATCAGCTTTAATCACCATTAATGAGGCATTTATCTGGTCTATCACATTAAACACAGTTTCTGCCAGGGAATCTTAAGAAAAAAAACTCCTCCTAATGTATTTCCGTATAAATTTTCTATCAAGCTGCTTTAGTCAGAGGTCACATCTGCCTTGCCCATGCAGTGAAATCAGTTCTAGTGCTCTCTGAATTTTGTGCACCTCTACAGCAAGATAAAGTTGTCAGGGTTTGTTTTGTTCTTTAAGCCTAACACACCCATCAACGTGCAAAAAAACCCCATTTATCCCTTTATTTATTTTGCAGTTAATTAAAAGCTTTCTGTTAACTAACCAAAAGGAACTAAATAACCTTAACTCCCTCATAACTGTAAAATTTTAAGCCAAAAAGCCATTAAGATTACAGAACTTACCTTATACAAGTAAAGCCAATTCCATGCAAAACTGATGAAAAAACTTATCAATAAAACACGTTTTAGCTGAACAAACCAAAGAATACGTGTCCAGAGTTCTGTAGCTATTACAATTACAATGCACACTAAGCACAAGAGTAGCTGAAAAAGAAAAGAGGAAAAAATTACGACCCACATTTCAAATTTTCCAAGCTTACTGACAGTACACACGAAGAAACTTCCAGCTTTTGTTTTCCCTAGTGTCATTTACACAGAATAGCTGAGAAGTTTTTCCTTGCTTCCACATCCCATCTGAGCAGCACAAAGCAGAACAGTTTCATGGCAGTACAGCATTCTGTAGGATGTTTTCTCTTACCAAAAACAAATTATATAGATCAATTCCAAAGGCGTCTTCAAATCTCCACCGCCAAACTTGATCATCATGGTGTTTAAAATTGATCAAAATATCACTCAGTGCCTCATCCAGGGCACCTGGCTGCCAGGCTTCCTCACTGACAAACCTGAGCATCTCCAAGTACGTCTGTCTTGTAAGAATGATCTCAGCATCGTAATGGACATGGCCCATGTTTTCCTCAGGCTAAAGTCAAAGCAAAGCAAAACAATTGTTAAAAGCTGCTTATTTGGAAATAGAAATGCATCCCTAGGCAAAAGCCTGATCATATTAATTTTGTACCAGTACCCTTCTGAAGCAGACTGCAGGATGAAAACATAGGACAGAGGGCACACTATGATTCTATAACCTTTCTGTTCATCTAAACTACATGAAACACAATTCAATTGGTTTTTAATCCTTCAATTCTACAGCAAAAACTCTAAAAAAAAAAAATTAATTATCTCATCTCACAAGTCCTCACAGGGACTTGCAATGTCCCTTTGGCCAGCTCAGCTCAGCTGTCCTGGCCACGCTCCCTCACAGCTCCTCCTGCACCTCCTCGCTGGCACCAGGCACGGAGAAGTCCTTGGCCTAGAGAAAGCACTTCTGAGCAACAACTAAACTCCAGTGTGTTATCAACAGTGCTCTCACACTGAATCCAAAACACAGCACTGCACCAGCTACCAGGAAGAAAATTCACTCTAACTGAGCTGAAATCACTGCATAAAGAAAGTAATAAGGTGATTCTTATATGGGAACTCCAATAAGCTACTATTGCTTGATGGTTAGAATCATAGAATGGTTTGGATTGGAAGGGACCTTAAAGATAATCTAGTTTCAATGCTCATGGTCAAGGACACCTCCCACTAGACCACACTGCTCAAAGCCCCATCCAGCCCCAGAGATGGGGATTCCACAACTTCTCTGGAGAACTTCTTCCAGTGCCTCACCACCTTCACAGCAAAGAATTTCTTCCCAATATCTAATCTAAACCTCCCCTCTCCCAGTTTAAAGCCATTCCCCCTTGTCCTAGCACTGCACACCCCTCTAAAATGTCTCTCTTACAGGCCCCCCTTTAGGTATTCAAAGGGTCTCTAAGGTCTCTCCAGAGGCTTCCCTTCCCCAGGCTGAACAGCCCCTGCTATCTCAGCCTGTTTTTGTAGGAGAGATGATCCAGGCCTCTGATCATCTTTGCAGCCTCCTCTGGACTTGCTTCAGCAGGTCCATGTTCTTCTCTACACTGGAGACTCTGGAGCTGGGGTCTCACCAGAGCAGAGGGGCAGAGTTCCCTTCCTGCCCTGTAGCCCACTCAGCTTTGGATGCAGCCCAGGCTGCAGTTGGCTTTGTGGGCTGCAAGCACTCATTGCCAGGTTCACCAGCACTCCCAAGTCTTTCTCCCCAGGGACAGTCCCACTCCATTCTCCACCCAAGCCTATTCTTGTTCCTGAGATTGCCCTAACACATGTACAGGACCTCGCACTTGGTCTCACTGAACTTCGTGTGTTTTGCATGGACTCATCCCTCAAGCCTGTCAGGATCTCTATGATGGCATCCCTTCCTTAGGGGTGATATCCTCAGCCAGGTTTCACTCCAACTGGGCTTTAGCTTTCCTAACCTGATCCCTGTCCCTGCTTGGACAATCTCTCTGTACTCCTCCCAGACTACCTGAACTCGCTTCCACCCTCTGCAGGTTAACATGGTAGAGCTACAATACAGGCCTTAAGAGCTTACAACAAACCCAAATCTGGCTCCTTCCAGTTTCCAGCCATTAACATGAGCAGAACAAGGTGCTCCTATAGCTGCAACCCAGCAACAGATGTTTAGATACACTGAATTCACAAACTCTTTCTCTGGATGCTTTACAGATCAAAGGACAACTGTGTCTCCTCAGCAGCACTGGATGCATGTACTTCTATCAATTTTCCCTTGCCATTCAGCTCCCTTCATTTCATTTAAAGTACACCAGCATAATTAATCAGTGAAAACTACAAAAAGCAATAATATGAATCCATTTTAATTAAGTATTTTTTACAATGATTGCTCAAATACTTACAAGGCCAAGTTTTCCAGCTTCATTTAAAATCTTATTCAAGTATCGCTTAAAAATATAAAAGCTACGGCTTTCATGTGATTTGGCATTCCTCTGCTCACATTCTGCAATCTGCAATTGTGCAAAAGACACTTTTATTCACTTTGCTCAAACCAGCTTCTTCATAGGAGAGAAAAAATCCCAAACATACCAACACATTAAACTCAGGATTAACAGGGGCACATTTCTTTAGTTTAGCAATGATCCTTGATTCGTATTCCAGAAAAAAAGCATATGCAGTTATTGAAGATACTTTCCATAGGACTGGCCAGTACTGAAGATTTCACATCCTCCAGTAATATTCAAATCCTGACCTCAGTAAGGCTAGAAACAAATGTAAACATCTGGATCTTTCCTTTTCTCCAGGAAAAAAAAAAGAAGGAACTGCTGAAAATCATAACTAAAACAACATTAAAATGACACATGTCCCATTGGGTATCCAAATGGCTGAGAGCAGCAAGTGACCCGGCAGCCACACAAGCACTCCCACACCCTGGGAGGGGGTCTGCCAGCAGCTCCTGAGAGCTGCAGCTCAGCACATTGCCCTGGTCTCTGTGCCCACAACCCACCCCTTAAAACCAAACAGGACTGAAGGGTTTGAGAACAGCATGGGGTAACATCAGCACCACACCTTTAAACTTCTGACACTGGACAGAAGCACTTCACTCCTATCAATTTTGTTACATGTTTTATTGGACAATGTCCAGAAACAGACCTTTGTAGGCAGAACAACAACTTGAAAATGAAATCAAACCACTTCCAGCCTCTCCTCTGCATAGAGGTTCCCCCTCCATAAAGCATAAATTATGCCAGCAATGCACCTGTTTGATACTATCCAGAAGAGCATCATCAGAAAGCACAAACTATAAAACACTGTAAATATTCTGCAGAACAAACCTTGTGTTGCAAGGAATCTATTACCCTGGAACAATGTGATATTTCAGTAGTGACTGTATCCATGGCCTTTTCCTCAGAGTCATGATAGTTTCCCTAAAATTACAGAAGAAAAACATACTTTTAGAATCCAAGAATTGAACAACACATGCCCTGTTACACTTCTACAGTGACATCACTTGAGAAGGAGCAAAGGAGCTAAAAACTGAGCACAGATCTTCGCTGTTAGTACTCTCCCAATGACAATCCAGGTGCCTCTTTGCTGTTATTTTAGGCTCCAGATGGACAATTGCTTTGAGTTTATCTAAATGCACACTGCCTTCAAAAAAGGTGAGGTCTTGCCTGTCCTCCCCCCCTGCCCTTTCCCCTCCTTCGAGTGCCGGTGATCCACAAAGTGCATCAGATTAGGTAATAGCACTGGCTAAAAACTGACTCAGCAGGCAAAGGGGCAGTTTTCAGCCAGGCAAATTCCCAGCCCAGCTGGCCACGCCACCAGCCAGACTGCAAGTAAACACAGGCCCCATTTTGGGCTGCATGCCTTTCTCCACTCCGGAGCACTCTATGTTCTCTATTCATTACTCAGACCCAGTGCTGCTGAGCAGTGCTGCTTCTACACAAGTAGATGTGCATGCTGAGGGAAGTCTCCAAGAGGAAGCACAGCAGCACACAGATCTGCAAACTCATGCTGAAACAGTTTGGTTTTGAGGGCCCGGGTGGCCCACACAGCCTTGCCCACCTAAAAACTCACTGCAGAGCAGAAAAGAAATCCTGAAAAGATGGACTAACACAAAACAGCAAATTTTTTCCTTCAAAGAAATAGTTTTATTTTCATGGGAGACAACAATAAAGCTACTACTTTTTCTATAAAAGTTAAAGCAGTTGGGCTCCAGGTTTAAAGACTCCAAAGTCCCAAAGTCTGCTGCTGGATCTCAGGCATGCTAATGACTATAAGGTGGACTTGGAGCAGCTGGAGGCTGATGAGGAAAGCTGTGGAGAGCAATAATGCGCTCTGCATCTTTTAAGCTTCAGAAAATTATGTTCTGTAGTGTTTAAAAAGTATTACTCAAGACTGTAAAACCAAACTTGAAAGCTGAATAATAGCAAAAATCAAGGGTGCCCATACAACCACCCCCAGTTTACAGTGCCATGTGTGCCCACATGCACTAAATAACCAACATACATCTCATGGTATTTAGAGTCTGCTCCCCATACAAGACAAAGACAATTCATTTTGTTAAAACTATTTTCTTCCTATTTCATCTTCACTTCAGTGTTAATGAATCATCAGAAGTATAGAATTCAATCCCTATTCTGATCTTCCTTCTGAAAACTGAGGCCCAGCATTACCATCAACTTTCAAAACACCACTGACTTTCCTACATGAGAAATGGGAAACTGGTTCCTATTGCTGGGAAACTGGTTAATTAGGATAAAATACAATAATTAACTTTAACTCCCCCAACTTTTATCAGTTAGGAACCTGATTTTCAAGATATTTAACACTATACTTGAGAAACTAGCAAGAGTTGCTTAACCCAGTACTCAGAGCAGTAACTTGTGGTGCCACAACCTGCATAAATCAAGCAGCACTGTGAAAATACAAAAAGCCTGCTTGATATGACTTGATCTGAGTGCAACAGAAGCTCACCAGGAAAAGGTCCTGAACTAAGTACAGTATTTTTTCCATTGCAATTTTAACAATGGACACACAAGACTTTTCTATGTATAGATTCATTTGGAACATAATAAGCCCTTAAAAACACTGTGCTGCTATCATTATGTACTGTCACCATATCAGAGCAATCTTCCAACAGCATTTAGCTTTTTGAGAGAAACACACACCCTTTCTTTTTCTACCTTATAAGGTCTTCTCATTGTTCCTGATGCTGCATCATAATTGAGCATATCCGTAGGGTCAATCCATTCATCTTCTTGAACTTTACAGCTCCCTATCAGCATAACTGCACACAATACCAAAGGAAACAGCATCCTGTATCACTGAATACAACAAGAAATTCAGGTATTTAGGTCAGGGTGTTAACATGCTGTATAAAAAAAATGAAACAATCCTACATGAAAAAAGTGAAAGTGGAGCTTTTTAAAAACTCAGTTCTCCATTAAACAAGTTTAAAATCACTTCCATATTTTTTTCCCCAAGGAAAATGTTGACAATAGCATGCACAATTAAACTGTATTATATGAGTGGATCAATATCCCTGACTTTATCAGCAGGTGTGTAGAGTTCAGAATTGCTAAATATGATAAAACCATGCGGAACTCCAGCACACTTTGCAACAAGGGTATTGTGTTAAGAGTAAGGCAAATGCAAATTTTTCTGTCACATTAAGAAGATTTGGCAGAAATTAAACACTCCTTGGATTTCAGTGGTTCGTCAGACACCAAGGAGCTGGGGGTGGCTGTGCTTTGATAGTGAGGGATGGTCAAATCAGCACTAAAAAGAGAAGCACAGAGCCGGTGCAGCACTGTGAGTCCAGTCATGTTCAGTAGGAACTACCACAATCCCAGACTTGAAAACAGCGTGACAGACAGACTATAAATCTGGTCATGCCCAACAAACTCTCCACAGTGTGGAAACGTTCAACAACCCTCACGTGCAAAACACTGTAATTTGCTGAGCAACAGAAACGCTGGATTTTCAGTGAGAAACACACCGTCTGCAGGAGGACATGAACACAAAAAATATGAGCAATAAACCAGCAAAAAATACGTTACAGTGGAAGTCGACTAAAGGCACGATCACAAACAGAAGCTGGCTCTCTGAGTTTCCTGAGGGAGCACTCGCTGTTGGAGCCTTATCCAACAGGCATTCCTATGGGGGAGGAGAAAGGCACGGCCCGCTGACAGCCCCAGGACACAAAGGTGGAGTCTCCTCTGACCTCCGCCCCTCTTAACCTGTATTTATACCGTTTTTTTTGAGGGACGGTAAAAGGTAGAGTTTCAGCTGATGACATTTCATATTCAGGTGCAGTTTGAGTGACTTTAGTCATACATGTAAAGCATGTACACGTCTTACTTCAATAGCACACGTTGGGGTGTGAAAAGTGATACGTATTTTCGAGTTAACGGGGCAATGTTCAGGTTTTGGTCACTTTTTGGGACATTTCTTGACTTTGACTTAGTTCCCCTTGGCCGCATTGTTTTAAAAAGAGCATGGTCACAACACCTCCTGCCGCTCCACCATCCTTTGTTCCCTCTCTGGGAGCGATACTCCGCGCTGCCTCAGAGGTCCTGCTCCTAAGGGCGCAGGTAGCTTGTCCCTGGAGAACTACTGCCAAGGCTAACACTCCTCCTTTCTGAACTTCGGTTCCCAGCATTTTTCCACAAAGAGGCCAGCACGACCACCACGCAGAACTCACCTTGGCCAGCCTCGCACGGCTATCCCTGCCCAGGCCGGCGCCACGGCCTGGTGCCCTCGGTGTGGCTCCACCAGGCCCCGGGCCCCGCTCTGGCCCGGCCCAGGCCGGCGCTGCCGCCCGAGCGCTGCAGGAGCCGACAGCACCATAGAGACGCGGCCCTGAACGCTTCTCCCCTGCCTTCGCCTCCTTCACGGCGCACCTGACACCCCGCTCCGCCGAGACGGCAGCGCNGCCCCGAGCCCGACGCGGGAGCCCCGAGCCCCGCCCTCAGCCCCGCCAGCCCCGCCCGCTGCCGGCCCTGGCACACGACCTACCTTCGCTAAACCAAGCTCAAGAGGCGGGGGGGTCAAATGATGGATGTAAAACCAGATCCGCCCTGTAACGACACAACTTGGAATAAAATTAATGTCAGGAAATCACTACTGATATAGCTATACTAATTAAAATAGTCTGCTGGCTTTGATCACAGAGAGACTACTAGAGAAATGCTGTTTTCCTCTCAAGTAGCTTTGTATATGTATCATTCTATCATACATATAGATTATTGTATATATATCTAATAATGAAAAAATAAAGATTTTTCAGCTCTGTGCCACTGTATTATTACTTACTGTACTGCAAATTCCAATACTTGGAAGCAGTATCAAAGCTCTTATGTATTTTAAAGTTCTGGCATACTTAAATCATATGTCAAGCTGTTGTACTGCAGTTGGATTGAAGAATTATAAATCAAGAATTCAAAACAACAGATGAAACGGGTGCAGGTGTTGGAGGTCTTTATTGAGATTATAGCACAGATACACTTCTATAGTTACCTTTCCACTTTTATACGATAGTTAAAAATGCTTGCTACAGTGCACATATAATTTAGTAACCCAGAGAATCCAAAATTTAACTGCAGTTCAAATAAATAAATAACCTAAAGTTTAAGGTTTATATTTTAAAAAGTAAAAGGAACTGTACAATATGAAAATATAACAATACATAAACATTAGAATCTAAAGTTTTGTAGAAATAAAACTGCAATTTCCCATACATAAACAGTGCAAGAAATAAAATTCAGATAAGCTTCTGAACTGGGAATTTAAACGATTCTTAAATTATCATGCAGACATAGCATTTTAAGCCATGCTGGTTTTTATTACAGCATTAATGGTATCCCTTTTACTTGAAAAATTGATAGCCATTAAGCTCACTGTGACAACTGCTGCCAATCCACTCTTTTCTACAGTACATTATACACAGAGGTATTCTGTTGCATTCAAAAAGTAAAATATTACATGTTTCTACTGAAAAAAGTCAATATTTTACTTTTCCCCCCTCCAACATGTTAGCTGGTTCAAAAGAATGTCATGTAGTAAAAACAGCAACATTTTTCCCAGGTTAGATGAAAAGAAAGAAAAACCCCCACTATATAATGGACCATAATCAAGAAGTGGTTGCTACCTAGTCAACCTTTAAAGTTCAGAGTTTGTTTTACTAAAAACGTTGAAACTGTGGAGGTGTTATAAAGTTTGAACTCTTGTTTAAAAGTGATGAATAGAATAAACCTGAAAAACAGTGGAAGTAGTTTTTCTGTGTGTGTGTAACTAGTTACATACAGACTTGATTAAAGTGTTCTTCAACTTAAGTTTCTATACAAAATTCTCATTGAGGCAAAGAACAAGGAATGCAATTAATACCAAACTGTAAACACATCATTCATGTTACTCTGAGTGCACATCAACAACAGAAGAGTTCTCCTCATAGACTTTGGCAACAAGACTACAATAGGTCACAGCAGCATGAGTTCAACATGGAAGACTGGAAGCACTGCAAAAGAATATACTAAAAACACCAAGACCTCCTAGAAACCAGAAAAATCAGTGACAGGTGCCCCTCCTCTTGATAAGACACTCTCCTGCTCAACTGCTGCTCTCTCAAAGCCTCATTCTGATTACTTGTTTTGACAGTTCTGTAGTCTCAGGTCTCTGTGCTTTAGCTGCATAGTTGCCTTTGTTTGCACTCTAACCGTTGTAGGTCCAAAGGGTTACAGTTCTGTCTGCAGAAGATGACAAGAAGGAAAGATCTTGTGTGTGCCACCTGCACTGAATAACTTTGTCCTTGTGCTCCCCTACCACCATCAGAGGAAGCTGCTTCGTCAGGTCCCCTGTGAAGAGGAACAGAAATCATTACTCATTTTATGGATCCATATCCCAGCCCTTGGGTGGCAGGTCTTTTTTTAAACCAGTTTGCTTACTAAAGCTGACATCCATATTTCACCATATGAAGTGTACTTGACCCCTCTTTCTCACACACAGAGCATAACAAAAGACCCCAGTGCTTCAGTTTTTAAGGCATTACTGGACATAGTACAACTTGAAAATGCAGATCTCCACCATTTTTACACAAGGTGATTAAAATTTAATGGTCCCAGAAATAAAGTATACCCAATACCTTCCCTCTTCTTAACTCATCCCAATAAAAATGGGAACTACTATAAATAAAAATGATAACTACAATACTTTTTTAGGGGTGTTTTGTAAGGGTCATTTTTATGAACGCTGTCTGAAAGCAATGGCCATCTCACCAGGCAACAGTGCCAACCAGTGGTCTTACTGTAATGAGACCTCACCCTAAAACAAGACTCAGTTCACAGCCTACACCTTTCAGCAACACAACTGGCCAGTTTCCACCAGACAAAACCACACACATACACGTCCAATCTTTCAAAGCTCTGCTATTTTTTCCCCTTTTAAATTAAAACCTGATCCTTGAGCCAAGTTCTCAGCTCCAACATTACAAGCCCCACCCGGGAAGTCACCCTGTGACCCTCTCTCAGCCTGTGTTACCTTGCAGGTCTGTGACCTTGATCTTCATGTCGTAGGAGCCGGTGAGCAGGTAGTGCGCGCCCGGGGAGAAGCGCACGGAGCGCACGTCGCTGCCGTGGGGGTGGTAGCTCTGCACCATGCGGCCCCCGCGGATGTCGTACAGCATGCAGCTCGAGTCCTCCTGGCCCGTGGCCAGCAGCCTGCCACTGGGATCCACTGCCACCGAGGCTACAGCACTCCCTGAGGGGCACACAGACCCAACAATTACACGTTATCATGATGTACCTCTGTGCAAATAGACAACTTTTTTTTTTTTTTACACAAGAACATGCATTGTAAAAGAACACCGAAAGTTCGCCTTAAATTTAAGGTGAACATACCCAGCTTAGAATAAGAAAGTCTTTATGTTTCAGCACTAAAAAGTCTGAAGCCATAGGTCACACTCAAATCATAGCAAAGACACCGTTAAAGCTGCATGAGAGAGTATCTGTTCCATCACAGGAAAGAAAGTCACTCTTATGAAAGAATGTGGAATACTACAAGGAATTCACCCTGGCCCTAAAGTTTCAAGGACTTTAGTTAGGTTGTTGTATTTGAATGTACTTAAAAGTGTCTGTTTGAAGGTCGTAAGGCAAAAATATTACCCATCTTCTGAAAGGAAATACTACTTTAGGAACCAACAAACCAACCAACCCCTCAGGTGTAGTAGATACCCTCACAGGTTCTTTCTTTAAGCCAAGCCTTCCTTCTGTGCCACAATTCCCGCACCCCCTCATTCTGTCTGTACAACCTTGACAGCTGCAAAGTCTATTTTTGTGCCCTGATGATTAAAAGCATGATAGCAAGTCTTGCCTGTTCCATGAAACGTTGTTCCCACAACACGAACACAGCTTGGCACTCTCAAATCCCAAAATCTTACAGTCTTGTCTTGGGATCCAGATGCAATCATCCAGCCGCTCCATGTATAAAGTGCTAAAATATGTCCTGTGAACCAGAAGACTTCCTAATTAGATTAAGCACTTCTTAATTAGATTAAGCATCATTAATCCAAAACTGAAATATTACAGTTGGGATTATTTTTTGCATACAGAGACTTAACAATCCTGTGGAAAAACCTGCATGTTGCATGAACCAATGCACCAGTGTATGGCAATATCCAGCTTTGTGTCTTCTCTGGAATGTGGTGTGCACTCCCTCCATTAGATTAACATATTTAAGAACCAACACTGCCCACCTCCCCCCAGAATACCTCATGAGCAACTAAAAAGAAAAACACAACAACTTTAAACCAAATCAAACCAAAACAACCCAACAACTTTATTAGAATATAATACAGACTTAGAAAGTGTGAGAGAAGCCACACTGTACCTACCAGTGTGACCACTTAGGGCATGCAGGCCTTGTCCACGCTGACAATCTGTTGTGTAAATATTACAGTCCCCTGCTCCAGCACTTATTAAAATAGCACCACCACTTTCTGGGCCTTCCATAAAAGCAAGGTCTCTGATTGTCCCATCATGCATGCTAAATTCCAGATCTGGTCCTAAAATAATTTAAAAATCAAGGAACAAAATAAGGCATATTTTGTTTGTTAGTGCTGTGCTCTTCAGAGTGGCTACGGAGATAATACAGAATATTTCAGGCAAGGGTGAACATGCCACCAAGTGCAAACATGGCTGTGCACTTCAGCACAGCACACACCATTTCAGTTACTACAGTTGAAATAAAATCTTCAGAATCTTGGTTTTTGAGTGTCACTTGAGCTTCCTACTTCCTAAAGTTTTGCAAAACATATATAGACCATCACCACTGCCAACTGCAGCCACGGTTTCTTATGAAGTACATTTATTTCTTTTTGTAAACTTTGGTGAACTCAAAAGTCTCTTTGCCAAGAGGAAAAGATCATTGAGAGCACTGAACCACAAAGGCCAAGGCAGCCTAAGCTCAAAACAGAAAAGACAAGAGCCACATTCAACATATTGATTAGGAGGGTTGGGCATGGAAAGTAGTATTTGCTGGGACAGAAACCTTTTTAAGATGGGTGAGAAGAGAGAACTAGGCAAGAGAAAAGGGAACTAGGAGTGGAAATAAATGCTTAATGACAGCCAAGCTCTAGAAGTGAGTAGGAAAATCCGGTTGTTTTACTGTATGTGGGAAGTAACTTGCCAGGAGATAGCACAATACCAGAGTCTCGTAAAATGAAACCAAAATACAGCCACCCAACCCAAACAAAACCCTACAGATTCCCAACCTCTCAGTGGTCCTTTGCTGGATAGAGAACACCATGATGGTAAGAAGGAAAAGGGACTGAACTAAAATACTGGAATAAAAATAACAAAGCACCAATGTAATTTGAATGGTTTTGACAAATATTGGACAAGTAATTGAAAAGAAATCCTTTGAACTAAATATACACACAGTACCTGTTGCATTACAAGTTTCTGCATTAAAAGGCAGAACTTTCACATATTTATCATTAGAACCAGTAGCTAACAGCTGTCCACAGGGACTCCAGGCTACACAGTAGATTGATCCTTTATGATGCTTATTCCTCTTGAAGCGAACTACAGGTTGTTTAGGAGTATTATAAGCACTGGTAAAAGAAAAACAAAATCAAATTTCCTTTTATTTCTAAGAGAAACAAAGTATTCTAAAATGAAAATACTATTTTTCTGTTATTTTGGGTAACATGAAATTCATATGACAACTTGCACTAAAACATATATGTGACCAAAGACAAAAGGATCTTCTCCTCATTTACTCCATTTTTCCTCATCTTCCCATTCTGTGATTGAACATACAAAAAGAACTTATCCAGTCTCTTCATCTTGATACAGATAAAATATAGTAATTACTAGCTATAGGACAACAAAACATTATCCCCAGAGTGTGTGAAACTGGTGTCATTTTTCTCTACATCCTTTATACTTCAACAATTTAATTCTAAGGCCACTTTTGAATATGCATAAGTTCAACTAAGCAACAGTAGGCCAAGCCTATGAAGGAAAACAGATTTACCACTCTACATTAATACAAGAATCCTGACAGCATCTAAATACCCCACAGATTATTATCTGTCAAACTGCACCAGCTTTACACACTGCTGCAATAAAAGCAATAGCCCCAGTAATTTACATTTCCTTGATTGCAATCAATTACCTTCCTACAATATTCCTTCTCTGCTCTCACAGCAGGAAGAAATCAAGTACTTAGGATAAAGTATTGCAGTATCCATCTCCACATCACTCCAGTAACATCAACAGGAGAAATTCAACAAATTAAATTGGTATTGAAAAAATTCATAAACATTACTATAAATACTTGAACAGAAGAGGCAGTGAGAAAAGACAGAAGACAATCATCCAAGCCTGTTGAAAAACTTTAGAGATTAATATGGCTTTAATAAAGAATACTAAAGTAAATCTACATGGCAGCTGATTTTATTTTGTTGCCAGAGAGGAAATCCATTACAGATTAGCCTAAATATAGATCATTCAACACACTACAGAGCTTCCTAAACAGCCTAATGCCTTAGCTCACATTCTGAGTTTGGATTCACCACGTATTAAGAGCTGAAGATCACAGACTCTCTCAGGACATGGGAGCACCTGCCCAGGTCAGAGACCACATGCCAACCCACTGCATGGAAGCACTGTGATTATCTGAGCAACATCTGCAGAACTGTAACATGTATCTGTGCTTAATCTTAAAGGTGTGCAAAAACTCCCCACACTACCTATTATACCTTTAGAGAAAGGAAAAAAACCAACTCCAAACCAACCTGTCCTGAATAATCAGTTTGAAGGACAATTAAAAAAAAGGTTTAAAAGGCCTCACAGAGCTTCAAAGAACAGTTATTCTATACAACCACAGCTCTTTGAAAAGCACATAATTTTGAATGTATGTCTAGACTCATGTTGTTACAAGGATTAGAATATCTTTAAGATAATGTAATCTCTCCACTGACTTGTAAATCCCATGATGAAATATTTTGGGCAAACTGTAAGCATAGTTAAAATCAACAGTAAGTGGAAAAATTACAAGCTCAGAATTAAGGAAATCTCAGTATTCCTTCCATGTCCAGATGTACTGTGTCTCTTGTCACATCAGATCGTGCACTGCAAGTAGAAGCTAAGGCTGCAGAGTTGCTCTAACCTTTCCCAGTGATCTGAATAAGCAGCTGTGCAGGAGCCAACATGTTTTGCACAGATTACAATCAAGAGGCTGTTTGGGCTTCAAGCCAGTAAATTGGCTTGCATTGGGTAACAGAAATCAATTCCTTTTTTTGTTGTGTTGCTCATAAATATTTTGGAATTAAACTTCAAAGGTTACCTTACTGATGATATTTAAGGAGGAAAAGAAAAATCAGTTTACTTTTTGAACACTTTGGAAGCCTGAACACCAGTCCTAAAGTGGGAAGATGTCCCAGATAAAAATCACTGTGCACACCTGTAGCTCCCTATAAAATTGTGAAGTTTTAGATGATTGTACTTCTCCCCTGCTCCAAGAAAATAATGTAAGTGGAGTAGCATTACGAAGATAGTTATTGATGTGGCAATATTTATTTCCAGGTGTATTTTCCCTGTCCTATTAAAAAAATGGGTGGAAAGAAAACTGAAAATACAGGTGCACAGTAAACCACAAATAGTGCTTTTTCTGTCAAGGAACCAATATACCTAGAAAACAATGTTTAGAGCAAAAACAGGTCAACAGACATGCTCTAGCAAGAATTGCCATAGAAGACAAGAAGATAACAGCTTCCTCTACTGCTAAGTCTGTCCTCCTGCCAGAAGATGAATCTTGTGAAGCCCAGCTTGGGAGCTGACACATGCTTTCTCCCACTGTCACAGCTGGAATATCAAAACCACAGGCCAACCAGTAAACTCAGAAAAGCCCAACTGTTGAGACAAAAGATAACACTTTTATAAGGAAAGGTGTGGTTTTGTGGCAATATATCTTGCGAGTAATTAATGAGAGCAAATAAGCAGTCCACAAATATACAAATACTTCAGCACGTCACCTTACTTGTGTTTAGCAGTTCAGGATTCCAAGGAGAGCATTGCAGTATTTATGATAATAAAATAAAGGTATGAAATGTACAGGTATCAGTAACTACAGGAGAAAAAAATGCTATGATACAGAAAAAGAAAATATTGTATTAGCTTTCTTACCTTGGGTCAATTACTTCTGGATAGGCACAAACTCTCAAAGTTTTAGAGTTGGAGCCAACAGCATATAAACTCCCACTGGGATGAAAGGCTACAGCTCTGACAGCTTGTGTGTCTTCTAGAGTATTAATGCAAATAAACTGCTTTTTTGATTTGTCATCCTGTGTAAAAGGGTAAGAGTCAAATTAGGTTCTTCTGTGTAAAACTGGACATTTAAAAGTAGGTGTTGTGACTGCTTTGTGGAATAATGTAAATCTACTGTAGCCAAGTATTAACAAGTAGCAGCTGGATCACTCAAAGGACAGTTTTGTAAACAATGTCTACTCCAAGTCCAAGAATGCCCTTGAAGCTCTTCTCTTCAACTAACTTTTACAGATAACACTAGATTAGTATTTCTCATTCTCCCTCCAGACTTCCATCTGCTTTTGTTCTTTCAAACAGCCCACCTCAGAAGGGTAATACAAGTCTATTTCAGTGTAAATACATTTGATCTGTGTGAAACTTGCAAGGGGAACAAAGCTGCCTTTTTACTGAAAATAGTCCCACTCAAACACACAGGTTCTAAATCAAATATAATATTAAACATAGAATCAGATTTTCACTCTGTATGTAACACAATGTTATCATTAAACTGTGCTAAGCTTTATTACAACACCCTCCTTCTGACTTCATGACCACCGTTCTAAGATTATGATTTCTATTTCTGCAGAAACTTTGGAATGTACTTATTGCAGTTATTTCCCTATTAACTATTCCCCTGGTTTTCCAAACCATACTGACTGGAATTCAACACTCAAAGTTTCAACCTGGAAAACACGAAACAGTGGTTATAAAGACATCCCATTGGAACATCTGTTGTACAAGGTGAAGCTGAAAGAGCTGGTACTTTTTGGCCTTGAGATCAGAAGGGTTTTTCAGGGTTTGCATGTGTACTTCTCACCAGTGTATGTATATATATGACTGGGAGGAGTAAAGATGATGGAGCAGGACTCTTCCAAGTGGTACCCAGTGAAAGAACCAGAGGCAAACAAAATAAAGAAAATTCCACTTCAACTCTTTTGGTGTTTTAAAAACAGTGAGGTGGTCAGACACGGGATGAGGCAGCCCACAAAGGCTGGGGAACATCCTCCATCCTTGGAGAGACTCAAAACCCAACTGGACCCAGCCCCAAGAATTCTGTTCTCCTTGACCCTCTTTTGAGCAGTGGGTTTGGATTGAGTCTCCAGATGTCCCTTCCAATCTCAATGGTTCCGTGACTCTGTAGGCACTCCACCAACCAAAATTCATTCTGAGTATCTCTTAACAGTTAGAGGCTGTCACACACTCAGGATTAAGTATTGGATCTTTTGATAACACACACAGTAGAAGACAAAACTCACCTCATCGCCTCTTGTCCTAGATAAATTCCCTGAAGAGTCCTCTGACGGAGGCTGAGTGACAGCATGATCTGATGCACTGTTTTGATTTGATGAAGTGTTTAAAATCACAAGACAAAACAACAAGAGCAGGGAGAGATTTTTTGGTAAGTATTTTTTGGACTAAAGTTACAGTTTCAGTCATTCTCAGAACTGATTAATTTGTGTATACGTATCTGAATCATTACCATTAAACTATTACTTTTACAAGGGGCAGCTGTTTTTACAGCAACTCCAAGCATTGAACAAGTGAATGCAAGTTAAAAATATTTTTCATTCCATAACATACCTATACATAGATACAATATATACACACACAGAGAGGTGAAGAATTACTGTGCCTTTCAGGTCAGCACTACTTTTGGTTAACAGAAGAAATTCAGTTCCCATTCTGCCCTGCTTCTCCCTTCATCTAGTTTGTACTTCATAAAAAAGCTCCCAGAAACTTAGTATATCACAAAATAAACAAGAACTATACATAAAAGATGGAATAAAAACCCCTAAAATATAAAACAAGCATGAAATGTAAGCCATAACAAATAACCACTATTCCTCATGCATGCTGTCAAAAAACCCCCAACTTTATAATCCCTACATAAATATTTAGAAAACAGTGATAATGAGCTAAATATCCCTATTTAATGACAAATTAATTTGATAGCTAAAGATAAATACAAACAGCTCTCCCACAGAGCCAGAAGAAGGATATTTCCAGTCCTGAATGTTCTCCAGTAACTCACCTTTGATTCCCCTGTACAGGTGACTCTTCAGGAAAGGGTATCTGATTAGCTGGTCCACACTTGCGAGGAGTGCTTGTATTAAGATTTGGGCTATCAGTTATCCTCTGGCTAGCATCTGAAGGTGCTGATGTGAAGTTACTTGCTGGATTGGTAGATGCAATCCCTTTGCTCCCATTACAGTGCTGGCTAAGTGTTTGCACATCATTTCCAAGACTGTCCATACCCATATTTAATTCTCCTAGTTTCTGGATAGATCTAACAACAAATGACAAGTTAAGAAACCAGATCATCACACAAGGTTATCATGAGAATTTACAGAGGGATATGGGTGGGTAGAAGAATGAAACTTTCCCAACCTGTTAAGAAACTGTTCAGTAAGGTTCTGCTGCTGATCAGCTCCATCTTCTTGATTGACTCCTCCTTCTAACAACATCTGCTGATACAGCTGTCGTTGCTGCTCTTTCTGCTCTAAGTGCTGCTGGTAACGTAGTCTTTGTCTGTAGTATTCCTGGAACTGCTCTGTGGAATCACGAAGCTTAAAAGAAATGAGAATCACAGATGGAATTTAAATAGTTAATTGTGGTATTTAACCTAAATATTTATTTTCTGGTTCAGTATTTCAACAAAGGCATCAAAAAGCCAGGAGATTCACCTCTGAGGAGTGATGGTCTCATTCTTCCTCAAAACTAGACACAATTTACATATTAAAAGGAGAAAGCACTGCCAGCCATTGTTGAAGCACTTCTGCCATAATTCTGAAGGAGACTGCACTCTCCTACAAAACTTCCAAAGTATTACTTAAGACCAAAACAAAAAAGTGATTGAAAATTGAAAATAAAAATCAGAAAA
The DNA here is from genome assembly GCA_013400955.1 of Drymodes brunneopygia. Lineage (NCBI taxonomy): Eukaryota > Metazoa > Chordata > Aves > Passeriformes > Petroicidae > Drymodes > Drymodes brunneopygia. Next base: position 1,662,698 of record VZTZ01021927.1, on the reverse strand, counting down.
CTATGTAAATCACACTTTCACCACAAATTTAATGTTTTCTGCCACATTGATATGTCCCTGTCATCAGTCTGCAGACCAATTTATCTTTCCCAGCAGCCAACTCTGCAGTGGTCTATCCAAGTGTCACATTTTGCTTCTGAAATTGATGCCCTGTTTTAACTTTAAAATTCCTTATTTTCTGGACTAAACCAACACTTGAACTTCCTTTCTCATAGTCTTTTCTCCTTTACATACTGTCTTTTCCTTCCCACACTGCCAGCTGCCCAGGACTTGCTGCCTTCTGCATTCCCAAACCTCATTCTTCTTTCACTTTTTTGCTAACAGCTGAGAACAAGATAAAAATGAACAAACAGAAGACCAAAAGCACTTTAGTCCAAGGACAGATTATCCACACTGAACTGCCCTGCATTTTCTGAATGAAAAAAACCAAACTGCATATTTATCAATTAATAGAAAAAAAAGTAGTAGAAGGAAAAAAAACCTCAGGTGGGTTCTGTGTTTGTTTTCTGGAGTGACAGCTTTGTCATCTATGATTTTAAGTGGTATAAGGACATCCTCGTAACTTTGCATTAGTTCAGACAATTCATGCACATTCCATCTTTGTAACAGACTTTGCATCTCTTCCAATTAACAATACTTGCATTATGATTTTTTGCTCTCTGACACAATAATCTTTTCCATTTATAATGGATTTCCTAGCTCTGCTGTATTTGCAAAATATTTACCACCTTACATTTCCCCATGGTAAATATCTGCAATTCAGAAACTCCAAAGTTATTGACAGAAATCAAAAGCATTTGTTTCTGTATTTGAAATTCATGACCTATCTCTCAGTCCCTGGGTTAAAATCCTAAACAACAAGTACATACTTGTCTATACTTATTTCCACGACTGATACTTTTTTGTTACAATTTTATTAAATATTTTGATTTTTTTTATTTTGTGCCACTGTTTCCCAAACTAACATCCAAGCCTAAAACACATTGCCCAGAAGCTCTGTTCTATAAACTCTGGCTTCTAAATCAGCCTCTACAGGAACACACCAAAAACAAAGCCCTGAAAAGAAACTTCAATTAATTTTCTTCTCCTACAGGTATACACCTACACCACTATGATGTGGGAAACAAACCGAAGTGAAGTTGCACCAGGTCTACATTCTGTTCTACTTGTGTATAACAGCCTGGCCAGTATCTTCACCACAGCACCTCCTGCCCTCATTCTCTCCTACATCTGCATCTGTTTCATTTTTTCCCCTTTTGAGGCCTGCCCTGTTCTATACCTAGCTAAGCTCTTCCTTCCCTTCCAATGCATACGAAACACCACTGCAGCAGAGAAGCAACTCAAAGTCCAGGAGGGGAGCAAAGTCCTCAAGTCTGGAGGATTTGTTAACCCTACAGCAGACTCTACTGCCTCACTCAAGTACCCAGAGCCTACTGGAACACAGCCCTGTCAAGGCTAGGCTGGTTTGCAGGCCCACAGAGATGTCATAAGGCAAGATAAAGTTTACCTATGAAAATCAAACCTGAATCTGCAAACAGAACAGACAGCACACCCAATGCAATTTTTCAACTAGCAAATCTAAAGACTGGTATTTCACTGTGGAACAAGAACAGAATAGGTAACTGTTGTCACTGTTTCCTTCTGAGCTATCATTTCACTTACCCCATATTGCTGTTAAGGAAAAAAAAAAAAAAAAAGATAGTCAAGGCACAGGCCTTCAAAAATGAATCCAAAAAAGGTTATGCTATTGGATTCTGAATAGCAAAGATACATTTACATGGGAATTGCCCCATTTTATGTTGTCTGTATTCTCTGTCTCTATGAAACCTAGTGTTAACACCAAAAATTACAAGCCACATGCTAGATTTCTCACAAGAACATGAAGAGGATGCTTAAGCACTGTTTAATCCAGCATTGTTGGCTGGGTTGTTTTTTTTCTTTTAAAGATATACACAACAGTTTAGTTGGACTGCTGATGTGACAAGGCTCTCTCATCAGCTGCATTACAGACTCAAATGACAGCAGAACTTTATACAATGAGGGACAAAAAAGTAGTAGCTTTTATACAAGGCGCAATAGGGCATTTTTACTATAGTAAAAACAAGAATCAAAGCAACCCATTGTCATGCATGAAGTTCTCCACACAAAGGCAAATCATTATGAAGTGATCAGAACCCAGCTCAAAAGGCCTCATTATTTTTAAACAAACAAGCACTACCTCATTTTTCTCTTGTCTGGCTGATCCCTGACTCTGTGCTGCACTGAGTGGTTCATTTTCTGGAGCTGAGCTCTGGCACGAAGTCTCACTGCCGATGGGATGCTGTGGCTCCACGGGAGTATCACTTCGCGCAGCAACATGCAAAAGAAGAGATGCTTAACTGAGAATAATTAAGAGTAGAAAATCAAGTGGAGAAAGATAACATTCTGGAGTAAGATCTGGTAACACAAGCATGCAAACTACTTAATTCACCATCAAACTGAAGATATTACTTAGGAAAAAAATATCACTTGCAACATGTTACACTAAATAAAATAAACTCCCTTAGGAAAAAATGCCACCTGCAATGTATTTGACTAAACAAAATAAACACTATGACAAACTAAAAGCACAGCCATTTTCCAAAAAGCCTTACTACCATAGCATACCCAAATTTCATGTTTTCAATCCTAACACTTGAATTCTACACCCTTTAATAACAAGTTACTCAAAATCTCCCATTTCAAAGCAATTATGTGCACAAAATGTATCTGATATACTAGGATAGACTAAACTCTTCCCTAAGACATCAGTTCAAGTTACCACTACCAATCTAAATTTAAACTATGTTTAACATCCATCTGCTTGAACACTCCTGAAAGTGCAAGGTAGAAAAATGTTTATATTGGTTTTGCTTGTGTTATAAGTATTTCTGCATGACACTCCTTCCAAAATGGTTTGGCAATCAATCAGTAAATGTGCAGAACACATCACAAGCCTCGGATGCCCATCTTCAGTTTTGTCAACTTAAGTCTTTTACTCAGTGACTTGGAGCAAAGTTTTTTAGAAGTTATTTTAAATTTTTTGGGTATCTCTGTACAATAACAAAATTAACTCAGCTGACTAAAATACAATTGCTTAATGAACTCAACTTATAAAAGAAATACAGTATTTCTGTCATGTGCAAGAGGAAGCAAGGGCCAGATTTACATAAAGCTTAGCTTCCACCCTTGCAAATATTGCCATTTATGCTGGACACTTGACCTGAAGTTGGATTTTCTTCTGAAAAATGTAACGCCTTCTGGAAAACTAGGGGTCTGGCCCTATAGTTCTAATCCTGTAATTCTGACTCTCTAATTCTAACTTTCAAGAGACATATTACTAATGCAAAAACATGTTACAAAACTATAAACTTCACATGAAAAGGCCAACATAAAGAACTGCAGCAACTAACCATCTTCTTTAGCCCGTACAATGATGTTATTTATGCAGAATTAATCTAGTACTCCAATATTGAAAAGGGAAGCAAAAATCTCTCAAGAATCAGTTTAAACTCTGGACCCTGGCCTACTCACACAAGTGATAAGGTTTGATACAGATCAGTAAAAAGAGAGGATTCACAATAAACTAGTATCTTCAGGAGGTACTCTTCATAAAAATGTAATATCAAGGGTACTTCCATATGACTTAAGCTATCCACAAAAACTCCAGTTGTGAAGAGCCTGGTAAAACCCAAGATTTTAATCAAACAAAACAGCTCCTTTCAAGTTAAATATTAAAACATAGATTATTGTAATGTATTGTATCTCGATTATCATTGTTGAACTGACATCAGTTTGGCAGTGTTTGTTTCCTTTGTACTGAGTTTAATTACAGCTGTTCTCTACCATAACACAACATATGGAATATTGCTCCAGGGCAAAACTAATAGAGACACCAGCTGTAGCCTGGATTGACCACCACAGCCCCAAATGTCATCTGCTGGCCACTGCACCCAAGTGCAGGGCTAGTTACCCATCTGCTCCTCTAAGAGCCAAAGAAGCTAGCAGCTGCTTTCTAGGGAAGTGTGACTTTAACCATCAGAAAGGGACAGAACCGCTCATCAGAAGAAAGGCCCGGCACAAATATGATGATAAACCCTCCTTTGGTAAGTACCATTTCTCCCTGCTACCAGGACATTTCTTTCAAAAGCCAATTTTGCAGCCTACATTTCATTAAAGAACTTACTAATTGCATAACCCAACTATCTCAAAGTCTGATTAAAAAAAAACAAAATACATTCAGCTACCTTACTCATCTTTGGTTTAAAAAACATTAAGTAAATATTTCAGCTGAGCCACTATTGTAACAATTTAAGTGATATAGGAATGCTACAACAATGGCATATTGTCATTTCCACTGACTTCACTGGAATATGTAAATTGTTCAAGTATACTTCGGTAACTAATTTACAGTGTCAGGACCAAAATTATTTATCAAGACATGAGGACAGAATGCAGTGGAGAAAGAAGATGGGAGTTACCATCTCAGAGCTATTTCACTGTGTCCATTTACTTATCTGGAATGGAAGAACATAGTAATACTGAACACAAACCCTAGCTAAACCATATTATATACTCAGAACATATTTGTGCTCTGTGCTAGGAAACTTTCAGAAGGTCCAAACTGAATCCGTAAGGCTCAAACACAAATATGAAAATCTACTTAGATCATAAAAGCATAAGGAAGAAAACACCCTCTCTACAGAGTTTTCAGTACAACAGAATTTAAACAACCACCTTATGTTTCACTGCTACAATTATGTTGAGAGTTACAGTGCAGGTAAGAACACAGAAACAGCGCACAATAAGCTAAGGTAAAAACAGAGCTCTAGCTGCACTTACCGCTCGGGTGACTCTTCAAAAATGCTGTGACATTCAGTATTCTCAAGCATGAGGCTCCTGCTGAGATTCTGTACTCCAGGGTAATGGAAATTAGCAAAGGAGTGTGACATGGGAGAAGTTTTGGTCCCGAGGTCTGTGACCCGCTTGTCATGGTTTGTCAATCCACATGAGAGCCCATCTAAGGCAGGGTTTAAGGAGCGGGTCATGTAAGCGTCTGCTGACTGAGGCCGGCGCATTGGCGATGATGGATAAGGAGAAAGTTTGCTGATAAGAGGTGTCAGAAGATCAGCATAGGCAGCTTTTGTAGGCTTGAGGAGTTTATCAACATGAATATTAAGCATCTTTTGTTCAAAAGCACAAGAAAACACAGTAGCTGGCAGATTCTGCAGCCACGATAATAAGCTAAGGTCCAAGTCATCACAACCATTGCCACACAAGAGATCAATGCCCAGCAATACTTCACTTTCTGTGATTTCTTCTCCTGTTGCCTTACTCTGACAGAATTCCACACAACATTCGTAAAGCAATCCCTTCATCACAAGCTGGAACAAGCGATTGTTACTTGCTTTGAAGCCGGCCTCGCTCAGTTTCCTGTCGGCTGGAATGAACTCTGCCACCATGACACAGGCTTCTTCAAAGCAGTGCACGCGAGCAGTGCTGGGGTTCCAGTCCTTGAACTCGGCGTGGTTGGTGAGGCGAGGCAGCGTCAGCAGCAGGCACAGTTTGCTGTAGTCCTCCTTGGAGGGACAATACTCCTCCAGCGCGTGCAAGCACTGCACGGCCTCTCGCATGGTGAATTCCAGCTGTGGGAACATTAACATCAACATAGCACTCTGTAGTACACGTACTTCCACAAGAAAGCACTTGAAGAACAGGCAGCAACAGAATTTGTCTGCCATCATCCATTTATTAGTATTACTGCTTATATTTTAATTAAAAAAGCATATAGAGTCTGAAATTGCTGATCCAAGTGCAGTTACAACAGAGACAAATTCCTAGATGCTTTCACTTCCTAAAATCCCCCATCCAGCCCCATTTTTTTACAGATTTATGGAACATTTTCATGTCACTGCAGGTTTGATGGACTTAAAATTTTAAATCTGTGGCTGAGCAGCTCCAATTCTATTGTAGCACAAAAGGTCACTTCCATTCTTAAAGCCAGCTGACTTATTTTTCCCCTTTATTTCTATAACCTATGCCAGTAGCTTTTCACAAAAGCCTTGTAGATTGCTCTAGTTTCCAGTGATGAGCAGCTTTTATACTGAGATTTTCTGTTCTTCAATCAAAAATATTAAAGTCCAGAGTTCCCAGAAGATAAGACTCCAAATGAATAGAAGGCTTTATTACAAAGCCTGTTGATAGCTAAGAGCCAAGAACTGTATTAAATACACAAAACCTGACATTTTTAGTTACATGGGTTTAAAAACCAGTAAAACTCCCCATTTACCCATGCTACCTAGATACTTCAATACAGCAGCCTTTGACCCACAACATGCCAACACGTTTGGTAACCCTTACATCAAAACAAGGAACATTAATCTGATTTTTCCCCTCTGCTGCTATCTAGGAACAGTATACAGATTGAGGGATCAAAGGACTAGTACACCTCCCACTTTCAACTAGAAATATAAACTTACTTTTAACTTTCTTTACTTTGTCAAGAGAAAACCCTGAAGTACAATGTAAGTGTAATGGGACAGAGAATTAAAATCAATTCAGTCTGGAAAACAAAATCACTTGTCTTTAAACTACTGTCATTCTTCATTTTTAATTTAATAACATTTTTGTTTTAGAAATTTGGTATTACTGTATTGTCAACATAAATGAAAGACTGTAACTAATTTCACAATCTGCACACCGTCCTTGCCAGTTTGAGTTAATGCCTCTTTCCATACTAAAAATGTAAGTCCACAACTCCTGCTGTTTGCACATTTAACTGAAGGAGTCCTTTGTTAACACATCTGCTCCCTCAAAAAAACCAATTCTGACCCTTCTCTCCAAAACCAACAGAAATTAAGCATAAGATTAATTCCAACCTTCATCTGGCCCAAATTACCGCAATAAATTTCTGTGATTCTGAGGCCTGCTTCAGAATATTTCTGGGAAAAAGTAGTAACAAAAAAGAGAAGAGCCCCGAACTTTAGCACAATGGCCTAAAGTAAATCCGAGGGTCAGGACCACAGACACAGCATATGGTCACTGATCTATCCATAAAGTTTTGAGCAACCCTTTTATGTACAATTGTATTTGAGACCAGGGAGCCACACTCATTTCCCAAGAATACTGACGACTTCTTTCAGTGTTTATGAAACCATTTAGTAATAGCTAAAATTTGTGTATTTCATGCTGGGAGTTTCTGCTCTGCCTTTAATCAGGCTAATCTCATGAGATTTTTTGACAACAAAAGATTCCCAAACCAGAGGCAATTCTTACATGCTGAGGCTCATCTTCAGCTGACATGGCATTGTTCACACATAAGGCTTCCAGGAACTTCTGCTTCATTATAATGTAACGAAACCTGCAGGTGACAAGCAAAATCCTATACATCTTGCTCCAGTAGTTAAACATTATTCTAGAGGCAAGCAGGCTATTTTACATCAAATTTTTGAGTTAGGCATAGCCATTGCCAAGACAAGGAACTCTGATATGAAATTTTAACAAATTAGTAACCATAATGTATATTTTTTTAACAGGAAATATTTTTCCATAATTGCTTTCAGAAATATTCTATTGCAAATATCAGAAGGCTAATTAGAAAAAAACAAGTATAGCAATTATATTATTTCTTGAATAGAAGTATGACAGCACAGCCATCTATTAAAAGGTTGTGCAACATGCATCATATTCCTAAAGTGTATGTCACGTGACAACTCATTAAAGACTGAGTGAATGTATTTTAAGTACAAGTTTAAAAACACATGCACACACTTCAGGAACAGCATACAGACTAAAAAAACCACCAAAAACTAAAGTGAAGAACTCATTACCACTGTTTTTATAGACAAGACTTAGAAATCCATCTATTTTCCAGAACTCAAAAAACTGAACTCTGACATACATTCTATTTTACCTTTTCTTGTCGAATTTTTCCATACATTCAAGAGGCTGAATGAACTGAAGCACTTCATCCCACTGGCCATCAAGAATCAATTGCCTAGTAAAAGAAAGGATCATTCCTTGAATGCCACTGGACAAGAACATCCCTTTTCTAAGTAAGCAGTTCATTTAAATACAAAACAATAATTTAAATACAGTTCAGGTCATCAAACCACTTTGAAAAGTCAATGTTTTGCACAGGTGCCAAAATGATTGTCTAATAAGAATAAGAGTAAAAGCAAAATCCAAATCTGTTCTCAATATTTTGAAAAAATAACTGCATACTAGAAGGACAAATACTGAGTATTTTTAAAGGCACATCAAAAAGGACAAAACAGTCCTGTGTCTCCTGCTTTACCCGTAATTCTTACTTAAAAAAAATAGCATAAAAAAATCTAACTTGAAGAGTTTGAATAAAGGTATCATTCCAATTAATACATCCCAATTAATGAAAGAGAATTTAAAACTGAGTTAATTTTAGTTGTATAAATACTGCTGGGGCTGTTTTATGAAGTAGATGGGAAAACACAGAGCTCCCATATTAAGCAAGTAAGAGGAAGAGCTTGCCAGGAAGGGAGGCAGTACGGAAGCTCCAGCTCCAGGATCAGTAGGCTGGACTGCACAGGTAGAGCACTTCCATTCCTTCATGCCCTCCTGTCACACAGAGATCTTTATAAAAGGCCCAGGCCTACAAGGGAAGGATGAGTTTCTCAACTAAGCTAACAATGAAAGAAAAAAAAACTGGATTAATGTCGCCCTGGTTTTACAGGGCCCCATAAGTTGTAACACTGTAGCTGTAGTTTCCCATGCTTGTTCTGTAAACATGGTCCTTGTTTGCCTTAACCAACCAGGATTGTTTTGCACTTGTAAAATTGTTTTTCATTCCTTTCCCTGGGGTGGAAAAAGATGATTAACCATGTCTTTGTCCTGTAAACCTTCAGGGGTGTTGACCCCTTTCACCAATCTTTGACTGTCCTTAAAACCCTATAAAAATAGGTAAATAAAAAAGGGCAGAGCTTTTAATCGGTCCTGCCTGGTGAAACCACTGCTGCTCTGTGACCCGCGTGTTTCTTCTGTTGCTAACTAACCAACAGATTAATAACTTCAATCTTTCTGCAATTTTTCTTTCATTTCATTTTAGTCCAGTATTCATAACTTTAACAAAAAGGGAAGCCAGGTGAGAAGCTTTGCTCAGTGCTAAAATGTATTTTTAAATGTTTAAGAACAGCTGGATAAATTACTTTCCCATGCTTCAATATTATTAAGTACCTTTGGCAGGAAAACATCAATGCTGAAAAACTAGTATGGATTTACACCGATTCTTTTTAATAATACTGAATGGTAAATTGCACCAACCCTCATGTCTTGATGATAAAAGGTACTCCTTTTGTGTTGTTAAATTTAAGACAAATCTAAATTTTATTACATATTTTTTGAAAAAAGCTCTGGAAATCATTCATCCTTGATCTGACCACTAGAATACTGTAAAAACATTGCAGAAGTCCATAAACTACACCTTCAGGGCCATACGATTGATAAGCAGGTAATGACACATCACAGATGCCAACAGTTCTTGCGTTCCCATCCTGTTCAGGCTTATAGTTTTCTCCCAACTTAGTCTGCACTGACACTGGCACTTGTTAAGGCTTCTTCCCACTCGAACTCATTGGTGTGCCAGAAAAATAAAGTTAAAATGAACAACAAAAAAAACAAACAAAAAAAATTTTATGTCAATGTATGCCGCTGCTGCCTGGTCAGTGATTCCGAGTGCCTCACAAAAGGACATCAATGACTCTAGAGCTGGAAAACACTGCAGGGTTGGGCCACAGAATGGGACCAGGAAAAAGCAGAATAAGATGAGGGCACAAGTTCAGATCTCCTGTTTCATGTCCCAGGGCTGGTGACAGTATCCCAGTCCAACTCCTGTGTTTTTTCAAGTGTGGTATTTAGGCACCAGAGAAAGAAGTCCTACCTTAGGAAGAGCATGTCATCTGAAAACAAGCCATTAATGACCCCGCTTTCTTTCTCAAGTGCCAGCATGCTGATGTGAAGCTTCCTTGAGTTCAGAAAATCTAGTATTAGCTTAATTATTTCAGCTTCTTTAACGTTCACTGTTTCTTCAGCCGTCATGATGGCAGCCTAAATGGAAAGAAAGGATTTTAGCTCTGATCAGTATCTCATTCTCTGCTTGGTTAGCAAATGTTGGCTACCAACAAAAATAAAAATGCAGATTTATGGGGTGAACACAGTGGCATTACAAAAATTAAACCAGATTAATTGAGGTTGACTATGAAGCCATAATTAAGATCTACCAATGCATCTGCAACTTTTCCATTTCTGTCCTGTGCATAAATAGGGGCCCAGATAAACAAATCTGAAGAAATCAATCCTCCAGCAGTGCGAAAGTATTGTGCTTACTAAGTCTGCAATATGTAAAATGTTCCTCTCTGAAATGCAAACAGTGAAGTTCAAAGACCGTAAGAGTCACTTACTATGTCATTATCTAGAGCTCCCACATACAAGCTTAAATATTTCTAACACGTATAAAAAGCACCCCACACTAAAAATGCCACCTCTCCTTACTTTAACTTTGAAGTAGCATATGACAGTTAAGCCAGAGGTTTCCATTCTTCCTTCCAAAGGATGACTATTTCTGTCTATTCCCCTCATGAAGGATCTAAAGCTGCCAGCCCAAGGTGGCCTAAGACAGGCCCTCATGCACTCACTCGCCTCCAGCTGTGTGTTCCTGGCCCTTCCTCTGCTCTGTTCACTTCTGTCACTGCAGGAGCTTTTCCACCAGCTCATGGAGTTGGCTCAGTGTTTCAATAAGCTGTGTAGCCAGAAGGGAGGAGAAGTGGACAAATGCAGCTGGAGCCCTGTTGGCCAGCAGGCTGCTTATTTAAAGCTCCCACAGATACAAGGTCTAAGCTCCTTTGCAACACAATTCCACCAAGGATGTAAGAATTGTAGCATGTACTCCTTTTAGGGAACTTAAATGAAATCCTTCTTTTGGCTAAGTCTTGCATACATAAAAGTATGACTTAAAGTAGAAGCAGATGAACTTTCTTTTTCAAATGGTAAAAATAATTTACAAGTAACTCCTAAGCTGATCTGCTGAAAAAGAACTGGTGATGAGGGGAGAAACCCGCTAACACAGCCTATCCACACAGCATTGCAGCATCAGGAGCTCTAAAAAGCCAACCCAAATTCTCCCCACATCCAGCAGCACTCCCGTAGCTACAAGAATACAAATTTAACAACAGGAAAATTTCGGTTTCATCCCATGTTACTATTGCAAAAAGGAGCAGTGACTCTCCTCACCTCTGCACTCATCCCAGGCAGCTCCCAGCCCCATAGCTGGGCTGTGTGCTGAGCCAGACCACTCCTCTGAGCCAGGTGCAGCTCAAGCATTTACTCACTCCATGGGCACAAGGGCACTAATGCTGACACAAGGAATGAAGAGCTTTGCTTTCTGGCAGTAGCCAAGTCTTAACCTGACTTCAGTGCACTCACATAATCAGTTTACGATCAGAGAAGAAACCAATATCAGTGATGAACCCTTATCAGGAGGCAACAGCCCCTGGAACAAGGAGAGACACTGGAGCATCAGTGATCTAAAAAATGGATAAAGGGACAGGAGACGACCACACAGAGCAGGACATCCACAGCAATAGCTTATAGTTCTCAGTGTCTCTCCCTTAAAATTCAAAAGGGGACATGAAAATTGTTCTTAATTCCCTCATGGAATCATTCACTTAGGCAGATCCAGCAACTGAAAGACAACCAGCCATGGGCAACTCATCTCCCAAGATAACTTGAAAACATGATGCAGCCTCCAGGGATCTCATCCTTGAAAACTGGAGTTTCCCTGTCTACTAGGGAAAGACGCACACAATCTGAGTAAGTTTGAATAAACCAAATTATAATCAGAATATTAACAAGAAATTAATTATTTACCAGAGAGGAAAGGAAGAGACAATTATTCCATGAAACTTCTCACAGATCATCATAAACCAATGCTAGAGAACTTGAAGGGATACAAAAACTTAGGCCTTAATAACAGGGTTTTCTGTCCTACTGTCTAAACCACCAAGTTTTCCATCCCTCACAATTGTATGTCAATTTTTTCCACCTAAGTTTTTGCCAGAATATTTGACTACCAAAGCATTTGATTATAGCAGCACAGTTTATTTTGGAACAACAGAGACCTAGTTGTGCCAGATGAAATGGCCTAACTTCTTAAAATGGCTGGGTCTAATTCTCATTTTAGTCACAGAAGACTCCAAACACCAAGTATTTTGATGGGTTTCATGAAAGACACGCCCAGAGACCATAAGCACACTCTCAGCTAGTAAAGTTAAAAAGAAAAATTAAATTCTGGCTTGCAGAAAGCTTTGCTGCAAGAAAGAAAGATACACAGAGCCACAAATCAATATCCAGAACTTGTAGAAAGATATTTTTTCCTTATGTTTTAGCCTTATGTTTCAACTTTGCCTTTTGGCAACTGGATATGGATTTTTGGTCCCAGAGAAAAAATTCAACTCTACCCTTATACACTGAAGGGAAAAAAAAAAATCAACACAAATTTAACCAGCAGTTTAGTGTTAACATCTTAATTCATTCATCTAAAGCATTTGCACTTCTCTTTTATTATGCTTTATGACACACGTGGTTTCTACGTAAGCTAATTAACCTCCTTGTCAAAAGATAAAGTAAAGCTTAGGCAAAGCTATACTGAGACTCCCCATCAGAAAGCTACTAGAAAAAAAATCAGACTAAGAATCACTTTGAAGAAAGGAACACCAAGTCCAGCCTTCTTTTCAACTGGCTCCACTGGACACAAGTGTAAACAGGAAGCCACCCTAAACAGCCTCAAAGCTTGTCTTAACTATTTATATATTACACTGATGACAAAATGAGGATATTATTATTCAGTACTTTGCTTCAGAGTGTATCCACATTAAGTAAAATACAGCATCTGCAAGCTGTCTTCCATTTTCCATTGTAGTTTTTTTTAAAATAAGAGGTTTGTCCTGAACATAACACCTCTGACAATCTGAACACTTAACTTCATTTACTTAATTTTCACAAATCAGGGTAAAGAATGGTTGCACCCTCCATATTTGATATAGGACTAGTAACAGCACTTCTGGGATACAGTAAAAATGTATTACAACATCCAGACTTAGTTTGGATACTGAACTTCTGAAAAAGAGTTGAAGTACACTGATAAGCTCATCCATTAACAGGATTATGATAATATTTAGTGTACATTCCCTATCAGTGCAACACAAATAGCTAGGAAAGAACAGTAAACCTACTAGAGAAGATTTTCATGTAATTGATGGTTTTTAGTCTGATGAGCTCAGAATTCTCTTATAAGCATTATGCTGTCAAAGAAATAAGCAGCATTTTAGCATGAAATTATAAATATATATAAGCTTACACATCACTCTCTATGAAATCTATGAGGTTTTCTGACATTCAATGGTATGTGAGTACATGTATAAATAAAAATAATAATAATTAAAAAGCAAAGAACAGCAGGGAAACTCAAGATTAGAGCTCAAGCTGCATCTTTGGTCCATCACACTCTATTGCTTTCTGCCAGCACATATGGCACGTAACGTCACAATCTGATCAGCTCAAGCTCTAATACTCAAGAATGATTGAAGCACTGCATTAGCTTGAGGTATAAATGAAAGCAAACGAGAATTAGAGCTTAGTATTTCAGGTGCCTTATATCAACAACATTTCTGATACAACCTTTTTCATCTTGCCCAGTCTTTCCAGAACTGCACTTCTCCACATCTTCTTTCCTTCTCCTGTCCACTCCCTCTTATCTTTTGCTAGTTCTGTATTTAAATTTGTTTTTCTACATCAAGAAACCCAAAAAACTTCTTGCCACAAACCTGACACATCTTTTCGCTTTAACTTCAGTGGACAAGATGTTGTTTAAACAAGCTTTTTGGAGCATAATACCTAATGCTAAATCCCTCAGTGAGAGGCTTCATCCTCGTTCTGTTTTCACTCATGTTCTAAGAGCATGCCAACAGCAAGAATCCTCTCATGGTGTTAAAAGCATAAGAAAATAACTCTTGAAAAAAATGAAACATTTATATTCACTTATGCATATAAATACACTATTTCAGAAAAATGTTTATAAACTAGAAGTATCTAAAGGTAGTGCTAAACAGTCTCCCTAAGTTATCTTTCTTAGAAGAAATTTAAAACACATATGCATGCACATGATAGAAATTAAAAGTAAAGTTTAATATTGAAAAATAATTAAATAGTGAAATTCTATAATGAGCATTATTATTATTTATCAACTGAAACAGATCAATTGCAAATAGCATATAATATATATCTGGAAAATCAGGCAAGGAATACAAAGCCTCTAACTATTCTGAAATACAAGAAAAAAAATAATATAGTTCAAATCTTAAGTGTCATGCTGTGAGAGCAGTGACACGTTTAAAGGGACACTCAATGCCAAACTGGGAGCCTTGGGTCATCGACAGCTGTGATGCAGACCCACAGCCTCAGCATCCTGGTGAGCTGTCACAGAAAACCTCAGTGTGAACAAGTCATACATATTTAAAAAGCTGGCTATTTTGCATTAAGCTATTTCACCTTTTAATCCACCCCACAGTCACTTACATTTGACTCTTGTGCCTTCCCAGAGGCCACTCCAGAGTTCTGGCTAAAAAGGGCCCAAAGGGCACTCGGGGCCCGGTCAATCCCTAGTGGCTCCATTTCTGAAGTGCCCTCAATCATCTTCCAGTTATTCTATATCAAAAGAATTTAAAAAAAAAAGGAAGGCTATAGGCCCAATTTTTATCACAACTGACTCCCACAGTGAGTAGAGCTCGCTGACTCCCATTTCACCCAAAAAAAATCACACAATTCATTATCTCAAATGAAATGCACTGAGCAAATTAAGGCCTTAACAGAAAACCTTCACTAAACTTTGCACAGCTGAACTCTGAGGCCTTTTCTACTCCAACATACAGCAAATCGGTGTCCTCTTACACACCAGCCTTTCCTGCCTCACACAGATTTTTCACTGGCTTGCCATCTAGTAATCCATTTTGTTCCCCTGCTTAGATCAGCTGTTGCTCAGAGCCACCCCGGTAATCCTTGTCTCACCACGCTTGGGAGGTGACCGCAGAGCTCTCAGCATTCACCAGTCCCTGTTACAACACGCACACGCCTTGCCCAGCGCATTCCGCACAGCGAATGACAAAAAGGTGACATTAAATTATGCAATACTTCACATCACAGTGAAAACAGAAGGCAGAAAAATAACGAAAGCCAAACAACTTCCAAAGACTAGATATTAACGCATTTTGACTGTAATACCCCGCGTTGTTCTAATATTTTTTTCCTCTCCACGCTCGATTCCATACGGAATCCAGCATCGCCCGGTTTACAGCAGCCGCCCCGAGAACCGCGCCGCGCCGAGCCCCCGTCAGCATTTCGGGAACGTGAGCTCAGCACCAGCGGCGGCCAGGGCCGCCCGGCCCCGGGGCAGCTCCCGAGGGGCGGCCCCGGGCACAGAGCGCTCCCNAGGGAACGCGGGGCGGGAGCCGGGCTGAGCCGAGCCGGGCAGGGCAGGGCAGGGCCGGGCCGCAGCTGGCGCCCGGCAAGTGCGGAATCCCTTGCGTCCCCCCCTCCGTTCCGGCGGGGCGCAGCCCGACCGCCCCCCGGTGCTCGTGCCGGTGGGAACACTCACCCAGAGCCCGGTGTGCCCTCACAAAGAGCGCCCAGGCCGTGTTCCTGCTCTCCGACGGCCCCGAGGCACCTGCGCTAACACCACACGGGCAGGGAAGAAGCGGCAGTGCCCTTCTGCCACCACTCGGCCTTTTGCTCGTGCGGCGCGGGCTTAAGGCTTGTTGGCAGCACCTTTAAGTACTGCATGAGGTGCTGCCGCGTTTCAGCTCAGCCAGGGATTTTTTTAGTGTGCTTATGCTGTCATCTGCATCTTGAGGCTGTTGAGCAAAGCACGCATTCTTTACAGAAATCTTGTGTATGCATGTGTGATACCTGTGTTTTATGAGGATGTATTCATGTATAATTTGACTTTCAGTTACATTTTCGTAATTGTCTAAAGATTGTGGCACCTCAGAGCCATTATGGTGAACAGTCAATAAGCTTGCTCTGTGTTTATATGTAGTGATGAGATGCGATACAGAAAATCATGTTAAAATGGAAGTACAGCACTTGGACAGAGTGCTAGTGAGCACGCTGCAGTGCACTGGCAGGCCCTGCCAAAATGGAGATGATGGCAATTTTCTGAGAAGCTGATGCACGATTTTAATTATTTGGTTTTTTTTTTTTCAATTAGGCACGTGTGCCATCCATCAGAGATCCAGGGATTTGACTGAGGCTGAACTGGATTCTCTGTCACATTCACAAAATGTCAGTGAGGTCACGTCTACTTGCTAACTGTTTTGCTGAGGATCTGCTGAAGGGGAGAGGGGAATCGTGTTATTTTTTTGTCTCTTCTTTCTGAACAGAAATACAAACAAATGTCCCAAAGGCTGTCCTGCGAGGAGCACGCCTGGCTGCACAGCAGTGACTCTGCCAGGCATGTGCAAGGAATGTGCAACTCCATGGTTCCTTTTGTTCAAGTCCCAGCTTCACTTCCCAGGAATATGGATTTGCTGGTAAAACACTGAATACTTCCATTTACTTCCAAAGCTATCACTTGTTGCTTAGTTGCCTTTGGAGGCGCTGCTTAAGAGAAAATGTAATTATAGAAATGAAACTGTTTTCCAATACATGCGATACAGTAGAGATGGTAAATCAGAGGGAGTGTGGAAGACCAAGATGACTTTGTCTAAGATGAGCCATATGTATAACTTTGCTGAGCATAGATACAAAAAGTCCATTTACAACTTTGTTTAACCTACAAAATTCTAGGTAAACACATATAGGCTTTTAAATTTAATCTTGCTTTTAGAATGGTTTTACAGGACTTTACTAATCATTTGTGCAGTAGCTTTGTTTTTAGTGGAGGTCCTGAGACCAAATCTGTGAGACTATCTCTGGAGGGCAAGAAAGATAAAGCTCCTTCCCACTTATGAACCTGAAAGGGAAATTATGAATTTAAAATTATTCTGTTTCCTGCTCAGAATGTTGGACATTTCACAGGTAAACAGCAAATTCCTATACACTGGAAAGAGATTTCAAAAACTAACTTTCAGGAAGAGGTATGGAGGAATAGGCAGCAGTGGCCCTGCTTTGGGGGACAATTACACTATTGTTAAGTTTTGGTGAGGATACGTATAGTAGCATCCTATGGGAAGAGTGCCCATGGAAGATCTTGTTCTCTGGTTATTTGCTACTCTTTGCTTAAGCATAGAAACGTATTTGGGATGGTCTCAGCTTGCTTTGAACTCCCTACTCATTACTGCAAAGAAGGTAACTCCCACGAACAGCAAAGCTGTTGGGTGTGGGTTTTAGAGAGCTTGAAAATCAGGATTAGTGGAGGAGGAGATCTGCATTGCCTGGTGACAAAACAGGGTGCTGCAGTCTGTGCTTGGAGCACTTCAGGAAAGAAAACAGTAATTGTGTGACTGTTCTACGAATGTTGCAGGTGAGGAATGAGATGCTGGAAAGCAGCACTGTGGAAAGAACTCTGGGGGTCCAATTTGATGGCAAGTTGAACATGGATCAGCAGTGCCCTGGCAGCCAGCAGGGACATCCCTGTCCTGGGGGCATCAGGCACAGCATTGACAGCTGGGGCATTGTCCCACTCTGCTCTGGGCTGTGGCAGCCTCACTTCGAGTACTGGGGGCAGTATCGGGCACCACAATGTAAAACAGACATTAAACTATTAGAGAGTATCCAAAGGAGGCCATGAGAATGGTGAAGGGCCTTGAGGAGAAGCTGTGTGAGGAGCAGCTGAGGGCACTGGGTCTGTTCAGCCTGGAGGAGCCTGAGGGGAGACCTCACTGCAGTTACAACTTCCCTGTGAGGGGCAGAGGAGGGGCAGGCACTGATCGATGTGGGGTGACAGTGGCAGGACCTGAGGGAGGGGCCTGAATTTTTAACAGGGGAGGTTTAGGTTGGATGTCAGAAGGTTCTTCACCCAGAGTGGTTGAGCACTGGCACAGGCTCCCCAGGGAAGTGGCCACAGCACCAGCCTGACAGAGTTCAAGAAGTGTTTGGACAATGCTCTCAGGAACATGGTGTGATTCTTGGGGATGGTCTTGTGCAGGGCCAGGAGTTGGACTCAATGATCCTTGTGAGTCCCTTCCAGTTCAGCTGATTCTGTGATTCTGTGTGTTGGCCTAAAAATGGGCCAATCCCGCTTTTCTGTGCTTGTAACAGAGCCATTCAACTCTTTATAATTTAGGTTATATTTACATGTTCTTGTGAAAACTTAGAAAAAAAATTCTGTTCAAAACTTGATTCTGAAACAGTTTTTACTCATTTCGAGAAAGGGCTTTCAGAACTTTGAGGTGACAGTTCAGCAGAATTCTTGCATAATCTGTAAATTCTTTATGTCAGCATCATAGCTCCAGTTTCAGGTAGCTTAAACAAGAAAAATACTGAGCCAAAGTATAATCTGGCTTCAAGTAATTTAAATAATTGCAGGCTTGTGGCGCCTTGCCAGGTCTTGTACTGCAGACATTTAGATCAGTGATGATGAAATAATAAGAGCTGCCCTGATGAAAAGCTCCATATTAGCTTTTAGTCTTTCTGCAAAGCTCCATTAACTGTGACATAAAAGTACATATAGATATTACTTGGTACATCTCCATAAAGTTCACATACCATTAACTGCAAACTTAAACACATGTGAAAAAAATTCTTTTAGTATCTTGCTTAAACAAATTTGTCAGTGGTTAATGTAATACTTATTTACCCCTAAGCATTTTATACATCAAGTTGTTTGTAATGTTGAGTAAGTCTGAAGAAAGTTTAAAATAACTTCTTTTCAGTGAATGCTTACCTTATCTATGCTCTTTTCTGTCCTTTCTTGAATCCTAATTGGTTATAAGGTCTTCTGATCAGAGGCAGTTCTTTCTAGCATCCATCAGTGCTATCCTTGAATGCAGAAATTTGATTAAAAGAACTCCATCTCCCAAAGAGTTTGTACTGAAATGTGCATGTTGTATATTTCTTCCTTGCCTCTTACAGGAGCAGGAGTTTGGAGTGTAAGAGCTGCTTTTCTTTCTTGCTAGAAGGAAATACACTGGAGTAACTCCCATACCATGTTTAACTCATTGCTGTGGTTGTCTAAATAAAACATCTATTTTTTATTCTGTATGTAAGCAAGTAAGTCTGAAGGTAAATGTGCATTTGTATGTATGCATATACAAACACACTTCATGTATTTTCTTCCTAAATGGAACAAATTGCTCTAAAAAATAAATTGCATATAAATTAAAAAAGATGCTGATGTTAAATAAACTTTTTCCTCTGCCATCTATATGTGGAATAAGATTATTTATAGGGGATTTTTTCCTTTTGTTGTTTTTAATTTATTTGACTAGAAAATGTAAAAGCAGCTGTAAAGGGCTGTGGCTGTCAAGATAAATCTTTATAGCCACAATTCTTCAAGCTGCTTATTCAGCTCATTAAATGAGTAACAAGGCAGCAAAGAAATGCTAACTTGCTATTTGAAAAGATCTAAATAGTTAAAGGCTTAGCCCTGTGTCTTTTTTATTAAGTTGTTGGAAAAAAGACATCTGACATCAATCTGATCAGTGCAACTGGATTTGAGAAACAGAGCTATTTTTTGCATCACATTTGTGGCAATCGATCCAAAACCGTCTGTTCCAAGCATAACTCTCTGCATTGGATCCCACAGCAGCACAAATTTTGAATCAGAAATTCTGTACAAATTCAGGCAAACAGTACAGATGTATTATATAAAATTAACCAGGGCATGAGCTGAAGTTTCTCAGGGATGGTGTTATTTGCCAAAAGATAGAAAAAACAGTCTGTTCTAAAGCAGATCTGTACAAAGGCTGTTTATAGATGAAAATTTTGTGCTGGGCTCACCACTGAAAAAACAGCTTTACTGGGTGCAACTGGTTGTTTGTGTTCCAACATAATCCCTTGCTTGTGTCAGCCTGTTTGTGATGCTGTATAGGGAACTGACTGAGCTGGCTGAAAAATAACCAGTTTTCAGGGGCAGGAGGGAAAGCTATTAATTTTCTTCCACAGTAGTTTTCAATTCAGCATTAAAATCCCTACTGTCAGACTGCTGGTATTCTTGAAGTTACCCTTCAAACAGCTCAGCTCTGCAAATCTGAGATTCTTTATCTGTGTATTGAGCCCAGCAGCTCAATCTACTATCAATGATAGTGCAGGGATGTCATGGCCACTTTCAGCAAGTCTTTGCTCTTACTCTGCAACCCAGCAGGACAACACAATACTCCAAAAAAGGCATGATTTGGACTGGAATTTACAAATCTGGAAGAGACCGCTCATTTTTTTTATAGCATCACTAGAAGTACAAACTATTTCACTAGAAGTCACACACGTGCTTTACACAGTACCTTGACAAAGACAAGACTTCAGTTCACCTTGACAACGTTTCAATCTGAAGCAAACCTATTAACCTGACCTGTAAGTTTCTGTGGCTTTGGAAAAATGGAACCTAACCAGAGCCCAGAAGTTTATCAGATGACTTAATATAGTGACATTCACTTCTGAAGAGAACAGGGTAACACCTTGTTGTCCTCACAAATGAAATATGAAGCCTATTCAATTATTCAATAGCCTTCCTCTGATAACATCAGAAAGTTAGATTAGCTATGGCAGTGTGATCAAAGATGGGAAACAAAAGACGAAATTATAATGGTGCATATTTCCTACAATTCCCACGTTGCTGAAATATGAGAAAAAACAAGATATAAACATTAATGTGAGCATCTTATCATTTTAGGTTATATTTAGAGGTAAGCAAGAAAACAAAAAAAATATTATTTTGGTGCCATGCTTTTATTTAAATGAAAGGAAAAAACTACACTGTACCACATAAGTAGCAATGACAATATTTTACAGCACAGCATTTGAAAAAATATGGAAGCTATGCTCCATAGAAGTGGACAAGTAAGCACACAATACACTGTACATTTTTCAACAGTGCCCAATAAATCATAATTAAATAGCTGAATTTGGCTTTAAACAGCCAAATAATAAAAACTAACAGTCATACTAACATTAAAAAAAATTCAGTAGCTATTATGACTGTTAGAATATGAAATTTTGCTCCAAAAACTAAGACGAGAGTTTGGCAATTCAGTTGTAGCAACAATAATAATACCCCTGATGAAAGCACCAGTGTGTTCTGGAAAGGTCAGTGATAAATACTGGCCTTTATGGAAAGCTTTCTTTTTTTTTTTCTTTTTCTTCTTTTTTTTAAACATGATCCCAACCAAAGATCCACTGTAATTAGAAAATTTGCAGGCTTAAAAAGGAAAAGCATCTCTAGCTTTACTTTTCCTGTATTAAGTAAAACCTTATACTGCGAGCAATGAAATTTTCAACTGCATTATTCACATTCTACTTTAGACATTGCACAAATCTTTAACCTGTTGACAAATGCAAATTTCATAATACATTCAGATATATTTAAAATTACTCAAAGAATTCCTGTCACGTATTTAAGCTCACTTTGATTAGGTTGATGCGTGTCTCTTTATGGTGTTGCAAATCTTCAGTTAAATCATAGAACAGATTTTAGAAATAAAAAGCCTCCCATGATAAAACTTCTTTTGAAGTTATTCACCATATGTGTGTCAGTTAATTCCAACCTCCTGGTTTCTTGAATCACTGTATATTATACACAGTTTCTTATTGTTATTCAGGATGTTCCTACAATGGTATCTGTAGGAAGTGTCTAACAGGCAGAATGTGCAAACCCTCTTTCCCCCCTTTTTAATATTATTTATATCCTATATACACAATATGTATACACTTGAAATATAAGAGTTACATATCCTGGTGATATACATGCAAACAATAGGAATCAGCTAACCACAAATAGTTTTGAGCCACATACATATTAAACATGTATTTTAAAGTGTTTTTTCTTTTTTTTACAGTTTTAACAAATATACATAAATATAAGAACATAAATTACAGTAAACTGACAGCATTTTTTGAGAAAATGTTTATAATCCAGATGCACTGATGCCTAAGGCCTTATAATAATTTAAAAAAGTACTGTTCTAAACTGCTTAATGACATTTCATTCCTGTGCATCTTTTCTCTAAGTAAATGAGCACATCATAGTAGTGAGGCAGTTTCTCTCAAAGCAGTTTAATGAGAGAAATACGAACATCGTTTTAGTCTCCCATGAAACTGAATGGACTACATACTTATAGCACAATACTGTCTTATGTGAATGGAGTTGTCACAACACTGAAACAGAACAGAATCACAAATCATTCAAGTCTTTTCCTGAGAATGAGATTTCCCTCCCCTCTCCAGCAAATTCTCTGGTGTACGATGTCATCAAAATAGCCACAGATTTAGGGGAGGCTTCAAGTTCGTGTTTTCTTTTTTTTTTTCAGAACAGTGCTATGTTAAAAGCAAATTATAAGAGAAACAAACACTGAAACGGGATAGTGATTTATAAAATAATCAAACACTATTTTGAAATAAAATGCAGCCCTTTATAAATAATACTGAAATATGCCTACAGTTTGGTCTTGCAAATGGTCATGTTATAGATTTACTGAAATGTCAGTTAGGCTTTTTTGCCTTATGTACTTAAGAATGGCTGTGTCACAAGACATCACCTTTTAGTGTCAAGAAAACAATTTACGAAGACACACTGAAAATTCTTACAGATGTCTATTCCCTAGAAAACCGATTCAAGTCTGAGTTGGCAGATCTGAAGGCAGGAAGTGGCCTGGATCTTAAAATCAATGGGAATTAGATACATGACTTCTTAAAGATCTGTGACTTAGTGAGTTTTGTGATTCTTCTGAATATTTAGTGAATATTCAGTGAATATTTAGTGCTCTGTTAGGCAACATCAGGGATCTAGTTCTGAAGTTTCACGAGTTCCTATTCCTTCCTTGAAGAAGCAGGACCTGACCTTGTGCTCTCTCTCCAGGTGGAACAGTGCAAAGCAATGAATGCACACTTGCTTCAACCATTGCAGAGACCTACCAAATCTTTGTGATTTGAGTTTTAATGGTGTTATGAACATGCACATGGTCAGTCATTACATCTCAGATGGCAACTTACTGAAACAGAAATAATTGCATCACCTAACTTTACCCTGAGTTGTTAAATAATTCATTTGAAGGAAACTTCAAGCAGTTCAAAGGTTTTTCCTTTACTGTTTAGTTTATAAGCAAATCAGTACTATTTAATTGAAAAAGAATTATAAATACACAGGGGAATGAATCTTGATTTTGTTACAGCACACAGTAAGGATCTTGGAGAACAGACCCATTCAGCTGTTATTCAGTGACATACAATTTATCATTTAGTCTTTACTATAAGTCAGTACGCAAAATTCGATGGTATTGAGAATATTAGGAAGTTTTTCTTTAGTGAAAGAAAAATATTTCAAGACAAGCACAAATACAAACATATAAGGCAACAGATGTAAAAAATGTAGTTTGAGTCACTAAAGAGGAACATTCAGTGCTTCAGTGTATCTAATCAAAATACAGAGCAAATATACTCTATATGTTGCATTAGCACATACAAATCTCCACACAAGTCAAACATTTCCGTAATCACTCATAATTATTCACCTAAGAGTTAATCTTCTGCACTCCTAAACACTGTGTTTACATTCCAGTTGGACATGATAATAGAACTCGGTGTCCAGTTTTAAGTTCTAAGAGTCTTGTTGGCAACTAGAAATCTATTTCCTATAGGCAGTAAAGATGAAGTGCAAGTTTATCATAATTGTCTCAAGCAAATTTTTTTCCCATCTACTATGCCTTGGTGGGTAAGAGTTTCTTAGGAGTTACTGGTCTCTTGGTTTGCCACAAATGGCTGTGAATGGTAATTGCATCAACACTGGCAGACAAAGTTTTGGCAGGTATGTGGCTAAATTGCTTCCTGTCAGAGTTGTATTTATACAGTCCCTCTATCATTTTCTTTGTGATAGATTTGGGACCTATTCCCGTTAATTTATTGATTTCTTCAGTATCAGGGCAGTACGTATACAGAGATCTGAACTGGCAGCCTGAATCCCGGAACAAGATTAAGAAATTATTGGCATCAGATTTTTCCATTTCCTTTAAAAGAAAGAAATAAAGAAAAAAAACATTCAGAATGTGAATTTTGCAATTTAATTAGAAAACATTCCAAATCATTAGATTTCATTTTGAATCAGTTTTCTACCACAGCTGAAACTTATGTCTAACTCTGTCCACTTAAAGACCTTATTTTCAATCATTAGAATTTGCTAATCTTCACTTACCTGAATTTTATATGGTAGATATCCATCTCAAGCAAAACCTAATTTATTTAGACAATTTCAGCTATACTTGTTTAATTGCACCTCAAGAACAGACATCCTAAAAGTCTTTTTGTAGACCAAATTAAAATTCTTTTCATCATCCATTTAATCAAGCTGGTCTAATAATTGCAAGTTTGGGAACAGGAAACTTCAGATGTGTCTTGATATGTCTGAAAGATCCTCTGGTGCTAAAATGGAATTTCAGTCATCCCTAAATCCACTCAAGCTTGGTCAAATCCTGAAGTCAGTTGAAATGTATTGAACAAAAGTTCTTTATTAGCTGAAATCTTCAGATTCCTATTCCACCTAACAGACCTTCTATGGTACACATGCCCTGAACACATACAGCTTCTATCAAGTGATGTATGCTTCATCCTAGAGTTAAGCATGACATTTTTGCAGCTATTTTTTTCTGGGATTTCTGAGGGTCGTTTTGCTCCCAGTTATTTAAATGGCAAGAGTCTGTCCTGATTTCTGACTTAGTATTTCCAAAAAGTGTCTGGAAAGACAGAGAAAGCAGCATCTAGATGTGGATGCAGAAGGATTACAAAGAGAAGAAAGGGCAAGAAATACTGCTTTATTCCAGAAAAGAAATTCAATCTAGATTTCAAGTGTCTGAAGTTTGGTCTAGTTAATCTGTCCTATTTGTCATAGTTGGTAAATGGAACAGTCCTGTTACTCTGAAGGCTCAGACTCAGTGATACTCCTTTTGCATGGAAACACAGTGTCCCTGATTTCTTACCCTTACAATATTTGTGCATCTTCAGAAATGTTTATAGCAGTGTAATAGAGAAGACTGAAAGGCACCTTCCTATTATGTAAAGTCCTGTATCTGCCCTACTGCTTGGAAACCAGAGAAGAGCCAAAGGAGGGATGTATCTCAATTCTTTCTGTTCATGAGGGCTCTGTGCTTTTTTTCTAAAGTTCCCACCCTGAAAATCTCTGTGTATAAGGGAAAACAACTCTGTGAGCAAATTATGAAAGCCTAGATATTGAAGTTCCCCCATAAAACATGCAATAACTATTAATTAAGCACGTGAATTAATTCAGCTTCCTGTGCTGCATGTACAAAGTACCAGCTCTTGTTTCTACAGGACCTTTCTGCCAACACAGGAAGCAAGCCACAGAAGTTACTCAATCCCTTCACTACTTGCTGCCATAATCTCTGAGGATTTCTTTCAATATCTGCATTTGTGCTCAAGAGTCTCCATAATGCCTGACTTTGGTTTGACTTAGGTGTTTATGCTTTTAGGGGAAAAATACTCTTACCTCCAGGATCTTTTTCTTTTGACCTTCATTTACTTTTCCAGCCAGGCAGCAATGTGCCAGTGCATTCTGAATTATATACTTATTTGATTTAGCACTGGGTTCTTTGAAGAGCTTTGGTCCTATGGAAAAGGAATGACAAATCAGCTAAATTAATCAATAAGCCAACAAAGAGTTACTTTGAATGCTGTGAAGTGCTTCTGGTGTGGAACTTTTGCATGCAGAGAAACAAATTCAGGAATACAGAATAAGGTTTGAGACCACAAATTTCACAAACAAGTAAAATGTCATTCACCCGTCACTGAATTTAGTTACAAATGTGTCTTTCATTATTAAGTCATTATTACTGGCAGCCTCAGTAAATACTTTTCCTCTCAGAGGACCTTTTCTGTGAACAATAAAACATTTTGCTTTTTCTAACTAAAATTTCAGTTTTCCAGGAGAGAGCAAAGTTTTTCTTTTTCTACACCTGTGATTTAAAGGGTGCGAGGTATAACAATGAGGCATATGCAGTGCCTAGAGTAACTGTTGCCTGCCCTCTTTGGAATTCCAGACATGTTTTACCCAAACCCAGGGATAAAAGGTCTGGCATTACACTTGTCAGGTTATTCTGTCTGTAAAATGACTTGATTCATCCGGTTGAACGAGAAATCTCCCTTTATTTTCTGAAATATATGTGTACTTGGATCAAGACCATTTAAAAAAACCCAACACATGAGTACCAATTCCAAGTCTTGGAAAGGAAAATAATGTGCAAACATCAATTAAATTTAAGATTAAATCTCAGTTTGTCTAAGCTTTTGGGAAAAAAAAAAAGCCTAGAAAAGACCTAACCTTATGCTACTCTTCTCACAAAGAAAGTGATATTAGGTTGGCAATAATCTAATTGGAGCTTTTATAATCCTGATGATGCAAGGTCTTAGCAGTATCACATGTGGTGTAGTTAGAGAAAAGGGAGGAAAATACCATTATTCATAATGTAATAAAGAATTAATAGTCAGATCATAAAGTTCTTAATAAATAACAAAGAATCTGTTAGGAAACCAATAGTGCAGAACATTTATATTTGCATTGCTAAGCAGATCTTTTGCTTTTGCAATTGGGTTTTTGAATTTTGTAACTCTATTCTAAATTGAGCTGAAATCTCAATGCTTTGTGCCTTGCTAGAGACACTAGTGAAGTACAGAGAGATGTGTGAGCCCATGTGCTGTTCTGAGCCTGACTGCAGTTTATTCTGGTTATCACAAATGCTATTGAGTCAGAACTTTTACCTTGGATTTAAAATATTAACCTTGTATTATTACCCTCTATCTTGAAGGGTGAAACACAGTCAAGTTTTAGGAAGCCAAGTCAAGGTAACTGAAAACTTTTCATGCATAGAACCTCTGACAGGCAGGTACTTTTCTGACTATTGTTGTCACTGACCTGTGTACTCTGTAGCAGAGGCGACTGAAGAAGTTGTAGATGCATTTTCCCAATCTTTTTCTCCGTTACGACTACCACAGCGACTTGGAGATAAAAATCCTTCCACTGATTCAGACCTAAACATTAGTTTTAAATTGTATTTAACAAATTTACAATGTTCAGCTGGGAAGCCTTCTGATATGAAAAGAAGGCAAACTGTATTAAGGTAGAACACGATTTGAATTATCAACTATAAACCTAAATGCACAATATTTAGTGTGTTTTGAGTGATGCAAGAAGTTGGTCTTTAGGTGAGGCATATGTTAGTCAATATTTGGGCTACATCTGAGGGACAGAATCCTAATGGATGTTCTTGGTTGTGAAACAGAATTACTAAGTGGAAATTCATGTTACTTTTAACATGTACTGGCAAACCAATGTTACCTCATGTAGTGAACAAACCAGTTCTTGATAGAATGATGAATATAAAGCAAAAATTTAGTTCATTTATACTTATGACTGCAACAACTGGCAGTGAGAACTGTTGTATTTAAGACAGCAAAACAATTTTCCTTCTCGTTTTTATTTTCACAAGCAATAACTTCTGGTGCTGTACTTCTTCAGGCTGCACTCAAATGTGCATAATTTTGCATTTACAAGCCTAAGCAGGATTGTCAAGTTTTCTTAGATTATTACAAGATATTTAAAATATTTTTGATTGTGGCTGCTGCCAAAGCCAGTCAAATTTGGAGCTTGGAATGAAAGTTTTCTAAGTGAGAAAAAGGCACAAAATAAGGAAGAAAGTGGTATTATATCAACACTTGCGTGCATGCTGATTTTCAGTAAAATCAGCAACAGATGAAAATTCAGTTTATAATATATCCTACACCTTTTGGGATTAGCACCTGCATGAAGAAAGTGACAAATGTATCACTGAGATTCTCTCAGTGGGATCGTCAAAGACAATGGTGATGCGAGGACAAGGTGACAATATGTGTTTGGAAAGATACTGAAAATTCTTTCAACTCTGGTACTTTTATAATGTTTTAAAAGTCTCAATCCCCTAAACAAATCCAAAGCCTGAGGAAGATGTACTGCTCATTACAAGCATAGTACAGCACTGTAAAAATACAGCTCCATACACAGGGGTCATCTCCTGTAAACTGTGTAGATGAGCAACATCAAGCCTTTTGTCATAGCTAATATAGCTGGAGGAAATCCCCTTCTCAATTAAAACTGTTAATTTTTAAGAGATGACAAGAGATATTAGGCTAATTGGATCATTTATGAAAGTCTCTTATGTAATAACTGGAAAGTCAGTTCTCGAGACATCAAGGTATTTGAGAAGTCAGTTGAAGGCAGCTGCAGGTTTGTCAAAGCTGATGAATAATGTGTAGTAGCCATGAAAACATGACATGCAATATCATGATAAGTAGTACTCCTAATCAACTCCCTTCTCCTAGTTTGCCTTTCTTCCCTATTTCTTTTTTATACAAAAAAATTAGTATCTGTCTGAATATTATCAAGTAGTTCACAGAAACAATAATTTTCCTCTGAATGATAATACAGCTTTTGTATAAAAAGATTTTTTTTTCCTGTTATTTTTAATTTTAATTTTCTATGATTTTTAATACAAAATAAATTCTGGTGTTTGGAAAAGGCTGAAGTCCTAGTGAACATTCAATAATTCCCTGTACAACTGCCAACAGAAAAAAAACAAACAGAAAAGAAACTTCTATGTTAAAAAAAGAAAAGCAGCTATGTAGTTGCACGTAGCATATAGGTTCAGTAAAATACCCACAAGTTGAGACTCAGATACAAGCAGGGGAATTAAAGAGGCTGTGTGAACAGCATTTTGTTTTGACCTCATTTATTCCTGCCCAACTGGTTTACTTGGTGAAATTTGCAACACAAATTGCAAATGGCATGGTTCCCAAATGTCTCACAGTGGAAACTATCCACGTCTCAAATGAGGAAAACATACCTGTTCTCAGAGTGCACAATATATACATGACCTCTACAAAATTCATGCTAGTTTTACATAGCTGATTATCAAATTTTATTAAATGAAATGGTTATTTTAGCTTTACCTTGGTGTTCTCTTGCCTGACTGCACACTCTCATTGTCCCCTGTATTCAGCGATGCCAATGAAAGACTAGATACTGAAAAAACACGATAAAGCTGTGAACCTGGATAAAAACAAAGTTAAAGCTTATAAACCTATGCAGGTAGAAGAGTCTGTTCATCAGACAACACCAGCATCTCAAAGTCAGTAAGAGCTTGTCTACATGGGACTAACACCCATCCATGATATACCTGCATGCATATGTGCTGCACTTCATGTAAACACTTGCTGATACCCAGCCTTTGACAGCCACCAGGGACGGGCTCAGGCTAGGCACTAATGGGAAGCATGGACATGGGAATATTGGCATTATGCAAATCAAAGAATGCAATTACAGGTAATAAGTGCTCTTGAAAGAGAGCTTAAGACACTTAAATTAAAGCTTGGGATGAATTCTTGGAAGGTGTTAAGGAAATACTTTAAATTACACTGGAGGACAGAGGGAAGCAGCCAGAGGAAATGTAGCACAACAACAAGGGTAGAGGAGGCTGTAACAAAAAGGATCACTGAGGAGTCTGGTTACTTTTTTCTGACTGTAAATTGGCAATACTTCTTCCAGTCATTACTGCAAATTGTTTTGTATCTAAAAGAATGCCAAGTTGTTCCACATGGTTAGTGTTGTTATGTTCTTAACTATATATGCAGTTGGTAAGTGAGCAAAATAGAAGAAACCCATGAAATATAAAAGTAACTTTTAAGTTTTAATTTTGTCCATATTGTGTGAGTTTAAGTATTCTTACCTTATAGTCACCATTTTATTTATTGATCTCTTTATCTCCCAACTTTTATTCATTCTTAGCTCTACAGGTGCAAGAAGAGATTAGTGAAGAAAACATGGGTGTGCATGAAACTTGCAACACACATTTGTCCCTCTACTGGGTTTTCTGAGCTAACATCTTTGTTTATTGATATATGCATGCATGCATAGCAGGTAAGTGACATTCATCTTTCCATTTCTAAGCCAAATTTTGCTTTCCAGTTTTGTCACTTGCAGTTTCAATTTAGCACAAGACACTCATAAACGCACGTGCTTGTTAGGACCAAAAACCAAGCTGGTGTTTTAGCATGAACAGACTCTTTTTCCACATAAACATTTGTTACCTGGTGGACCTTTGATTGGTGTCTTAGGTGATTCAATATGATCTCTGTGAATAGATTTTGGACGTGGCTTTTTTTGTTTGATTGACAGGGAACGTGGCTTTATGACAGTATCCATGTCTTCCATAAGCTTTAGTTGTTTCCTTCTCATATATTCCTGCTTAATAAATTCTCGCCGCGCTCGTTCATCCTCCTTCTTCTGACGTTCTTCCTCTGTTTTGCGTCTAAAAAATTACCAAAAAAATTCAGCAGCAGAAACTTTCCAAATAAGGGATTTCAGCTAGCCCAGTGAGGACAGCACAGGCATCAGATTTTTGGAACTTCAATGTTCTCAAATACCAGTAAGAGACAATTGCTTTAAATTTTTTTTACAGTTTTCAGTGAGTTTAAACTTTTTGGGATATTGCTACTAATAAAACCAAACGCAGGTTTATGAGCTTCCTTGCTGTGACTAAGTGAACATTGTGCATTTGTGCAGAAAGAACCCGGAGGGACAGAGGCTCCCTCAGAACCGTGCTCTGAGGAGCTGTGCTCAGGCCAGCACAGCTCCCAGCCCAACAGCGCTACAGACTGATGCCACCTGCTGTCCTGCAGGGCCAGCTGGGCTCCTCTGCACATCTGGCTCTAGCAGTAAATAACTTGTTGGATATTAAGATGCAATTTTTTGACATGCAGGTTACACTTTTAACTAAACCAGACATTTTTATGTTCACCACTACTGATCATTTGTACCAGGGCATGTAGTTTTACCTTGTCTCTTCCTTCTTATGTTCTAGTTCTGCTTCCAGCTGCTGCTTTCGAAGCAAAGTCTCTCTTTCCCTTCTCAAACGCTTCTCCAACAATGCTGCTCGTTTCATTGCCATATCATTTTCTGCCTTTTGATCATCCTAGCAACCGTTTTTGAAGGAAAAAGACCAAAAATATTAAGATCTTTAAATTCAGCAACTGATTTTGCCAAGTCATTAGACACTTACTTCTGTACACTGGGTATCCTAACATGCTCTTGCAGTGTTTGGAATAAGTTTATTTTTGAAGATTTTTCTTAAGAAAAATGGATAAAGGAATTTTTCCTTTCCGAGTCAAACAAAACTCAACACTGATTTAAGAAAACTTGCTAAGTGAGATATTTTAGTTTTGAGTCAGATCACAGCATAAACTTCTTTCAGCTATGGAAGATTCTTCATGTATGAACATGAAGGTGATTATCACAAACCCCAATAATTATGCACCATATAAAAGTAACTTCTGAGCAAGCCAGGTGTTTTGTTAGAACTGAGGAATGCTTCCAGACAAGCTAGGTGCATCTAGATACGTGATACAAAATTTTGGGGTATTTTAAGATGGAAATAAGTCTAGAGCACTGTCTTACAATATGCATTATAGTTAAAAGCCTGTCTGAATACAGCTCTTTAATAAAAAGTCTCCAAGGAGTGCTCCCAAACACAAACTTCAAAAGGGAATCTCAGCAGACCATACTTCCTTAGCCAGCTGAGAGAGGGAAAAAAGCTCTCCAAAGTGCACTTCAAAAATGTGAATAATTTTTTAAAATGCAGGCTATGTACTTCAAAAACTTTTAGTTAAATTTGGGAGTGAGGTGGTGAAGTGAGGGTGAGATGTGAGCATGTTTAATCCAGATCACCAAAACATATGTTAAAAATAGATCTACATTCAGCAAACATCTTCCTCACCAAGACCTCCAAGCACTCTTCCATAATTATGAATGGAAAGGGATACTCTGGCATGCTCAGAAGTGCAATATGGTAGAATCTCACCACCCCTATTATGCCAAATTAATCAAGTCCAAAAGATAAGCTTGCACATTTAGAGTTGTAGTACCATCTGCTTTGACTTCAACCATCAGCGACATCCACATGTCAATTAAAGATTCAAACAAAGCTTAACAGCAGACATACACATCCACTAGTTCTCTTACCTTAAAAAAGAATCCACAACACACTTTCTGGTCATCTTCAAACTGTTCTCTATCACTCTCACCTTCATATTTCTCAACAGATACCTCACTTTTTTCTGGTGGCTTCAAATCTGATAGGGAAACTTCAATTAAGTTAGCTGTTTTGGGAGCTGGAGGTGGTAAAATCGGTTGGCTTAGCTGATCTTCATTTGGGGTGAGGCAGACAGTTTCTGTGATAGGCTGAGATAATACTTCAGAAACGTTAGATTCAATAGGCTTAATCTCCTTTTCCTCCAATTTCTGCTCACCCTGTTTTGGCAATTTTGGTCCTTCTTCTTTTGCTACCTCTTCTGTAGACTTGACTTCTTTCAAAAGATTTCCCTTTAACTGAGGTTCGCTTACATGTTCACCATCATCCCCAAAGCAA
The DNA here is from genome assembly GCA_013400955.1 of Drymodes brunneopygia. NCBI lineage: Eukaryota > Metazoa > Chordata > Aves > Passeriformes > Petroicidae > Drymodes > Drymodes brunneopygia. Next base: position 1,630,050 of record VZTZ01021927.1, on the reverse strand, counting down.
ACAAATGATCTAGTCTGAATGGGAACCTGACTGGGAGAAAATCTCCTTAAACGGGGAAGACTGTCCACAGACCGTGGGGCAGTCAAGGTACGGTTTAGAGGTGTTATTTTCAGTTCATTTGGCCTAGGAGTCCTTTGCATTTTAATGTGAAAAGAGGCATTCTTCCTGTTGGAAGATTGTGGAGATTGATGTGTAGAGCGAGGAGATTCCTGTGAGAAAGGTGCAACAGGAGCTGGAGTTCCCCCTTGCCTAGAAGAAGACTTAAAGTCCCGAATCTGCTTCTGAGGAGAAGGCTGAGGAGGAGAAATAACCCAAGCCTGTTGCTCCCTCATCTGCATCAACATCTCCTGCTGAAGGGATAGACGTTGCATTTCCTGTTGTAGAAAGTGTAGGGAAGAGTTTAGCTTTTCAATAGATTTTGTATATTCTAAGAGATCTCCATCATTAAGATTTTCTTCTGAGGGGCTTGCTAAATTCCATTGCTTTTCAGCATCCCCAGCAGTAGCAGGAGATTTTAACCATTTGCTATGAGAATTTTCTGGGGTGTCTTTTATTAATTCTGAAGTCTTACTAGTTTGGTCATCTGATTTTTGAGTTTCTTTTTCTTTCAACCGATTGCTGTCAGTGAATACCTTCTCATCTTCAGCTCCCGCAGCTTCCTCTCGGAGAGGTGATACCCCATCACCTTTCTTTTTCACGACATTGAGAAATGCTGTTCTTCCCATTTTCTGCCGCTGCTTTGTGAATGCAGCTTCAACTTTCTTCTTCTGTGCTTCAATGGCTCGCCTCTTTTCCTCCAGCTTCATCCTCAGCTGTACCATTTCAGAAGCCAGTAATTGTGTAGTGTCTCTTCCTTGAGGAACAGATGCCTCCTCGGGAATATGAGCCCAAGCAACCATATGAGGGATGTTCAGCTCAGAACCTTCTGGTGTTGTTTTCTGAGAACTGCTTCCACTGCTTTTACTATCTGTGTGATTCAACTTCCTGAACTTCTGCTCAGCAAAGCTGGTCATTTTAACCCCTGAGCTGGAAGAAGCACTGCTGCCTGCCTGTGATTTAGTACTTACTGAGCTGGGACAGGGACTCAATTGATCTCTGTGATTGCCAGCCCGCAAATCATAATCCTGGAGAAATTTAGATGGTTCTTCCATGTCAGAGTCCATGCTTACAGTGTAATCTCTCAAAGAAGAATCCTCATCCATTGTCTCTGGGATATCTTCTGATGGGACATGTATTCCAGTATCTACTTCTGTGTTGTCAGTCACAGGACTCAGAGCACCTTTCGTGTCTGTGATTATATCTGGGGTAGTCTGATTTGGCTTAATGTTTGAATTCAAGATGCTCATTTCCCGATTGTGAAGAAAGAACCCATTTGTAATTTGGTCAGTTTGGAGAAGTCTGGGAGATTTTTCAGTGTCATGAATTATCTGCAAAGCCTCTTCAATGCTTGGCGTCTCAATCTGATTGCCAAAATCATCCAGAACTGCCCTGTTTTGCAGAGCTCCATTTGGAAACCTGTAGTGTCTGCTCTCATTGGCGTTTCTTTGATTTGCATTAAGAGATTGGTTGGCCTTTGTGTCTTTAAGAGGTGTCATGTCCTTTTCCTCTTCAATATCTTGATTCTCCTCTTCTCCATTTACTGGTTTGAAGGACAGATTTTTTCTAGAATGCTTCGGCATGCGGTTGATGTTTCCTGTAAGGCCTTCATTGCTCACAGATCTAGGAATTCCTCTGTTTGGAGTAGATACTGGAATGCTTTTCTCTTTGTCAAAAGGAATGTCAAATGAAACTCCATGTAGTGATGACCTAATAGAGATCAGAATAAAGAAAGTAACTGAGCAACCTGTGGTTATTAATAGGGATAATGAAATATTTGTATTTGGCTTTAAAATTATTTTAAGCTGGTAGCATTAAAAGCACTGTATTTTGCCTAGCTTAAAATATAGTAAACATGCATATATTTTTAGATAGATATTTTTAGATGAATAAATAGATATAAGTATAATAAATTTTTAAAAAGCACAAAAAAATAGAATGCAACAACATTTTCTTCCATCTCAGCCAATGCTTTTTGCTACTTTGGAATTAATTCTGGGAATTTTAGGAGCATAGGAATTGTCACCATAGATCAGAAGGAAGGTGTGAAGAGACACAGTTTACACACTACTGTAACTCTTACCGTTTTAACTTTGGTTTATATCCTACAGATTAGGAGTTTATGACTGGTCTAACTGAAAACCAAAACATTCAGCCTGATTGTTCTTAGCATCCCCAAAATAATACAAGCTTAAATGCTGCTGAGATCATTAGCCATGTTACTCTTACCAAGTTTAGTTCACTGTGATGAGTAAATCCAAACATATTTCATGCCAACAATTCAAATACCTGAAGTATACCTTTTTCAGTGTAAAGAATAAATTACTTATTTCTGAAGATGATTTCCTATTAACCAGCTTTTAATCCATGATATGGTTTTATCTTTCTTTTTCTACTTTTGCAAGTAGCTTACAAGAATTCTTATTACAGGACTCTGAAAATCCAAACCACAGTGGAGCATTTACTACTACTCATTACCAAACCCCAGTATTTTGTAACCAGCTTGTAAGACTACTTACCTTTTTTCTTTGGGCCATGTCCCTACTTGCCCATCTACATAAGACATTGATGTGGACCTTCTGATGACTCCTAAGGGAAACAAAAATAGGACCCAATGTAACTGCTGTGGAAAATGATTTTAACATCACCTTGTGTTGCTTTAACAAATGAATCTGCTTCACTAGTCAGAACACTGCAATGGCAAACAAGTGTTTATATATTGAAAACAGAACTAGACCAACAAAGCCAATTTCATCCTGAATATCTATTACACTCCTTATCCTTCAAGGAACTTACTATTGTATAAAATATTGTACAAATCCTACTAAAATACACTACAAATACTTGTTGTAAGCCATCTTCCACATAACCAAAACAGAAGCCAAATTAAAAACACACACACAATGTATTTGGTACAAACATAAACTTCCCACTTGTACATTTTATAAATTACAGAAGTCAATTATGTAAATTAATTAATTTTTCATGTAAACGTCTCCCCCTATTTCTGCATAAACAAGGTTTGAATAAATACAAGCAAGATATCAATTTACTCAGAGGACAACACCTTGTCTCATTGCCTCTCCCAGCCCTTTGTGAATTGTTACCTGGAACAGATGAATAAGGCTGCTGGGGTGTATGCAGTTGGTGAGGTGGTGTGTAAGCTGGACTTTCCAATCTATAAAGCAAGAGACATTCACTTAGAATTAATACATCAAAAGCCACATTACCAAAGGGCAAGCAGTCACCATGTCCTGGGCCAAGACAAAAACAGACTTATTTTTTGCTGGTGGGAAAGAAAGTGAGGTGTAATTCTCTTCTGGAAATAATAATTTATCAACCAAAAAGAGAACACCATAACAACCTTTACCTGGAACTAATGCAGGTGGATCAAAAAGTCAAAAAGGTATTTCTCACATGCAAACAGCTACAAGAGCTGCATTAGTTTTGTTAATGTACTTGTCTCCTGATTTATTTCATGTAAATGTCTCTATTAGCAGGTTCCATTGTTTAGGTTTGATTTCAGTAAAAAGTCTAAACAAACATGAGCAAAATGAGGCAGTTCCTACTGGCCTCAAAACTGAGTAATTGCAGCCAATATGACATACTTTCCATGCATTTCTATTTTCAGTTGCTTAGTTTGAAATTTCTGCTTTGTGTCTCCACTGCAACATGCACTAGAGGTGGATAAAGAAGATTTTGTGATAGACATGACTTTATAAATAAATAAATATATTCACTACTAAAGGAGTAATTACAGAGATTTCCTCTGTTTCTACTTACACAGACACTTTATTTGGTGTACAGAGGTATGTAATTGAGTAGCTGTGTTAATCCAGGACTGGATTAACATAATTCCATGTTTTGATCAAGGTGCTTCTTCATGATCAGAACAAAGACATGTACATAAAGACACATGGATTGTATGTAAAACACTTCTAGAGAAGCCAGACTTCATAAACAAGCTGGATTAAATCCTTTCATGTTTTGAATTTTTTCCACTGAATTGAAGAGCACACTCCCAAACTCACATTTTTCAGTCAGAATATTTGTTTAGTGCCATTATATTATATATACTGTATGGTGTAGAAATGTCTCTAAATAATATTTCCAAGAAGGATATTCACATCAATTTAAGAAAAATGCCGTCTACAAAAGCATCTTTCACAACTATATATTAAATTATTCAAAATAGATTCCCATAAATTCCTGATTTTTTGTGTCAATAACACCACACTACCTACATGATGTATCTGTTTTAAACGGCATTCAAGATTTCTGTGAAAATTTTAAAATCCTAATGTCTATAAGTTATCTTAAGAGAAAAGCATGCTTTCCAAATTTAATCCAGCAGCCTGTGAAAATTTGCTACCAGGAAGAAAATCTATACCCTTAATTTTCCTTGGGGAAAAGACTGATTCTGGCACCAAGACTGGGTTCCATGGCAACCTCAGAGATCCTAACTGCTCACTGCCACAGTCCCACTCCCTCCTCTGTGCTGGATCTGGCTCTCCAGCCGATCCTCTGAGTCATTTCAGCAGGCCAAGGCCACAGAACAACATTCACTTTTTCCGACTGGGTTCATTTCTTTCTGTCTTTGTGTGCTGAAATGGCAATTCAAACACCCAAGGGGGCAGGAATGCACAGCTGGGACAGGGAGGAAGGCCTGGACCACAACATCCTGCAGTCAGGTCTGTTTTGCCCAGGAACCTGCAGCCTGTGTGCTTGATTCCAGCTGCCTGAAATTACTTTTTGGGCCCCTCCTTTGTCTTGCCATGCAGTGATGTATCATCAGGTTGGATGAAATACCCTGGTTTATGAGAAGAGATACAGCAAATGGCCTTGGGAACCCCTGCTTTAAAGGGTATGTTAAAAAATACTGTTTCTTGTTCTCCTGGCTTATACACTCAGTTTACATGAATATAAAATCATTGTCTACAAGGGAAACACACTCTGGATACATACAGGAAAAGGATTTGGAATCACAGCATTTAATGGTAGTAAGAAATACTACTCTCTTATTAATGTCAGCATAGATTCCTAAACACTAAAAACGTATTTAGGAACCTTAAATCTCAAACCCAGCCAAACCCTCACCCCTCTCACCAAAAGCCCCATTCAAAAACAACAGAAAAGACTAAACAGGATTATCTGGGTTGGAAATCAACAATTTGCTAAATACCCAGTTAAAATGCTAATTTTATCCTCCTCACTACCAGTTTAGACACATTTAGTTAACCAAAATAAAAGCCCCAAATTTATGAATGTATTGTAATGCTGTCTCTCCTTCACCATGTCCAGATCAAATCACTGGAAGGCTTTCTTTGCCATGATAAAAGATTAAAAAGAGGGCCTAATGTACAATTTATGCTCCTTATAAGAGAAAAAATAGGTTGAAAGACCTTTAAGATCATGAAGTCTAGCTGTTAACACTGCCAAGGCCACCACTAAACCATGTCCCTAACTGCCACATCTACATGTCTTAAATACTTCCAGGGATGGAGACTCCATCACTTCACCAGGCAGCCTGTTCCAATGCTTGACAACTCTTGGTGAAGAAATTTTTGCTGATCTAAACCTTTCCTAGTGCAAATGGAGGCTGTTTCCTCTTCTCCTATCACTTGTTCCTTGGGAGAGGAGACCAATCCCCACCTATCTACAACCTCCTTTCAGGCAGTTGTGGAGGATGATTAGGTCTCCCTTGAGAAATTCATCAAATGTGTGATTAGCTATAGAACACAACGGAAACAAGATGTTTTTACATTGCTTCCAAATCTGTAACAGTAATACTAAAAAAAAAGTTTCATGTTATCTTGGTTTTGTCTGGAATAGAGTGAATTTTCTTCCTAGCAGCTGCGTTTTGGATTCAGTGTGAGAGCACTGTTGATAACACACTGGAGTTTAGTTGTTGCTCAGAAGTGCTTTCTCTAGGCCAAGGACTTCTCCATGCCTGGTGCCAGCGAGGAGGTGCAGGAGGAGCTGTGAGGGAGCGTGGCCAGGACAGCTGAGCTGAGCTGGCCACAGGGACATTGCAAACCATGGCTGCTGTGCTCAGGATGGACTGGGGGAGTTGGCCAGGAAGGGCCAATGGCTGCGGGAGGGAGCAGTTGTACCGTGCAGCACTTCTTCTCCTGGGGTTTATTCCCCTCTCTCCTTTTCATTACAATTATTACTATCATCACCATATTTTATTTTGTTTCAATTATTAAACTGTTCTTCTCTCGTGAGGTTTACACTTTCTTTCCTATTCTCCTCCACATCAGGAGGCAGTTGGGGAGGGGAAATTAATCACAGAATAAGTATTTATTTATTTTATCCTATTTGCCTTTCATGGAACTTATAGTAACATAACCAAATCAAACTAAACCCATCATTCAGGGTTTTTCTTGCTGTTATCTTCGTTTATTTTGTTATAACTTCTGAAAAAATTGCTGTGATTTCCAGAAAAATAGCTCCTTCAGAGCAGACCTGGTCAGCAGCTCCACTTGAAATTGAAGAGGACAAGGCCATGTGACACTTCTGTGCTGAATGCTGAGGGTTGTTTTGGACACTGCTAAGAGAACAGCATGCTGTCCAAGTGTACAGACATGAACAAGCAGCCTGCCATGCAGCAGGGAGGGAGGGCTGAACTATGGGATATTACACAAAATTCCACAGATTGTATTTGGTAACTCAATCACTGAGCTTTGCAAAAAGGCACAAAAACTATACTAAAAATCTGTTTGAACAGAAAGGAGGAGATTGTGGAACACTACTAGTGATTCTCTGACATTACCTGGCTACAAAGTCAGAACCAGATGGACCATCCACATAATTTCTTCTGTTAGCATTCAAGCTGTGAGCAGAAGCTGCATCTTTTGCAGATTCAGCTGCCAGGAAGAACAAAGTTCAAGTTAAAATAGTTTAGTATTCAGTTAAATTACATAGTAGAAAAGCTGTCCAAAATAATCTGAAAGAATGATTTTCAAAGATTTAAAGAATTTTCATTGATTCTATTATTTAGATTAAAACTGCCACTTCATTTCATCTTTATGTCTCCAAAGCTCCCATACTGGCACCAATTAAAAGAAATGGAGACTGGCAAAACGGACTATAAAAAGCAAGGGAAGAACTAATACAGAAATATAAAATTTTAAAAAGCCACAAAATTAAAAGGAAACAATTTTAGCAAAAGTTGCTCTTCTGGAAGAAATGTTTCTGATTAAAGTTTTCTCCCCAAACCCTTAGACTGACTAGAAAACAGGTTTTTATATCACACCCTAAAATAGTTAGTACTATTTAAAGATTTATGTGTGCTATAAAGTATAAAAATGTAGAAAAGGTATAAGAGCCACCCAATGAAAATCTCTTCCTAATGCATGGAAAGCCAATCACAGCACTGCTGTATGAACATTTCAGTTACCTCTGTAGTCATTAACAGATCTCATGATCTACCTGAAAGATGGATTTGTAAACTTGAAAATTCGCTGATGAAATATGGTGCCTTTGCACCAGGTACAAAATGCAATTTTACAATTAGCTCTCTATTCACTTTCCTTAGATTTATGATTCTTTCTCTTGGTATCTTCTCAGCAACACAAGTTCTTCAGGCTAAATTTTGTTCCTGGTTTCTTATTATGTTTGTAATCCTTGCATGGGCATAAATGGATTCTAGGCTTGTTTAGGTCAGGAAAATTTCCAAGTGATTATACCACAACAATTTAAATGAGTTTTTGGTAACAGACAACAAAATCTAATTATGATTTATGAGATGAAATGAAGATTTACAATGAAGAAAGAGTACTTCTCTCCTTCTTTAAGGGGGTTGTACACTGCCAAATCCTGTTAACTAAAATATTCACTGCATCTGTGAACACAATGGCAATCTGTACGCATACATATCAAAACATGCATATTAAGGCCAATCCATAACATAATTACCTTGGGGATGCACAACAACACGGGGTTGTACAAATGATGGCTTCACCACTTCAAACCACCAGAACAATTCTGCCATGAACACCATGTAATTGCTCTACATGAAAAAAAAAAAAAAGATGGAGAGAAATTTATGTTAAAACACAAGCCTCCAAATAAACAGATTAAGAAGCATTTGGGCAATGCCTCTGTGTTTCAGCTAGTTTACAATCTCTACTTTCTTTACAATCTCCACTGTTTTTTTAGAAATAAAGACCAGTACAACTGATCTGGAGCACCAACTATCCCATCCACATAACTGGACCAGATTGCAACTGATTGAGTTGAAATGTTTTATAACAAGCATATGCTCAAGCCTGATGCCTTGCAGGGAGGGCAGAGAGGAGCAGGATGGGTGGAAAAAGACGCCTGCCAAAGATCAGCCATTTCCATAAAAAACAAAAAGCAGCAAAAAGCCCATTGCAAGGCTAGCCCATTGCAATGTCTTTTTCAGAGATTGTTAACGTGGCAAACTATGGTAACCCTTCGTTTTAGTGCAGGAAGTTGGAATATGATTTTGGCTTTTGGGTTAAGTATGTGCTTTTGGTCACACTTGTGAATATCTACCCAAGTTTACAAGCCTTTAATGCAAAACAAAAAGCAGCAGGGTTTCTTGACTGCAGGTTAGAACAAGGTTTTAGCTCTGAAGGTTTATGTAGACTTTATACACTGCTGATATATCTCCCCACTGTATGTTCCCATTACTCAGCTATGAAAGAATGGTGTGGGAGCCCCCAGATTTAACATGAGGGCAAAAACAAATGAAAAGGAAAAAACAACTGGTGACAAAGCGCATCATCAATAGCAACAAAAATCAATAGAGGAAAACCAGGCAGGAGCAGTAGTTTCTGCTGCAAGAGCATATAAGGAGTACAAAAAGCCCAGAGGGTTGTTGACTGCGGAGGCTGAAGAGTTCAGAGGCCAAAACTTCTACATCTTCAATGCTACCTCATATCTAGAAAAATCAACTGGATGAGATCAGCAAATATCCAGGTTTGAGCTGGCTTAAGCAGGTGCACAGACCTGTGCCACCAGTCTTACAAAGTCTGAAGATGTAAACAATGTTTATAACATTAAACTCAGAAACCATAATTAAACAACTTTTTCAAAGAGTTTCTCTCAAAAACTCTAAACAAAAGGTCATTCTATTTAAAATACAAACCACAAACATTAGGGATAAGAACATAATTTTAAAATAATCAAAAAATGTACTAAAAAAAGTTTGAAAATAAGTGAGATAATCTCAATTCTGCATCAGTATATTTCAAAATACAATTCTGAGTATCTGTTTGACACTTTTGCTTCAGATTTACTTTTCCTGGAGATTTCTAACATACTTCAGCAAAGGGATACTCAGACCAAAAACTACTCCTACACTGTACTATATGGGGAAGGGATCAGGCAGATGTTGCACAGTTATTACACAGAAGTTATAAATGGAATAGGAAAAACCCCATCGCTGCTTATTCAGCTCGACAGAACTGAATGAGGAAAAGTGCATAGCAGAATCTTTTCCATTCAAAGTAAATGTCAAGCATAGCATTTCAGTGTCACACACTGATTTCATTAGGAAGCTTAGACCAAGAAAAATCAGATGCACTTCTCAGCTAAAATATGATGTTCAATTCCACATATAAAATATAATAATTTCTCTCTGAATATTTTCCTCCTCCCCTTAAACTTTCACATTTTTAACTTGATTTGTTAGTACAAAAATTAAATAATAAAATGTTCTAATCATAGCTTTGTCCCCGTCCAAAATAATAGTGTATCTAGATATTCCAACTTCTTATTCTTATGGTGAAATGCTGCATTTCAACAAAAAACGGACACACAATAGTGTGACTATTTTATGAAGGACAGATAGTCCTTCTGAGAATATCTTCTACACAGTCCTGAGCTGCTGCAAGACAGTTTGTTTTTCTAAAGTCACAAAAGCAGTATTTACTGAACTAAAAATGAAAGTGCTGCACAGCCCACTGAGAACAGAGGCTGCCTCAGATGTCTGGTGGTGAGCCATCATGATGGAAATCACGTTTTGTCACAAGTTATTTTTAGTCAGAATGGGACGTTAAGAATAATCAAAGGGACAGACTGATGATCAGTAACAAATTTTTTTGGAAAAACTAGCAGTAGGCCTGTAGTAATGCTGCTATCCAGACTCAAAATAAGGTAGATATTATTGCCACAGATTTTGCCTTGATTATGGTGACAGAAATTCTAACAGCTTGCCATATGATTATCACAAGCACTTACACTCAACAATATTCAGAAGCATAACAGTATTTTAACAGTAATAAAAAGTAAAGAAGCTCTGAGCAGTCCAGGCTGGCTCAAGCCCCCTGAACAGCAGATGGCAGACTTGCAGCTTCAGAGATCATGTTATTTGCTAAACATTCCCATTTAATTTCAAACACTTCAAATATATTATACCCTCCTAAAACCTATAGATTTTAGATCTGCATATTTACAGAATAACCACAAGATCATGTACACAAATGATACGTGGAATTTGTCATCAGGCTTGCAACCACTAAAATTAGGTGTGAAGAGGCTTTTAGAAATTTTTTTCAAAATGAACATAAAATACACTATAAAATATTTATGACGATGCACATTAAAATCTCTATTCAGTGGGCCATGAAAGGTCACCTCCAGTGCAAATCCACAGCTTTTTTGTTATACAAGTGCCAACATAAATGCTTCAGTACTGCAGAAAACAGAAGTGTCACAAACTGTCTCGAGAAGGCCAGACTACAGCTCTGTGTATGATCCAAGCACTACCAGTTTGTCCTTTGTCCTGCCACAGGCTAATAAATGCCACAACAATTCAATTTTAAAATCCACTGTGTCTTGTTTCAGACCAGAACAGAAAGGGAAGAGCAGTTGATTAACATCAGTGAAAGCAAACCATGATGCTTCCCTTTAAATAATGAGTCAGGAACATTTGGGCCCTCTCAGGGAGAAATTGTCTCAAAAAACTGTTCCCTGGTTGAATCTTACTTTTAATTCCTGATTCTGAATCTTTTTAACCCAGCCAGATGCAAAACAAATGCCTGAACTGACTCCCACCATACATAATAATTGCCTCACCAAGCACAGCCAGCTGCTCTCCCAGGTCCTTAAGGGGCTCCAGTTGCCAGTTCAGGCTTAGGTGAGCAGCCTGGCTGGCAGTAGAAGGGAAAGCTGTGCAACACGTGTGGACATTGTACAGCCCTGAATGGCTAGAATTTATCTGTGCAATGTATTTGAACACTGTTTTTCACATCTTGGGTGCTGATCGCAGCCTCCACTTGCGTTGTTTACAAATAAAAACCATCAAGATTACATCAGAAAGTACAAGTATTCAAAAATGCTCAAGTGCAATAAATATTTTTTTAAATAAATCAACACTTTAAATATCATATACTCCTGTTCAGTTCAATAGTGGAAAGAAAAAAAAGAAGTTCTGGACCTGAATCAAAAAAGATTTGACAGTGCAAATGTTTTTTCTGCCACATTGGTTAGCAAGCAAGTGCAAAAATAAGGTACCTATTCCATGTGCTTAGTGGTGATTCTGCACAGTTTGGAGTCTGGCCCACATCTAGGTCAGAGGAACGCCCCTTCAGTCAAGACACAGCAATCATCTCTCACATTTGCGTCATTTCACATTCTGAAAGCTTTCATTCTGTAATAAATATGCCTTCTGCAAGAGCTTGGGTGAGCAGACTCTACAGAACCAGCACAGAGCAGCCAGAGAAGCAGAGTCTGTGCTGAGGGGCAGCAAACAACTCCCTCCAAGCATCAAGAGGCTGCAGAGCCCCACGGCTCTGCTGAATGCCCAGGAACCCACATGTTCAGAGCAGCAGGACTCAGCCAAGTCCTTACAGGACCAGCAGCACAGTGCCTGTGTCAACAACAGGCTGCACAACCCTGGCTGCACCCACAGGGGCAGGAGTTACTACATGCAGACAAAGATTATATGTACACACACACCCCAAGAGACAAATGAATCCCTTGAGAAACTTGGTGCACGTGTTCCCTAAAGCCACTTGTGGGCCAGTATGAGCCCCTGCTTCTGGGAGACCAGGGGGCTGGGCTCCAACCCAGTAAAAATGACTCTGTGTGTATGTGCATGAGCTCTGTGAGCAAAGGAGTGCTGTGTGTGAATAGTTACCTTTTAGTAATAACTGAGTCATGCTACTAATAATGGCAGTGGAATTAATATAAATTAATATTGTGATCTGAGTCTCATCCTCAATTCTCTATCAGTGAGGAGAGAATGTACAACGTGGACATTAAATGAGTAGCACAAGTTTAGGATCACCATTTAAGAAAACAAAACACAAACCTACACATTTTTAAAGGCTCAGGCAAAGGAACACTTACAAGAGACAATAATTAACTGCCTGTCGATGCAATGCCAAGTTCTCATGTAAGCTCTCAAATCATGGCAAACACCAGCTGATTCAAGTTGTCAGTCAGTCCCCTCTTTGACAGTTAATCTCCTAACTGACTTGTTCTGAGATTTGAAGCCTATGGCCCAACTAGAATAAAGTGGCAGAGAATGACTGAAAATTAACAAGAATATAAAAAATTACAACCAAAGATGTGTTTTTAAACTCTTTTAGAAATAATTTCAACATGTATCTCATGTGACAAATGGAACATGTAAGATGTTTTTATTTTAATTCTTTCTATTCAGGGAGCATACAACATCCTTTTAGGAATTATACATTCCATTGGACAACCAAAGTACTAATGCTACATACCTCCTATTATATCACAGTGCTAATCAACTGCTGGGACAAAGCAGTAAATAAGTCTTTACAGTTTTGCAGGGTGGTTCATGCTTCTTTTAATGGCACTTTATGCGAAGTTTTCTATTTCTACAAACTTATTCTTTGAAAAGGCAAAACAAGTGCATGTCAAGACATAATAAAACAGTTCCTTCAGTTCTGTGTACTTTTCCAGATACAGGTGAAGAACAAGATACTTAGAAAAGAAATCCTGCCTGAAGATAAAACTGCTAACAGAAGAAGAGCAAAAAAGCAAACTGCACAACTAAAGACAGATTCAAGATTTCTATTATTTCCTCTTGTTAAATATGCAGGGAGGATTCAGAAAACATTGTGATTATTTTTATGTAATCCCAATCTACTTGTGTTTGTCTGTCTCCAATGAAAACAACCAGGAACCAGTATGGTCCCTTGTTGGTGCCTCAAACATCCATGGAATGTATTCAAATATTTTTTTTCTTTAATATCAGTAGCCCTGCTTTAGTAAACATCTTATGAAGAACTTCACAAATGTATTTTTCTTAGAGGAGAAGAAATAAGCAATAAGGAGCAACAAAACTTACTTTCTGCTTCTTTGATTGTGACACATTAAAGCTGTCTAGAAACCCAGACAAAGCTTATTTCTCCTCTGTGCTAAAACAGAACTAAGCCAACAGTTTCATCTGCTGCAAAATCTGAGAGCCTCTATCAAAGACTTAAGATGCTTAAGTGAAGTCACTGTGTTTCTGTGCATTTTGATGGAAAAACCAAAAGCAGGCAGTGTCACCTTGGTCAAGTGCTGCACTGAATTTCTGCATCACAGCCTGTCTCTGACCTACCTTGAATTATTGTACCAGGACAGTGCAGGGTGCCCCATGAAGAATGTAAGGTATGTACTTCCTGCTCCATCACTTTAGAAGAGGTTCTGCTCTCTTCCTTCTCACGAACTAGCAGCAAGTCAGGATACCTACTGTAATTTCTAGAACCACACAAGGCACAGTATTGTAATTTCAAAACCTCTGCTGTAATTTTTTTCTTGAGGCTTTTTCCAGTAAGGTATCAGCAGTTGGTATTTTTTACTTTTTCTGTCACCACTGTGAATATAAGAGATTTTTAAGCACAAAAGCACAGTGGCACCTACTGTGCAATATGAGCCACTCTGAAAACAGACAGGAATTTCTGCTGATTAACATAGACACACTTCTAAAAATCCTCAGACTTCATACTGTGTACATTTTATAGGCTGAGATAAAAGTAGGCTCCACAAATCAGTGTAATTCAATGTGCAATATTTAAAATATCCATTTACAATAGAAGTTTTTTTAAAGTGACAATGAAATTCTTTGGAGAATAAACACATTTATTAAAACTTACTCTAATCAGATGCACTGGAAAACTAAGGAAGATCTCCTTTAACAATGAATTTATTTTTAAAGCAAATTAATTCTTAACACTGGAAAAGCAGAGTTTACAGCACTAGCTAAAGTTTCCATGCCAAGTTTTAGAAGAAAAACTTGGCAGCCTGACTTTGTAGCACTTACATCTAAATAAGCATCCATGCCACAGCAACTTGTAAAAACATGATCACAAAAGGGCTTTCTCAGACCTAGAAATACTCTAACTCTTTGAAAGAACTCCAAATCCTATCTAAAAACAGTGCTCAGAAACAGCAAAATCACTGAGTCTGCAGCATTTCAAAAGTGTAAAGTCTGATGCATTGGGATACTGACAAAATATTTACTGAAGTTATTTTCTTTAACATTGAAGTTTTCTTGTGCTTATTAGCTTGAGAAATAATTCAAGGTATTACTATAAAAATTGTATGACTAATTGTCATGAATCAAAACAAGAATAATCAACTGCATTTATTCCATGTATCTGTAAGCAGAGAGAAACAATCAAAATGCAGTGGAAGGAGTCCTGCTGGAGATGACTGAGTGTGGCTGCAGGACTGTGAGGTGCAGCCAAGGCAGACTGCAATGCAGCAGACTTCACAAGTGTGTAGGTAGATTACTGCATGTGAAATTTGACAACACCAAAAGCAGACTGAAAGCACTCACTACACAACTTTGCATACACAAAATAAACCAGCACCAGCTAAGTAGTCTAGACTCAGGTCCTACTGTCCTTACTCACCCTGGCAGCTCATTACTTATTTGAAAAGGATTGGGTTCAACCCTACAGGAGACAACAAAGCTGTATTCAAGCTCTGGCCTCTGTGACTCTGCTTGTGAGATTGCTAGAAAATCATAAAAGCAGTGAAATGACCCAGATATTTAGAAACCAATTACATCCCATCTGCAATGGATATGCTGACTTCAGAAAAATAATATTTCATTCCCTAAAGGCAAGCCAACGAGAATCTTAAGCAAATGAAGTGTGTTTTATATAGAAGAAAGTCTCAGTGAAACAAAATAACGAAAAATTAAAATTACAATTAGGCAAGAAATTATTCAGTTGCTCTGTTTCTTTCTGCACAGGCTTAAAGAATTACAGAATAATGCTTTATTTTCCTCTTTCTAAAAGAGCAAAGTCTTAGATTGATTGAAAACAACTGCTTATTCAAACAACTGTATTTGTTGGAATTGTGTTACTGCTTGTTTTTGGGGCATCAAGCCATTGGATTTTCCAATGTAATTAACTCAGAGATTTACACATTTATAAAAGTGACAGTGCTTTAAGATAAAAACCCATGAAATTACTGTGTACACAGAAATGAGTAAGAACAGTGAGTAAAAATTCCATAAACAAGTATAAACAATCTTCAGTATTTCCTTTTGTTAAGGCCTTGATACATTTAAAGTAATGTAGATCACTATTACATTTTAACAGAATATTACAGATTATGGACTTTAACAATTAATTAATAAGAAAGAAGATAAAGTGGGAAATAGTTTTGCACAAAATTGAAGTTTTCACAAATCCTTTCACAAATGATTTTTTAAAAATACTTTGAAATTACTAGGAAAATATAACCAAAAGAAGGTGGCTTTTCATTCTGCTGAAATTTGTGTGCAGCATGCTACACAAGAAAAGCCATACAGCAGCAGACCAAAAAAAAGACTAAACATATCATTAGCAAAACAGTCCTGTGGATGTTGCTTGCATTTTTATTTAATTGCTATCTTTTTACCTTTATTGAAGAAGCTGCATAGAGCATATCCTCAAGACTGAAATGGCAACACTGGTTGAGGTATTCCTGACAAAATTCTTGAATCAATTGTAGATTATACAGGCTGTCAGCCAAAGACATCGTCTCTTTCAAACAAATATCTAAAAAGGAAGAAAAGAAGCAAAGATTAGATACAACTACAGATTTGCAAAAAGGTGCTTTTTGGCTTTTACGGATTCAGAAGCATTTACTGGATAAATTCAGATTTAATTTCTGCCCCTCCCTCCCCAGAGACTTTTATTTTTCTATTTCAGAAACAAAAGAAATTTTATCTTTGCATTTCTTAATATTTAGATATTTTTGTAAAAAAAAAATTTGTTTTTCACTATTGACAAGTGAATTTATTCCCGTTTTGCCTTTTGTGAAAATGTAAGTTATTCTCTCACCCCAACTATTTCCATGTAATGAAAAAATACATTTAATCACTAACAATTTTTTTTGTAATTTGATTTTCTATAAAACAATGGCAGTAAGAAATATATATGTTTTCACATCCATTTCTCTGTACATTTTAGTTCTTTATCTTTACACAGGAACCCAGGAGCACATTTTTATGTCATCAAGCCTGAATCTTCACAAAAAAACCAGATTGGTCTTGTATATTTGTGTTTGTGGGTTGAGATATTTGAGACGAGATTTGCCAAGGAGCTGAAGCCTGTTATACGAATTATCACTCTCTGTTTGATGTGCTATTTAAAGACAAGGAAGTGGTGGCTGTGAACAGACTTGTGCAGTTATACAGTATTCTCTGTATTTAAGCCCAGATATTCACCTGTTCTTTTTATGACTGCTTCTTGGAAAATTAGGTAGCAATAATAACTCCCATAAAAAAAAAGACAGTCCTCTTTAAAAAAGGACTGAGGGAAAAAATTAAACATACTTCCAGAGCATGCATCAGATTTTATTCCTAAAGCAACAGTGTATGACAGAACTCCATATAAGTTTTGAATTGTTAAGGATAAAGGTTTCTTCATAAAAGGAATCTACTTTGATGCCAGCAGGATGAGGATTCCCATACTGAAGGAAATCAGACATAATCCATCATTCCAACCCCACAGATGATGATCAGTAGGAAAAAAAATTTGACGAAACTCGCTGAAATGAGATTAAATTTAGAAATGCAAATTGTGAAGTTATACATTTGAATCTAATAAAATTCTAATGTGACTCACTGACTGAAAGTGATATAGAGCAGGGAGTTATCAAGTATTAGCCAGTGTAAACATATGTGCCTTTGGCACCCTGCAGCTAAGGAAAAAACAAACATGATGCTAAAATCTATCAGAAAATCCATTTCCACAGTGACAGAGGAACACTGCACAAGGCAGGAAAGGAATGTCAGTCTGGATTTCTGTGTACAACTACAACTATCCATAGTCAGGAATTATAAACCCAAACTGGACTAGCTGCAGAAGATTATTGAAGATAATAATGAGAATGGAAATCCACTTCAGCAGGGGAGACTGAAAAGGCTTGGTTCAGTAGCGTGGGCTAAAACAACAGGAAGTAAACATATCAAAAACATAGGCATCAGATTAGAAGCTATTCAAACAAAAGGATACTGCTGCAAGAACAACAAAGGCACATAAGACTACAGGCACACTTAGGGAAAAACAAAGAATGAGATTTAAAATCATGTAAAAAAAATGGAACTATACAACAGTGGGTAAGAAGAGTACAGATTTTCAAGAGTTTGATAGTTTTAACATAGAACAAGATAAAGTCACAAAAGGGATTATATAATTTTGTACAATAGCCAACTTCTTGACTCAATAGAAGTCCTTTCTAGTTCTGTATTCCTTCAAGGAAACCTGGATTTGAAAGTGAAATTAAGACTTAATGAGAAGAACTGATCTATTTCAGACCACAGAGAACCCTAGAATACTTTTTTCTTTTTTGTTAATGCATTTTTAAGCATTTTTGCATATGTATTTTTATTACCTGCCTTCTTCAGTTTCAATATAGAACCAAATCTCAGTAAAATTCAACATGCATCAAAAATTATACTACCTAAATACAGGGAAGATGAGCAAAATCTTATTAAAGTGTTTCCAGTTGCTTTGGAGTACCTTTGAATTTACTTCTGAGAAAATGACATGCACATTTGTATCTTTAGAGAATATGGTGTCAGGATACCTCATAATAATATTAAAGGCAAAATTCCAAAGATGACATGTGCCTTGCCCTGTTTGAAGCCAGATGCTGGAGGAATGTTCTGGTCCCACAAGGCACACAAGACCTTTCAGACTGTCTGTGTTCTCAGCCATGCTGGAACAGGACAGAGGGACCAGGTGTTACCCCACTGAACACCACCCAAGTTTTAACTCTTCCCTAATCACATATAATAGCATGCATTTGGCTGCAATGTTTATGTAAACTGAAAGTTCTATTTATCAAAATTCTCAAGCTGAAGAAGAAAGGTGAATGAATGCATCTTAGTGCCTTTTATCTTCAACGCCTACTGTGCTGGAAGCTCCTTACAAAGTGGTTGTGTATATGAATTCCAGATTTCAGTCCTCAGCAAGCTTTAAACCCTTTTTCATATTCCTGGATTTCTCAGGATGTTTCTGTATAAGTGTTCCCACGACATCAAAGGTATCACAGAAAGAACACAGGCAGAAAATGATGGGTGTTAGCTGCCAAGACATTTTACAGCTCTTAGTTGCCAGGAGGAAGGTATAGCTTTACCCAGGCTGCTGAGCAAAGGAATGAAATGAAGCTGCTCATCATCACAGACAATTGTTATTACACAACAGCATGGCACCAATATATCCTACATTTCACATTTTTGGTTACTCTGTAAATGATCCAGGTAGGTCTCAGGTGAACTAAAAGCCCAGAATACAGAGCAACTATTTGCCATGCAGTGAGGCTATGCAGAGCCTAACTCTAAACTTGTCTAAGTTTTATATCTGTAACTGCTCAGATACAGCTCCAAGAATAAGAGTTTTGCAGGTAGTTTCAAGTAGGTTTATTTTAGCGTGACAACATAAAAGCAAGCACACCAGGGAAGGACATCTTGGCTTCTTTTCTTTAAATATAAAAAGAAATAGGCACAAAGTTTATATTAAACCCACCACATTCAAATTATGCCTGCTGTATACTGCATTTAAGCACTTTCCTTCCCAAACACAGACATTTAACTTTCATGGCCATGTTTACAAGCTCAGAGACACGCCAGACATACCCTCCAGTTTAATGATATCTGGACAGTAGAAGTGGATCAGGGCTGCTAGAGCACAACCATCTGTACCATCCTTCAGCAGATTCTCCACCAATGGAATGCAGGGCAGCTGTTTAAGCAACGTTTGCTCCTTCCGATAACGAGCCTACAATTTGAAGTGAAGACATTTAGGGAAACAAAGGCTCTGAAACATATGAAGAAACATTCATACTGTAGGTTTTACACTGTTAGTGAAAAAGTAGTATTCAAGAAATAGCTGGATATTCTCAGTATTTTATTTCTTAAAACTATTCACGTATGCTACATTTTGAATGGGATAAATAATATGTAAGAGGAAAGGAACAATGCTAATACTGAGCTTTGCCTTCAAAATTACCAAGTTTTGATGATCTCTCTATTGCACACCAAGCTAAATAACCTCCTATACCTTAATTAAAATTTAACGGTCATTATGATACAATCAAAAATGATCTGTGTGCAAACACAAGTCCTTAGCTAGTGCAGCTTCAGCTTACTGGTGAGTCACATGACTGAAGTTAACATATCTAAGTATCTTGCCCAAAATCTCAATCATATAACTGACATAATGACAAATTCAGAAACAAGGAAATCTGCATTTGATCAGATCCCTTTTTATTACTAGCATGTGTCATTATAAGCAGTCATAAACATAGAGAAATATTAATGGTCAACTGTTATGACCACACAGTGACCCAGTTATAAATGAAAGTATTCCAACAATCAAGTCAACATATAAAGAGATGATTAGGTCAGAATATTGATATAGCATTTATCTGCAGTGAATATATTTTCAGTGGGTTGGTTTTTTTTTTGTGATAGGAGAGGAGAGCTTACTGAAAGAATGGACTTAACATCATTCCTATTTTTTTCCACTTCTTCCTGGGAAAACAAACTGAGGTGGAAGAAAGTGGTATACATTTTAATTTGTTAGCATTATTTACTAAGACATTTTTAAAACAGTAGCGAAGGGTTACTTTTCTATTCATACCACAGAACTACTTACGAGTAGAAGAGTGTTTATGAGTTAATCTTGTGCTATTTAAATCCATCTATACACACTGAAGTGCAAGTCTCCCTGGAGGGACTCTGAGAAGTCTTTGTGGAAATCACTCTACCCAGCAAGGCTAAAACTGACTGCTCCTACCTCCTACTCTCCATCTTTTTGCTGTGCTGGAGCAGTTGCTGATGGGACTGTATGGCAAAACCATTGGTGCAGCTACAGCAACTCTCTCTCTCCTCCTTTGTTTCTGCAGTGAATGAGTGTGTGAGCAGGGATGGAGCTTTTATGGGTGGGGTAGGAACTGTTTAAGCCATCTGTGCATGCAAAAAGGTCTGCAGAACCACCAACTAACCCTGAGGGCTGTACTTACTGTCACTGGATTTCTGTCAAGGATCACGTGGGATTATTTTAGTGAATGTCAGCGTCCCCTAACTGGCCTAAGAAGTAAAAGCCTAATCTGGCAACAGCAGCCACATCAGTTCTAGAAAAATAAAGGGCTTGCACTTGGCCCAGAGAATTTATGCCTCAACCAATTAATATTTAAAAAGAACTCCTGAGACCTAGCTGTTACTTCATGCTTTTAGTGTAGTGGTATTTGTGTGTCAAATATGCTGGATAAAAATGAAAATCCCATTTTTGTATGCTAGAGGAAACATTAACACCAAATAAAAGTCATGTTCCTGTTATGCATTATTAATATTCTTTTCTCCATGTTCTTAATGCTCCCTAGAATCTGTAATGAAATAGGACAATTATACTTGCAGTGAAAGTTTATTCTTTCTCACTCTATGGCAATCTAGTGACCCACTATGACGAAAATGCTCTAAGCTTCAAATTCCATGTTATTATGTCCATGTATGTCCACCTCAAAATGACCAAAATTAAATCTATGAAGTACCACAATTTAAATATGATTAAGCATCAATAATGGTAACAGATACAGGATATAGATGGACTGAACATCATGGTCCAACAAGCTCTGTTTAATTTATATATTCTTTTTAATAGCATCTTTTAATGGATGCAGTGGTGTTGCACAGTAAATCCTGTGAAAAAGTACACTGCACTTTAATGTTGCCTTCACTGGCATTATGAACAGTGGCCACCCATCTCAGAAACTGTGTCATATCTTTGAAGAGGACATAGAGGATTTAATTCATTGTAGAGAATTCCAGGCACATTACTTCAGGAAAAATAAACTCATATAACCTGATCTGCTGGGTTCATTAGTGTATAGCAGGCATCATGTTTCAATTTGGTAAAAAAGATAAAAGAAATTATACTGAAAAAATGAAATACACTGGTAATTGCACTGCATTTTAAATAAACTTCCATTTGAAGAAACTCTTCTCATCTGTTGCAGTGTTCACTACTAAATATATATGCAATAATGCAAAAGATTAACTTCTACGTTTATTATAAAGCTCTAGAACTAATTGAAACATAAATGCTAATATAGACATCTTGTTTCTGAGATCCTAAACCATCCTGATTTAGCATCTTTGAGCTTATTCCACTTTACTAGTCTACGTATAGTCAAGACACTTGCCTACAAACAAGGTCAGCTAAAGATGAACCAACAGCACACCAGCTACTCTGTCATAAGTGCTTGTGTGTATTCGGAGTTAATCATTAATAATGAATGCCCTTACATGTTTACCATACAGTAGTTAACATGTTATAAATTTACTTATCAGAGTTTTTACCTGCCTCTATGCTCAGGAATATCTGTCACTATGAAATGTGCTTTTCTAAAGGGAAGAGACAGAAGACTTGCTGAAGTGATAGAGCAGCCTGAATATTATCAGTAGCACTCACTACTGCATCTCTACTGAACTAACAACACCAAGTAACATAATACCACTAATTCAAATTGTTTATAGATAACTGGCCGGCAAACTGGAGTTAGCTTCTCAAAAGATTGAGTATTTTATAGTTGAATATCGTTTTTATGCACAGGAAGAGACTAGTAAACTAAAACATCCTAGACAAAACAGAACACAAACCTTCTGAAAATGTTTTGAAGTAGCCTTATTTTGACAAAACAAGACAAAAAATTTGTGATATCATGGCCCATCTTATATTTTTTTTGTATTATTCCCTCCAATTAGTTACACTACCCTAATTCCAAAACAAAATTAAAGGGCTATACTGTGAAGAGCAGAGTATCTGTGTGTGTCACAACTGTAATAGATACCTTTACAGAGCAACTGCCCACAGAGACTGTCAGGAATATGAACACTGCTCAAGCTGCTGGAGACAGTACTTTTAAAATGGTTTTCCAGACACAGAGTAACTTTTCTCATTGCCTCCATGCACCTGCCCTGTTATTTTCAATTTCTTTTGCAATGTAAGAACAGTCTTTTATTAGTTATGGCAAAAAATATGGGAGGGACTTGCTAGATTGATTATTTGGTAATCTTTACAGCAATGATAGATGGGAATTACTTCTTTTGAAATCAGATGAGAAGTATGAAATTCTGCATATACCTAAGCAGCTGTTCCCAGTCAAACCCTGCCAAATAAACAATCTGAATGCACATCAAGTGTGAATTCCTACATGATAGAGGAAAGTAATGACAAACCCAAGGTGACAGAGCACAGAGAAAACAAACTTTACATTATTGCAGACATGAAAAGTTATTTTTTATTACTTTTAGTGAAATTATAGTCTCACTAAAAGTAGGCTGCTTGGTCATTTTGTGTGGGGAGAGATTAACAGCAGTCTTAAATCAGCTGAAAAAATGGGGAATTCTAGACAAATGGTGTAATGATTGCATATGCTTAGAAAAAGTAAGATTTCAGATTCCATGTAGCATCAACAATCAAAAACTACTTCTGTAAGTCTCTTTATAAAAGAGAATTGGCATCAACTAGCATGTGTTTACTGACAGCATATAAAGAAGTAGTTAATAAATACCCTGTCCATTTGACACGAGTTAGTAACAGGTAGCACTGCCTTGTACAAGCCTACTGACTGCTTGAAAAGTAATTCCTTATCCAGCATCATATCTCACATTTCTTTTGCACAGATTACCTTGCAAAACAGGCTTCTGCGTATGCACTGTTTTGCAGGCAATCTCTTATAAAATTATCTCATACAGATAAATGAAATGAATTATTAGACCAGCATGACATGGACAAAGCCATTCCCAAAATAAGCAATTTGATCAAAGTGAAGCAGTTGGGCAAACTTACAGGAACCAGTTTCCAAAACCATTTGGTAGGAGACTTCAGAGGAAGCAGTAGGAAAAAAGGATAAAAGCAAAAAGCAAAGGAAAAAAAAAAGGAACATTTTATCAGATTTCATAAATTACTTTTATAAAGCAATTTTCTTTAACATTCTCAGTTTTGTATAACAGTGAGTTGTAATTTAATGGCAAGCATAAGTGCACTGTAACCTCTGCATATTGAGCTAATTAGCAGCAATAACACTGGAGAAATATATCTGCACTATTTGTAGATCAACATTATAATTTTCCCACATGAACAGCTAAGATTGTCAGATCAATGCAGTTTTATGAAAAGCTTTCACACATCTAATTGTACTCTACATATGCAATCTGACTGAAGAATTCATTTGAGACTTGAAGTCATGGTTATCACAAGTATCAAAATGAACTCCAGCAGCACACATGGGGAAGCAGGGAAGCTAAAGCAATGAAAAAAGGGATTAACACACTGTAGTACAGTACATCCAACTGCAGTGAAGCTTGTGTTAGTTACTTCAAGCCAAACAGTAACATTCAACAAGATTTTTAAACGATCATATGACAGTTTTCAGGACAACGAGAGGTACAGGCAGTTATATTTTTACAATGACAAATCACATTAGCATCAGCTGCATGATGTGCAATGACCTGAAATGTAGATGGAGTTTTGACTACTGGCAGAGGAATTATCAGAACTGATACATTAAACTCATACACAATCAAAAATATACTAATCTGAAGCACACTGGTTTTTTTCTGCAACTCTGTGCACTACTCTGGCATAATACTTCTAGTATTAAGAATGAAAATCTGATGTACCAGTACCATAAATGCACACAGAAAATGTCACCATTTTATTGATTTCACCATAGAAAAAATAAAATAAAAATAAAAATCAAACCCATTACCAAAGTGCAGGAAAGAATTTATTTTGTGTTTAATGAAGATAAATATTTTCTGGAAATGGTAAAAATGTAGTTTAAAACTACCACGGAACAAGCTGCTATGGAACCTTATTATTTTAGGTAGTTGTTAAAACACTGCCCTTCCATAAAACCTTGAAAACAACTGTACTAATGATAGAGAGCTTTTATGGAAAAAAGCTATTGTGCACTAATGGGTGTGCATTAGTAACACAGCTATTCTCAACATCCCTCTCCTCCATTTAAGTAGATGGTTGCAGTGGAGAATCCCAAAGGCACTTAGAAGAATTCAACTACAAGATGCACATCTGTGTGTGGCTCTGGACATTTCTGCCACACTCAACTAAAGCACTTTCAATAGGGTTCAATTTCTCTTCATCTCACTGAAATATAGTCAGTGTATGGAAAAACATGCAAATTTGAAAACAAATTATCTTCATTTTCAACTGCAATCAGGAATTCTAAACTGTATCATAAAGCAAGGTTTTGGCTAAATTGGCTGAGATCAGACCTAGGCTGCCTATTATTCTATTTTACTCTGACAGGAACATTGTTCTTGCATTTATCAAGTGTATTTCAGACCTGGATTCCGAAAGTCCACCAATGTCTATTTAATGCTAGGCTGACGAAGTACTCTTGGAAAAAAACACACATCCCTTTCAATTCCGAAGACTAACTCTGCATAACAGTACCAGAACTCAAAACTAGTAATCCAATATATATTTTTATTTATCCACTTGGTTGAAACTGTGATTGAGATGACTATGCTTCAAAGGGGTGAAGGACTTTTGAAATTTAAATTCAAACATACCATAAGATTTAGAAGTATACATTTTGAAAGGCCACATAAAGGAAAAGAGATAAAGAAAAGCTGAAGTCTCTTGGACAACCTGGGAATTCAGTGGCTGTTGAACTGTCACTTTAGACCATCAAGAATAAACTTTTTTACCCTGGAATTTCATAAGAATCAGTCACTATGAAACAAACTAAGCAGAGAATCCTGGTTGACTTCTTCCCAATGTTTAAAACAACAAAATCAAAATATCCCCCCCCCCCAAAATAAAAGAAGCTGAAAGAGCAAAATAATCCCTCAGATTGAGAGCCTATGGTTTTAGATGATCTTTTTATCCCTCCCAACAAAAAGTTTTAAACACAGCTGTGATAAATTTATTTCCATATAAACTCATCTTATGGTGCCAAAACACAATAGTCACGCCTTTCACTAACTGCTTGTTTCTGCTGTCTTCCTTGCACCCTCATTTGTGTTCATGCAGCTGTGCATTGATTGGATCAAGAAGCTGATTCTGCTGCAAACTTTTCTTCTTGACAGGTTAGCTTTTGCTAGCAGTGCAGATTTATGAAACATTAAATTCTAGTGGAAAGTGGAACTACAGTGTTAGTGTTTTACCTTCACACAAGAAGTTGCACTGTTTAAACTGACCTTAGAAAATGTTTGAAGAATTCATTTAGAATTGAAGAGTTACATTCGTTTCTCTCATGGGATTGGCATTTGACTTAAATCTGTTCAGACTGATTCAGTCTAAACCACAGAGGCAGACAGAAGAATAACATGTTTTTGGGAAAGCTCCAACTACACTGAAAATCAGCAATTTAACCAGTGCAACTGTACATTCACTACATATTATTCAATGGAAGCCTGAAAACCAAAGCTATTTATTACAAAACTTGAAAACCTAATTCTGAAAAGGGATGCAGAGACTACCAGAACAAGATGAGGTTACCACAAATCACCAGCTGATCAAGGTCCACAGAATACTACCTGGAACTAAAAATCATACACATTCCGTCCTCTCTTATCTTCTACAGACAGCTAGTAGCAAAAGACAGGGAAAGAAAACAAAAGCAACCTCACAATCTGTTATTACTGGTTTTATCCACCCAGAAATAGAAAACAGGTGTATCCTATCATTTTTATTATCTAATAATCTGGTATTGGATGTTTAAACCTCTTAGAAATGTAAAAATTTATTATTCATTGCAAAAAGATTCACCAGTTTTGTAACAACACAGTAACACAGTAACAGTTTGGCAGGCTTGAAGGTTACACTGAAATTATTTTGCACAACTGATTAATTTACAAATGTGTAACTGTAGGAAATTATGAAATAATTTAAAAATCTACATGTTAACTTTGTTTCACCTTCTAGGTATCTAATTTTACTGTTTCTTGGCCAGAAATTAAACCTAAAGAAGAGTTTTCCCTATTGACTAAAATTATCTATTCTTCCCATGCTTGCTTGGCCATCTCTAATCAGCAGAAGGGGCATTCAGAATTTAAATTTAGTCCAGGTTCCAGACCTGACCATACCTTGGAAACTCTGAAACTTAACTAAACAAAGATTTTGTCTAGAAAAAGGAGATAGTAAAGCTTCTTAAATTTTCAAATGGAGTTCACCATTTGAACTGCTAAATGCCTTGGTAACATGGAGAACATAAATTGAAAAGCCCCAGGCTGAAAATGATGGTGGAAGACAGAAAAGCTGAACAATGGATCATTCCGGTTCCCCTTCATGCTATGTTTTAAAAAACAAATAGAAGAAGCAGTTAGGTTTAAAAACATTAAAGAAAGAAAATAAAACAATTCAAATACTGATAATTAAGCTACAACTGTAATATGAGCATAAAAATGCTTAATATATATACACAAGCATAGTTCCATTTTTCCAGTAAATGGAAAATCATGTAGTAGGCCTTTAGTTAATACAGAGGAAGATTTTAAGTCTCCCCTGCTCACCTTTTTAAATCTAAGAATACCTATTGTTACTAATAACTAAACCCAAGCACAACATGAAATGAAAAATGATATCTGTATTTCAACAAGACCCAAACCTGGTACAGGAATTTAGCTGCAGTTATTCACTGCTTTGCTGAGGTGCAGAGGTAAGGCCAATACCACCAGTGCTTCTGTGCTTATAAAGGAGGAATACATGGACTGATGCAATAGGGAGACACATAATCAGTGTAAGACACCTGGGCATCTGGGAATGAACACTAAGAGATGCTTGACAGGAGCCAAATGATAATTTAGCAGAAACTCCTGTTAGAAATGCTGGCCAACTTGATTTGATGCAATGAACCCCTCCAATGCATCTGCATGAGTTCTCCTTGTAAAGCCAGCATTCAGTATAATCCTCAGTTAAGAAATCCAGGGTTTAGTTAGGATGTTTCTTGTGTTTCTAAACTTCAGATGTTTGCATGCATGCAATGATCATTATCTTTAGGAAAAGTACGTGGAAACTTGGGAAATACTGTGAGACATACGACTAAAAGAGAAGCTGAGATATCAGAGCAGTAAATTAACCATCAGTTGAACAGACCAGTGTTTCTCAAAGAAAACCTGGAGTTAAATAATCCACATGCTAGTACAACCCCCAAGCACAGAATACCTTACTTGAAAATGTAATTTATGCAGCTGAAACCCTAGTGAGCAAAAAACACAACATGTAGCTGGGATAATAGTATCAAAAATTCAGTGTACAGAAGAGATGGCCTTAAATATACATTTTTTCCATGATATAGCAACTGTTGCATGCTTTTGCTCTTTTGCAAATGCGTTTGGACCTTGGCCAACAGAACTGAGCTCTTGTGTTCTGTTAAAGCTTCACAACTCATATAAAACACCACAATACCATTTGTAGGTAAATCTGTTATTCCACTGAGTCCATGTATGGGATCAGTTACAGAATATAAAAATCTTTCAACAATTGATTTAAAAATATTGATAGTGAAGATAAATTATAAATGAAAAATTTTATCCTTTTAATACTAATATAAATTGCAAACTGTAAGTGAAAATAAATATTAATGAATTTTTAAAAATACAGATAATTTTATGGAATTGCTCTGATAATAGTTTTCACTTTGATATATATTTGTTTATCATATTAAGACTCTCATGCACTTTTGATTTTCAAAATTGTTCTCATCTTTCCAAGTGACCTAAAAAACCACATAAAACTTCCTCCTATTATTTTCAGGAAAAAGAAAAACCACTAGAGGACAGAGGAACATAGTTAATCTCCCTGGCCTCTGTTTACTTTGTTTTATCTAAATTTCAGAAAAGAACTTGTCAAGGACATCTTATTCTCCAGATTTCCATGCTACTGTCACTGTGGAACACAATTTAAATTTTCCATGGCAGGGTATATGCACCAGGGTCACATTATTATTGCAAGAACCGCCATATTCTTCTGCTGAGTCACATCCAAATCAGCCCTCACTGGCATTCCTTATATTTAAAAAAAGCTCTACAAATGCAAAGATATTCACTACATTCATGTATTTTGAAGCTGAACATCTAATCCAGGCTGGTAACCCACCATTCCTTCAGAGTGGCACTGGAAAGGAGGCAGCAGCTTACGTGAGAACAGGCCAGGCTGGGAAGGAGGATTACAGCCTTGCAGCAGCTTGGAAATCTGGTCTGCATTCACGTGCAGGGATAATACCCAAAGGTGTTTAGACTGATTCTTCAATAATAATTATATTACAATAGGGTAAAGGACCTTTCTGAAGCAAGTAATTTTACATACTCTGAAACTGTCTGCTATCCCTATGTATTTTGATGGGTATATAATGCTACTTAATTAACTGAGCTCTGCAAACAGAAGAAAAAAAATCCTGTTAGGGAAGGGAATCAAACATAATCTCTTTTTATTGTATGCATAATAAAACCTGTAATCAACCAGTATTTTTGGATTATAGCCAGAGCAATCCTTCCCATGATACTACGTACAGATCTCTCTTTTGAGATCCACGCAATACATAAGGAAAAAAACCATTAAAAACCATGAAAAAAAAATTCTGGTCTTTTTCATATCAGATCTGTCTGGGGTTTTAATTCACTCAAGAGTATTCATTATTCTTAAGTTCCTTAGCACTAATGTAACAGATGTTTCCCTGCTATCAAAGATTTATTTGTCAGAAAGGACAACTGGGCATAAAAAGTGCAACTCTGTTAGTTTTATTTTTAAATGTGTATTTTCATGAAAGTGATAAAACTAATAATGAAATGAATACCACAAGTTTGCTTTGTTTAACAAGTAGTTAAAAGCTCAATGTCGTAATGTCTGTTTACAGATAAATGCTTCTTGTTTAAAATATTTTAACTTCTCCACCTACCTTCTGACCTCCTGCAGATTCTGCACTGTGATGCTCTTTTAGTTTTTGTTCCTGTTCCATGATGTCTTTCAAATGTTCATTTACCTAGAGACAAAATAGTTCATTCATTTGTCTGTTCTAAGAAACATGTAATAGAAATTAGAAGTTCTTCAAGAGGTCTAGAAATCACGAACACAGAATTAACTAAAAAGGATAAACCAAACATTCCAGACTATAGCCCTGAAGCAAAACCAGCAAATGTCAGTCTCGGATGCAGTCTAAGGCCACAGCTTGTTAGCTTTACATTGTACAAACGAACCTGTCCCTTATTATGCTCAATCACATTTGATTAACAGGGTATCCTTGTCACTTGATTTGATTATGCAGTGAAGGGAGATCGCTTCAAGCAAGATGTGTTCAAACAAACAGAATACCTTTGGGTTTAAATCATGACAAAGTACACAATGAGATGACAACTTATAAAGAGCCAAAAGAGACCCTTGAGTGGGCATCGTGGCTTCTCAACATGACAGTGACACCTAAGATGTCATATATAGTGAATATTACAGTATTAATTTAGACTTCCCATTTGTTTGCTTCACACATGTTTAACTTATTTCTGCAAACTCTTCTTTTTATATTTCACAAACAGCAGATGAAGGAACAGTCCGTATCAGAACAGTCCTGATATACCTACATACATAAGTACACATCCTAGCCTCTCATCTCTAATCAAATCATACAGACAACAAAGAAAATCAGCACTCATACCTTGTTTATCCAGTACATGACAGCATCCTCAATGTCATAGGGGACCTCTGTAGCTTGGAAGAAGGTTGAGTACTGCTGAGTGCATGTGATGACTTTCTCAACGCTGACCATCTCCACAGTGTAAGCCATCATGAGGGTGTCGATCATGGCCAAGTGGGCACTCTACAATGAGAAGCACCAACACCTGATTAGTTTGCAAGTCCACAGATCACTTTCTTATGTATTGCTTCTGAACATAGCCACATAGATGAAAAGACCAAAACTGTAAACACTACAGGTTTTCTGTCTGGTTGTCAGTTTTAAATGAAAAACAAATGAAAACAAACATAACAGACTTGAGAACACAGATTAAATTGCAAATTAAAATAATGTCTGTAAAAATTAACACCAAATTTAAAGAACTGAAAGTAAATAGAATAAGCAAGTTTAATGATTCAAACATTACATTACTTTTAACAGAGCTAAAGAGATCTTTTGAATTTGTCACCATAGCAAAACCAACCCCCCTTGTCTGATCAATGTTATTTGTACTGGAAATCAAAGCTGAAACTGCCTGCTAAACAACCTTCATCATCATGAAAATGCTGCATTAATATGTGAAAGTTCAGCTATATTTAAAGTCCTAATCCAGGAAGAAGACATGATTATACTAATCTTCAGTAAAAACCCAACAAAATTATAGAAAAACATCTATTTTTCTTCTAGTTAACTAGTAATGTTATGCAGATGTGATGTGGGTGTCACAGTTTTAGATACTCAACTAGATTTAAAATAATATAAAAGGGAAGGTACATTTCTTCTGGTCTTATTTATTGAAAGATGATGGCTATTTCACAGTCTGTAATAGTACAAAATAAACAAACAATTGCCCCACCCCCAACAATTCAATAATGAAAAAAAGAAGATGACAACTAAAATTCACATTAGATCCTTGTGATTAATTAACAAAATGATGGTGGTTTTTAGAGGCAGTGCCTACAGCTAGACACATTTCCTTCTGCTTCATGATAAGAAAAACAGAAACAGCTTTCTAAGTAATAAGCAAGATCTCCCATGGATCAAAACAATTTCCGAGACAGTATTTTTAAAACACAGCTC
Organism: Drymodes brunneopygia; assembly: GCA_013400955.1. NCBI lineage: Eukaryota > Metazoa > Chordata > Aves > Passeriformes > Petroicidae > Drymodes > Drymodes brunneopygia. The sequence continues at coordinate 1,598,742 of VZTZ01021927.1, read as the reverse complement.
ACAATGCAAACAAAGATCCCCAACACTTGTTAACACCACCACTTCAATACTATAAAAAATATTCATGTAAACATCTCACAAGGTAGCTGTAACAGCCATGGTAACAGCAATAAACAACATGAGTCACACAGCAATACACTATCTAATCATCGCAGTTAAGGCAGCTCATGCACATCACTTATTCCAGATGTCCCAGCAGGAAAAAGAAGAACAGATCCAGACTATGTGCTGCCCTTACTGTTTATATCACCAATCAAAGTGATGATGCTGACCTCAAAAGTAGGCAGCAGCATGTACCCATTTTTTAGAAGCAGGTAAGTTGCTTTGTTTCACAAAAAAAAGGCAAACTACACTTAACAGATATTGACAAATCTGAGGCTGACAGGCAACCTTCCTGGGACAAGCTTATTGTCCTTGGACCCTGGGTATTGGAGCCCTGTCTGCCACAGAGTCCTCCCAGCAGCACATCTGGGCACGGAATTAGCACCTCCTCACTGCTGCCACCACTGAGGGACTCAGTCTGAAGAAACTCCTTCTACCACTATTATTGTGCCTTAGGAGCTTATTTACAGACCTTTATGGACAAATACTGATACAAGCTCCAAGGTGAATGAAGGAAAGTTCCAGGCAGCTGAATTTTGCCACTCCAAGTGAGTACTGCCTGTGTGCAGCCTCCTGAGGAGCCTGCACTCCCGTGTGCAGTGCAGCAACGCTCTACAGGGGTGCATGAGCCACTCCTCTGCTGGCCCAGCAGTGCAGTGCAGAGGGAGGTTCAAATCAAGTATCAAAAAAATCCTTGTGAGGGATTGCAGAGCCTGGCTCAGCCATACAAATCCATACAGTTCTGAGTTTCCAGTGCAGATTGCAGAAAGGGAGTTTAGCACGTGTAAAACACAGGAAAGAAGGGAAGATTTGGATCATCTCTGACATCTGGGCTCATTGCTCTACTAATCTTTCTTTGGTATGTCTTGCCTAGTCTGAATGGCACCTGGGTTAAAACCTTGTGCTATTTTTAGAACCTCCCCCCAAAAATAAAAAGTAGACATTAAAAGAGCAAGAAAATGCTGGATTTGCTTTTTAAGAGGAGGTAGTGCACAAAACATGTTTTCCAGGCAGACCTAAGAGTGGCCTTATAGAGAATGCTACTGCTAGGAGTGTGCTAGGAGTCATCCAAGGCTGATTCAGAACTGTTCACACTGCCTGCTGCACAAGGGAATTGTTTCCACCCTTCATTCCCTGCCTGTGGGGAGGACACCGCCTTCCATGTGAGGTCTGACAACCAAGGAAGCTCCCAGAGGTGTGAAAGCAGCATCTTCTTCCCCAGTTGTTGGTCCATGAGTAGCCCTGGCTACTACACCTGTGCTCTGAGATCTGCCTGCAAGAAAAGCAACCACTGGAACTCCCCAGAGGGAATTTAGTAGCCTTCACCTCCCATGCAGGATTTTTTTCTCTGAAAAACACCTATGAAGTGGATTGCCAGTGGAGAGAGAAAGCCACTGAAGTGTTGCTAGAACTGCCAATATGCCCAATACAATTTAAATACATTAGGAAAAGTAAATTATTTACAATTAGTTAACCGAGTCTCATTTTCAATGCTTCTAGCAAATCATTAATGAAGTGCAAACTACTTAAACAGAGGGAAGAATGACCTTAGATAATAATTGGTACTATCTCAACTAAGTGTAATAAACTTTTAACAACACTGGCTAGATCCATGTCACAGTCTTTTATACAAGCAGTCAAATACAAGCATCTTCAGTCTCAAAAGTGACTCCAAGTTATTTTCTTTATAATCCAGGCAGGACACTCAGAAGACTTTTAAAAAACAGTAAATAATAAAGAGAAGAATGAGTATTATCCTGAGAAACAAACAACGAATTGTCACTTTTTTTAGCTAGCAAAAACCAAACTTTTGATTTTATAAATAGTTTCTTTGCTAATGAAAATATTTAAAACTAGTAACATATATGGATTCATTCCCCTAGAAAATTGCAAGCAACCAAATAAACATATAGGATAACTTAGATCTAAACTAGTTGTTTGTTTAGTTTGGTTTGTTTGCTGGGGTTTTTTTAAATGAGTTACAAAAAGAATGAGAGAACTATTTAATTCAACATACAACCCTATTGGTTTTCTTCCACTTATTCTGGAGAGAGCAGACAAGATGTGTTCTTTTACATCTCTTCATTCAATATGCTCAGTAAGGAAGAGTAAATTAAAGACCACACTACAAAAACAGTCCTACTGTTCCAAATACAGGCTTTGACAGCATAACTGCTGAAGTTCCCTAAAAACCCCAATTTTTAAGAAATTCTATTGATTTTTCTTGCCTCTCACACTAAATAGCATATTTTAGGTAAAGCTAAAAAAATCAAGACGGAGAGTTCACTTTTGAGTCAGATCCGCAGTTTTGAGTGAATTATCCAAGGAAGCAACACTTCATATGTGAGGGAGAAACAGAAACCACTCTGAGCTGGGCAGAAACGGGGATCAGCCACTCAGCAGCATCTTCTTTCTCCAGACAAGCCTGGAACACAAGGCCTGGAGGAAGTGCCCAGGAGCTGCTGATGACTGGGATGAAGACAGTACATTAAATGCTGGTATTTCCTCTGAGGTGGCAGCATTCTGATACACAGCCTAAAACACTCAGGATTTCATGCTGTCACATACCTCCCACATCCAGAATTGTAGCAAGGCATAAATAAAGATGTACAATCCCAAAAAAGAAAAATAATTTTAAAGAAATAATTAAAAAAAATCCCAAATGGTAACATTAAATTATACAAAACCATTAGAGAAATATGTTACAAAAACATCAAAATCAACACAGCACCAGTGAACAGGAAATGATACACTTTTCCCATAAGTGTTATGCAGAGATTTGGTTTAAGCCAATTCGAAAAACCTTTTCTTTTTTGATTGCTTCACTACAATGGTGCAAAGTAATAAAGTTTTAAATAGAACACAACAATATATTAAAAAATACAAAATGCTGGATTCTTGGAGGCATTTTATTTTCTAAGACACAAATGTAGTTTTGTCTTTCCTAGCTACAGCCTGCATAGAACACAAGAGTTTTAACTTACTAATCTTAACAATCTCATGTAATTACTGGTTAGTTTCTGCCCTGTAATGTAGGTTCCACAGCTTTTCATTCTACTGCTGAATAGTTCAATAAGAAGCTTACAGAACTGTAGAAGAAAAATTATTCTGAGCATAGCTGCTAATGCTTTCCTGTCTGCTTAACATTTGATTACAGAGCTTTCTTCACCTCCCTTGAAGAACTGAAAACAACTTCATTAAGAAGTGTACTAGGCAAAAGGTGTATATGATACTGTACACATAGATACTTATGGTTAAATACCACAAATTACAGACAGCTTCTACATTGTTACCTACTGCTAAGGATATTTCTTATATTCCATTAAATGATATTCAGGTTAGGAGTTCTCTTTTGAACTCCCTCTTTAGGAAAAACATAGACAAACCCATTTCCCACTACAGTACTTGAAGAAAGGGGAAGAAAAAAACCAGAGGATGGAATTGTTACACTCATGCTACATAGAAATAAATAATTAATTCACTCCTCCCTGGAATTTTTTTCCTTTAATAAAAGTCCGCTAAACTCACTATGCTTTGAAAAAGAGATTTGATCTTTGACTGACTGGCTTTTGTAAACAGGAATACATATTGCACAACAAATACATATATTTCTAGCTAAATTCACTGTGCCTCACCTGGATCAGGCACCTGAGTAGAGAACAGAAGAGATCAGCTCTCTCTATTTAGCTGGGAGTATTTTTATATTTCCCTTGCATCAGTAAGTTAGCATATAACCAACTGCTTCTGCCTTCTGAAGACAGATGTTTGGATCTAGGTACTTTTCACACTCCAGTAAAAAAACAGTAATTCCAAAGGCTTGATGAAAATTACTCTGATTATCAAGTTATTATTATCATTATCAAGTTACTGATTATTATATGGAATAATCAGTATAGGACACATACTTTAAGACAAAAGACAGGTAAAACAAGAATGGCTCATATCCATGGTAAAAGAGAGAGAGTAATAGCAGGTGAGCATGGGCTTGAACACACAAGAGAGATATGCCCAGAGCACTGTGAGGATCTCCTTCTGTACCTCTCTAACCCACATCTGTGCACCCAGCTTCCTTGCAGATTCTGTGAACAACAGTTTGAGGAGGTTGCTAACCTAAGCCTCCAGGTCCCTTTCCCAGAGACCCTCCCCCAGATAATCCAAGTCTCAAATGAATCTGCTAGCATAATGAGAGATCATCTAAACTCCAACTCTCAACCAAAAATTGCAGAATTCCAGGTCAGGGAAAGCATAGGCCAAGGCTTGAATACTGCAGGAGGTGAGGAAGGAATTCATGAGCAGAGCCTATAGATGATAACTCTACTACAAATTTCAAAGCTATTGCTTCATTTCGCTATCATTTTTACAGCAAAATGAAGACAATTTTGATACTACAAAAGACAAACAGTTCTAAAATATTTCAATCAACTAAATGTAGCTGTCTGAAGTAGTCAGTTCTGCTCCGTTTGATGATTTTTGGACGCAATTCTTCTCTAGCCTCACACAGCTTAGCACAATCCTAAAATAACCCCAGCTGTCTAGTTAGTCTTGTCCTGCAAGGGAGTGATCATGCTGAATTACCTCCTTGCTGCATTGTCATGAAGAACAAGGGCTTGACTCTGATAAGATGCTTACTCAGCAAAACCAGGCATTACTGAGTCATGCTAAGCACCTCAAGACAGTTTCTGCAATGCAGAGGGAATGGGTTTTGCTTTCAGTATTTTTACAATCTTCTCTGTTTGGTTAACTTTTTAAATTTAGTAATCTATCACCTGACTCTATATATTAAGAAATCATTGTTGGGCTGGCTATACACATCTGACACAGGAAACATAATTAACTTGTATAAAAAGGATTTCTCAGGTACAGATATTGGCTGTGTTAACCATTTTGATAGCACTCTTAAGTCTGACCTAAGATTTCCTCATTATGTCTGCTAAGGAACTAACTCTAGTTAGGAATTTACTAACTCAATCCTAACTAAATACCTAACAGAGATACCCAGATTCTTCCTGGATGACATAACCAAGTGATACCTTGACCTACTCTAGGACATAGTGAAACAAAATACTTCACAACACACACTGAAATCAAGAACCAGCCAATGGTGTTCATCACATTATTTGAATTTAAACTTATTTTATAGTTTCACACGACCTACTTTGAATTTTTTAAATATACTTACCAATTGCAAGTTGCCTGTATCTTATTTACTGGAACAATCAAGTGCCAAATGGTAAAAACCACAAAGGCACTTCAGTGTGTTTATGCTAAGTACTCCCTGTTTCAAAGATAAATACTGGTAGTTAGATAGTTTAAACTGAACCCAGAAAGTAACACAGGATAACTTGTAAGACAGTTACACACATTTCAGAAAGAAATTAGCTAGAGACTCAAATTTCCCAGAGGATTTTGGTTTTGCAGATAATTCATGATTTTCCTAGAACATGCTGTCAAATCCTGTGCAGATAAAACAACTCAAAAATCTCTTACAAAAATTACTTATGTGCATTGTCTCCTTGCTCTTATGCTGGTCATTCAAACTAAGAACAAGCAGTAATCATATTAAATATCATCTGAATTCCTTATTTTCACAGCAAGCTCCAATACTCTTTGAAGAACACAGGAGTGGGAGAAAGAAAAGCAAGGCTTTATCTTATCCATATATTAAAAAAAAGCAGTTCCCTCTTCCTGACTTACTCATACCTGCACTGGAATGACATTAAAACCACTGGTTTAAGGTCTCTGGCAGCTCTGCTAACACCTGCACAGGCAGTTAGCACCAGGAAATAACAAAGCATATTCATCTCAGAACATCTGCTGAAGGAACCTGGCCTTAGGAGTGCTGGAGAACCACCACTTCCTCATGGACAAGCAGGAGCAGTGGCAAGACAAGCTGGATTTCTACAGAATTTGGGGTGAAGAGTTCAGGGTTGGGTGATGCCATAGAAGTATGTAAGAGGGGAAGTTCGCTAAAGAGAAAGAGAGGCAGAGATCCCAAAATAAAATATATGTGTCGGGCTGAGGTATTAATTCATGGAGATGAGACTGGAAAAGGAACCAGGATGTCTTCTCCAGTGCACGAAGCCTGGCACTGAGCCTCAGCGTGCTATAAGCCCCACTGACAAAGCTCCCAGAGCCACAGCTCAGCCTGGGTCAGAGCAGACTACTGCTGAAACTTTATAACACACACTTCTAAGTTCATCTGTTTGACAGTTAAATATTGACAGCCAGTTCTGAATGACAACTTGTTTAGCTCAGGTAGCTGATGTCACACGCTTTCTGACTTATCTGCATTTCAGTTTTGCATTTTTTTTTGGATCAAACTAGTTAGTTACTCTCACTCTATCTCACAATCCATAGAAGGTTTAAAGATGAATGAACGTAAAATACCCATTTGATACAAGGCATGCAACCAACTTAACAATTTACTAAAAAATCACCTAAAGTGATACAGAGCATGATATTTCACATAATTCTCAACATTTAACACATCTACTGCCAGTAGCCTTGGGTTTGATGAACTGAATTGTAATAATGAGTTTTTCTGCATATAGTACTAATAATGCTTTAACTGCAGTGATCAATAGTACAATATACTGGTTTGTTCAATTAAACTGTTTCAAAAACTGAGCTGTCAATATCATATTTGTATCAAGCACTTTTTTTTTAAAAAAAGTAAACGCAGAACACTGCTTTTCTACGAAAGAAGAGAACTTTATCTGTGGTTCTCTCCCTCATTTCTCAAACTAAAAGAGGATCAAAGTAGAGACAAATTATCAATGGAAATCTCCAACTGAATTCACCACAGTTCTGGGACTGGCTTTCCAGGGTGCATTTTTAAGTCCTATATTCTACTCAGTTTCCTCAGGAAATGTGCCTCCCAGCTGCAACTTGTGTGAGACACTTGCCAAAATACAAAACTGGAAATACAGACTTAAATTCTCTGGGAAGGCATTTTAAGAACAACTTTTAATTATAAACACGATATTTGGGGAGTTTTGTTGCAAAATCCATCTTTGTTTTTGAGAGTTACCATTCTTCTTGGTCCAGATTTGTATTTGTATCATGTATGAAGGAAGTGTGTATCATTCAGCACCTTAGATACAGCAAAAAAATGTAGTATTGAAGCTAATGCCCCTGACATGTAAGCATCCAAGACCTAAGGACAACTTCATTCTGTTACATGTCAAATATCACCGTATTTTTACAAAACTGCTGCTGAAGAACCCATGAAAAGCTCCTGTGGTTTTCGTTAAACTGCTGATGCACAAAAAAATCTATTTTTAGGAAAGAAACATGAGAATCTTTGTTAGGCTTAGCTTTCTTTGTTGATCTAGCAAAATATTGGCTTAAGAAATCAAAACATGTACGGTCATTTCAACACGCTATTTTCAAAAAGAGGAAAACTGGTTTCAATTTCTATATGAAAACATAATATGAAATCTTCCTGCATTTGCATGTGAACAGGCTCCCGATAATTTCCTTGCTGTTTCTTTATTAACCATACAAGGGCAGAGAAATAAGGTCATCACACTCATTACTGTAATGACAATTACATTAAGAATAGGACTTATCTGACCTTTTCTTCAAAGGTTTTAAGGAATACCAAATTTATAGACCACAACACAGCACAGTAAGACATGAGAGGGAAACTGACCCAGACAAAAATTTTCTGCTAAAAGAACAGCCAAGGTCAAAAGATATTTCCTAGTCTCCTACTTTAAACGAACTCTATCAGCAGTGTTAAATAATTAAGCAGACACACAAAATTATACTGATCACAAGAAATCTGTTTCTCTATGGCTGTTAATGTAGTAAAACCTTGCAAGTGACAAGCTGCTGACTAATAGCATTACTAAATCAGACAGCTGACCAACATTTTTCATCTACTTATTAAAGGATTAGCACAGGCCAGCCACAACAGTAGCTGCTAAACACGGATATGGTCCACAGTGATGTTATAGCAGAAGTGGGAAAGGTGCTTTATGGTTGTTTTGATAACCATATTCAAAAGTGCTTCCACTTGTTTGGTTAATCTGGACTAAACACCAAACCTAAAGACAGATCTTGAACCTCTGAAGAAAAGTATGGGTTCTTCAGAGAAAGACTCTTACATGTGCACACACAGGCATAAAACAATTACTTTACTGTAAACTTAGATCTGTTTTTTCATTGTTCAAATCTACTGTACTGGAATATACTTTATTCTTAAGAAAGAGCAATCTGCGTGCCTTCATAAGATCGTGCTGTACCAGTAATCCCTTTTAATACATTACTTGGACCCGAGGATGTCCACTTCATCTACTGCAGCAGATTTTTGCAGGACATCTGGCAGTAGTCTCCATCACCATAAGCTTCTGCTAAGCACAGGGTCATACCCAGGCTCTGTCTGTGTCAGGAGCTGCTGCAGACCAACAGGAGCAAATTGGTACCTAGAAAAGGGTTGTGCTGAGGACAGGATACCTACAAGAAGGACTGCAGTTGCCAACTATCACTCTACTTAAAAAAAATCTGGAATTCAAGCAGCATACTAAAAAGGCAGTGGATTGTCTTTTTATCAGCATTTCACAAAAATGGGAAGGTCAATGACATAGTAACCAAAGCTTTTCTTGAAAGTTACCTTGGTAAAAGCATGAAAAGTAGTTATTGATACCATCTTCAGGACGTACAATTTCTTCAAGAAAACTTTCTTTTGAAAAATTAAATGGGTAATTAGCTTGCATCCTAGGCACAGAAAATATTAAAATGTTTTACCTAAAGAATTAAGATAGAACAAGAGGCCACTGTGAACTAGAGGCTACTTCTTAGTTAAGTGGCAAGCAAGGTAAAACAGTGTCCATTCTCATCCTTCACAAGTATCTGTTTGTGAGCTGGCACTTCTCAGGGCATGGAAATGAATTGGAAAGTCTCCTTCCTCCACCCCTCTGCTAATGAAATAACTGCCAGTTCATAAGTCTTTTTAAAGATTAAAACAATAAACCACACGACCATATTCTCATTCCTCATGCATTTTTGGTTTATAATATTATTATTCCAGGAGGCGTTGCGTAATTAGTAGCTCTTGAAACAGTGAAGTCAGATGCAGCAGTAACCTATTCACATTGTAGCAAACAACCATTTTCTTAGGCAAAATACCCCTCCTCCTGTTCCCCCAACTAAGGCAAGCTGAGTAAAAGGGCATGGTGATAAATGAAACAAAACAGAGAAGCCAGCTGAAGAGAAAATCACAAGGCAGAAATGGGAAAATCGCTAACTCCTTTCCTTTTATTTTCCAAATAAGTATTTAAGATGGCAATAACTAGATCGTATTTTCTTTGCTTCCAAGAATACCAATAAATACCAACAGTACATTTGAACCCTTGTGCTACAAGCACAAGATATGTCAGTGCATGCTGTCCAGAAACCACACAAGCCCTTCACATGATTAAATCTTTCCTTCAGCAAAAGCAGTGATCCCCATACGTGACCCTCAACTATTAAATCACCTTGTTAATTGGAAAGAGGAGGGAAGATGAATGGAGGGAAAGAGCTGAAAAGTATTTTATAGCTGTCCTTAAACAATGGATTCAGAGACCAGCAGCTGTAAACATGAAGTCCCATCAGCAGTACCCACAGTGCCATGCAAGATGTCCTAGTGCCACGCAAGGATCAGTGCAGGTCCTGTGCAAGATTCAGGCAGTTCCATGGATTCTCAGCATTGTTCCATCGGCCAAAAAACATAAAACCACAGAACAAAAATCTCTGCTGGGCAGTTTGGCTGTTGAACATTTGGAGGAACAGAAAACAGGGGTTTTTTTGGATGAGGTGGAAAAGAAGCTGGTGTAAGCATTGAGGAATGACATCAAGCCAGGCAAAATCCCTGGAGAGGTACTGCTGCAAGTATTTAATTGATGGCTTTTCTGATTGGAGTAAGTAAAGCAAAGCAAAGTAGTAATTGTTGTTTTCCATTTTTTTCTTAATTTCTGAATGCCTTATTTTGCTCTGTGTTTCATGTCTGTGGTTTGTTTGGGTTTTTTCCAAACCTCCTTCTCATTAAAGTTAGAAATTGCCTGACATCTGTTCTTTCTTTTCAAGCATCCAAACTCGAAATCCCATAATCCGTAAATGGGAAAGGACGATTACTGAGAAACTTGGCTGAACTATATGTGAGACACATTATGGGACATTTCAGCAATCAATTTAAAATCATTGGCTTCAAGTGTGTTATTTTAGAATTGCAGGCAGTATCTGTAACTTATGTTACCTAAAATACCCAAAGGAAAGTTTTATCAAACATGAAAAGCTGGCTGTCTGCATAGACAAGTCAATCTGTAGTATTTGAAAAAGAAAAAAAATGAATACTGTGATAGAACATGATGGAATGGGCACTATTGGAAAAGCTGGTATGCAGTTCTCACTGAAGAAGAAATATCACAGTACATAGATTGGTCACAGCCAAAAGGATATATTCCAGCATCTACCTGATCATCCAGACATATGATAAACCCAAATCAGTAAACAATTTTGCCAAAGAAAATTCTTCCAGTACATATTATAGATATGAAAGACTGTGCAGAACTTTATATTAAACATGAAAACTTGTCAATATTTTAAATAAAGTAAGTTTCATTTCATAAAGACAATTTTATATGTTCCTATTCCTGCAAAGAAAAAGGACAAATGCAAAAACTATTAGGATAAACTGGTAAGAGCATTCACGTTAGTACACATCCTTTGTGTTGTGTCTGGAACTCTTCCCATTCATCCTCTTTGCACTTGGATGCAAAACAAATACTAGCCATCAAAGAGTGTATGGTGTAACCCTTGCTACATTGTTTGGGTAGTTCAAAATGTATTATCAAATCCAAACTAAAGGAAATGTTTAATACAAGTTCCTCATGCTGAAGAAAAACCAAGACAAAACGAAATCAGTTTTGCACGTCCAAAGAACAAGGACAGAAAGGCTCAACCAGAGCAGCTGCTACGGGCAAGAGGAACATGAACATCCCTCACTCCTTTCCTTTCATTATTGCCTGCGACTTCCTTGTGCCATCCCAGGCTGTGCAGTCACCCAACAGGAAAGGTGTCCCCAGCTCCCTCCCTCAGTAGGTGTGAGCAGCAAGGCAGGCCGTGAGCCAGGACCAGCTGCCAGGAGCAGGGAGCCTGTGGAAGTGAGGGGCTGTCCAGACACCCACTCCCAGAGCCAGCTCTGCAGCCTGGCTGCAGACACCTGGCCCACCCTGATCTACCAGAAAGCCACAGATATGGAATGGTGCAAAATAAAGAAAAGGCATAGTAATAGTGATTCTTCAAACATTTCACTTAGATACTCTTTAAAATACTTCTATCATTGATTAACATGACCTTTGCAATGACTTTTGAATTAATTCCTAACTGACTATATTGGGATTCTCTTTATGTAAACTACAAATTCTTTTGTCAAGTTGAGCTTTATCAATGACTGACTATAGAAGTTATTTTGAATGCTGTCTTCATCTTAACTCTATATTCTAAATGTCTTATTTCCCATCTTGTAGATCTAGCTCAGTAACTCTCACATTTGTTTACATATACACATTTACACACCAATATATCTATAGGAATGAGATGCCAGAGTGGCTTTGAATACACATAGCAAATGATGTTTACAACAGGCCTTAATGAGAATGAATCAGTCATTCAAACAGTATTATCCCTTTGAGATATGAATGAGACGTTGCCACATTTAGAGACTAACGCCATGCTTTTGCCCAAGTTCCAAGACTGCAAATGAAAATGCCACTTTGGCTTTTCCTAGCTTTCCAGTATTTGGCACTGCCAGTAATTTTTTTAAACTTTTTTACATGCACAGTTAAATATATAAAAAATATCCTCAATTTCATTTCTACAGATACAAATGTCAGTATTAAAAAATTGGGGTTTTTAAACAGATCAGTTGTATAGAACAATCAACCATTACAAACACCAGACATTTGCCTAACAAGCCCTCTTCAGCTCTTTATATTTTATGTATATATATTATGACCTTTTTATTCCTCTGCTGCCCTGATCCAACATGAAAATTTGCTGTTACACCCTGGTATTTCAACAAGGCACTGGATGAAACAATTTAAATTCTCTTCTAATTCCTGATAAATAATGCACTGTCTAGAACTGAATGCATTCATATTTGCAAATATAATGCTATATTATTATGATAGAACATGCTGCTTGGTGAGATAAGGACAAACAATTCTTTCACATAAATAAATAATTAATAGATACATATATAGACCTGATTTTATAGTCTTTTCACTCAGCCTCCAAATTTTATCCTGCATTTGATTAATTTAATAAACATTTCACTGAAATAGTAAGCAGCCCTACCTTAAGCACTATGTACTGCACACTGACATTCATGATAAGGGAAAACCAGTAACCTACCAAGCTTTCCAATTTCACCTCAAAACCTCATAAGGCTTTCAATATATAATCATGTTCAAACTGCTTATGCAAATGCAATTAATTGCATCCTATAAAAAGGCATCTTAAATATGTAAGACTGCAAAAACAGTTTCTGTAAATATGAGCTTACTGTAACATGCTTTTTCACAGTAGCAAGTACAGAAGTTAAAAAATACTATTTTAAAAGTTCCATTATTATACCCATACTTTTCTTCAGTATTTTCCTGCTTTAATATTAATCCACTATTTTGCCTCCAGAAATTATGACAATAAAGTAGGAGATAATGGCATGTCTAGTTGCCAACAAATTAACAGTGTATTATTTTAATCTGTAAAGCACCACGTATACTGAAGCTGTTGCAAGAAGCAGAGGAGGAGTGGTGGGAGTTATACTGTGAGAGAAAAAAAAAATTATCCCCATTCTGGAAGAAGATATTCCCAGCAATAAGCCTTCATCACATCAGGCCTACACACAGATCTGGAGGTCTCTGCTTTATTGGGATTGTCACAGATTGATGATGCCCTTTTGATGGAGTAACTGAAGCACTTTGGGGAAACACCTCCAAGAAGTTGGCTATGATTATCTTTTAGTAACAAAAAGGTGCAAAGTGGGAAGAAGTTAGGTTGCTCTGTATCAGCAAAGCTTTGTGAATTGATGAACTGTGAGCTCCAGCCTTTGGAGAAACTTCGCTTCTTCTCTCACCCAGCTATCACTCTCCCCTGAAAGATGCAGCTCCCCTCCTAAGCCCTCTAATCTCTCACATTTTTCCTCAGACCAACATCCTGAAGGCCTCCTTGAACTATTCTCAGTATGTGCTGGCTCAGGAAGGAAGCTCATCAGAGTCCATGGCTATCTGTCTGCATTTCAGCCTTCCCTTTGGCAAAGGAGTGAATTTGGCTCACTCTCCTCTAGTCCAGCAGCCATCTCCAATATGCTTGTAAGAACTTGTACAGGAAAGAATTTGTAAAATAAATAACTAGCAGAAGAGAGATATAGGCCATCCCTTAGTAGAACAAAAGACAAAACTGAAATGTCATTGGACTAGGATTAAACTTGCAAATTCAGACCATATTTAAAATTCTTTTCAAAGAAGATTTGGGTAAGGTACAGAAGCAATGCAAAGAATGAAAAATCAGCATTTTATGCCTTCAGGAAAACTAAAAGGAAAATTCAGTCAGTGGTTGTACTGGAAGAATGATAGGTATTTTTCCAGATAAAATAACTGCCAGGAAAAAACCCACAACCCACCATTCTGAAGACCATGATTTGGATAAGACAACAAAAGTGACAATATCGCCAAAGTAGAATATATTTTAGAATAATATGAAAGTAGTCTTGCATGATTTTATCCTAAATTTAGTCATCAAGATGGCAGCTAAGATGCACATTATCTAAAAGTAAATATGAACCAAGAGCTTCTTTATATAGGGAAAAAGTGATGTAAGTGGTAGGAGAGACATGCAGTTATACCATTAAACACAGCACCTTTCTGAACCACCTAAGTGCTGACAGGCTTTTGTGCTGCTGTCCAAGGTTTCAGCCTTAAAAAGCTGGCTTGTAGCTCATTTCTTTGATGACTGAGGAGAATTGTTGTGTTTAAGGGTCGGAAATACTGGCCTACAGAGAAATATCTCAATTCTGTTATGAGTTATACTGACCTGCAAGCTGACACTAGTCATGTATTTCCCTTTTTTAAAAGGGAGTTCTAATTCAGTCTTCTAGAAAATGTATTAATTTTTGATAGTCTTTGGATTATCTGCAAGTCTGCCAATTTCACGCTTAACCTAAATCTTCATCTCAGTCTGAAACAAACAGGGAAAGAAAAAAGACTATGTTTTTAAAACTACAAAAGGATTTAAATAGGAGTAATCTGTACGCATTGAGCTATTCTTCCAATAATTCTAAGAACACTAGGGACATTCCAAAATATTAAAAGACATGCAACAATGGGGGGTTTTTTTTGAGAGTCAACAGACAATACAAATAATTTTAATGCCTCAAATCCTTCTTCTGATCTCATGTAAAATAATTTCAAAGTCAACAAGCAGCTTGATTTATACCTGAAAAAATGAACGCATGCCAATTTAAACACAAACTAAGAGAACATAAGCCAGTTTCTAAATTCACATATAAATATAAGTGAAAAGTGCAAGTCTTCTTATGAGTGTAAGGCATCTAACTTAATACTAATACATTCTGAATAAAGAGACTTCTTAATACTGGAAACATTAAATTGATTTATAGTGCAGCCCTGAGCATAGAATCAGCAATGAATTGGGGAATTTTTCAAGAAACACCACATGAATGAGTTATCAGCTCACCATCTCTAACTATTTTTACCACTGGCCTGGAAGGAAAACTCATCACTGATCAGGTTTGAAGAGAAGGCAAAATCTGTGGGAAGATGACGAATTACAGGAGTAATCTGTTCTCCCTCTAAATTCGGTAGGGTAAGAAGCAAATCAATTAAATCCCACAGAAATGGAAGGTACCACCTCAGCTGAAAAAAGGAAAGCAATAGTAATCAGAAAGGTACTGCCTTCTCTAGTAAAGGAAAGTTTAAAGCTGTTTAAGAAAAGGAACCTAAAATAAATGACACTACAGCCATAGATATAATAAGAGCATAATTGTGTGAAGTCATTAGGACATTAGATCTTGTTAGAACAAGCAAGGCTGTATCATCCTTCTCCTTCCCCCATAAGCAGTACAAGCCAATAATACCAAGGTACATGTAGCCTGTTACACAAGTTCTCAGTTTCCCAATGCTCTGGGAAAACCAGATAAATTATCCCTCAGTGCTTAGAGGCATATGAGTATTTTTGCTGCTGTTGTTGAAAGTACATAGTACTTTAGGAGGATTGGGGTTTTTTCCTCCCCAAAGCTTTGACCTGGAAAAATAAGAATTTTCATACATATTCATCATACTTTTAGAATCAGGATTTACTCCTCTCTAGCAGTTCTTCAGTACCATTTATACATATTTCTTTATTAACTTCAGTATTACCATGCTATTTTACTTCCCAATTGCATAAATTAAGTGTTCTTTTTATTTTTTCCTGTTGCTGAAGAAAAGCTAAAAGCAGAAGTTGGAATAAGTTCAACTTTTGCAGATATCTACCTATAAGATACATCTTACCATAAAGAATTCACCAACACAGAAGTTATGAGACTTCCCAGACAAAATGATACACTGAACCACATTAATTAACAATCTTTCCATGTATGGGCACTCACATCATCATTATCTTTTTTAACCTCACAAATACACAGCTGTCTTTACAGTGAACTTCTAAGTACCGTTAGTTTGTTTGGTTTTGCTTTTGAGAGCAGGGAAGTTAAGAAAAGGGGTAAGAAAAAGAAACAAATAAAAAAATGAAACGTTCATAATTGTGAAATGAATTTTCTTTCCATCAACTTTCTGTCCATTTCATTGCTTCCCTTTTATGTATTAGGATGTAACCTGGCATAGTCCTGTAATTCACTCTAACCATTTTTTTTTTTCAGTCTGTGTTTCAAACTGAATTGGCTGTCTTGGCAAAGCAATGCCCCAGAAACAGACCAGTGGGATTTACACATTTTTTTCTGTGTAATAGACCAGGAAGCTTTTACAAATGTTTATTAACTTACAGAATGCCCTTTAGAAGGAAAATCAAGTGCAGGGTATTTTCCACCAAACCAGGTTTCAGCAACATATGGTATAATCAGTTCCAAATTAATCTTAATACGATGGAGAAGGGAGTCAGAAAAAAGTCTGTGTTAACCTTTTGCACCAGAGTAGAGAACACCTAAGTAAATTGCTGGTCAGCAGGCATGATCTGAGGGTAGAGATTGTCACCACCTGAATGGGAGCATGCAATGAATGTCACTGCAGGAGAGGCAGCTGACACACGCACGTGTCACCTGCAGGCTCTCGCTCCCAAAAACACCCCACAAGCCTTGTGAGCCCTTCAAGCCTTGACAAGGTCAGTTGGAATCCTGGGTCCAGTTTCCAGCACAACCTGTCAAGAAAGACAGCCACCAAATGGAGAGCATTTGGAATGAAGAAAAGGTTTGGGAAAGAAAGGCCCTGGGAGATATTACCTGCTCATGCATAAAAGAGTTGCTACAAAAAGGAAGGGAATAAACTGTTCATGTTCACATAGACACAGGAAAAATTAAGGAGTTGATACTACAGTATAGATTTTAGAAAGTTGCCTTTTCTTAAATTTCTTTCTGGTGGTAGGGTTCTTCTGACAGCTGATATGGCAAAATAAAGCCCCCCTTAACCCAGAATCCCAGGAATTAATTTATAATTTGCAGGTCAGCAGTTCAGCATCAGTAAAAAGAGGGTGAGGTGGTGCAACTTCTGTAACTACACCTTTGAATAAATGCTATTGACAAACAGGGAGAAAATGCCATCTATCTCTCAACAGCACTTAATTGGCACCTACTGCAGTGGTTTGTTGCCTAAATATTACTTACTGCAATTTACTTCAATATATGAGTATCCTTTAAAAATGTAACAGATACACCAGTTTCATATTTAAGAAACATATTCCTATATAATGAAATTTCATATTACATACTACATATATTTAATAATTGCATAATGTAAAATTAATCTGATGACCCATTACATGCTTACACAATATCTACATGTTCTCTCCGCTTTTCTTGTAATTTTCTTCTTTTAAAGGCCATATTTTTAACCTGCCACTTCTTTATGAAACCAGAAATATAAAAGAATTTCAATATACACTTCATATTGTGTATATTATGTCATAAATACCAACTGCTGCGTCTTCTAAATTGTATTCCAAACACCCAACTTACACCTTATAAAAACTCTTGCCATTTCAGATTTAGAGGGATGTCATCAGTCTTGACAGCTGACTGATTTGGATCTCTGGCTACTGCTAGATGATTATATAAATTGTACTAAAGATAACTTTTCTCATTATTCTAAAATCATTAAGTTGCAGGATTTCTTTCTGACATACGCTTTACTAATTTTTCCACTAGTCTTAGCTTCATGGTTTGGGAAGGCAAAGAAATATACTGGGAGACATCCTTCCTCATGACCTTCTGATATACGAGGGAAAACTGAACATCACTGACATTTATGCTAGATAGTCGATATGCTACAGAGCACTATTATAGTCAATTCATCACTTAAACTATTCAACAAGTTATTAGATAATATTTTAATACAAGTCTTGTTTTATTTACATAGGACAAATTCTACTGGATTTTGCTTTGGTTGATTTGTAGATGCATGTCTGCAGGTAATAAAATTTTTAACTAGTTCATATAAACCTAATAGTCCAGAGAAAACCTACCAGTTTCTATAAACAATGGGCATACATTGCTATTTACAGCATTTCCCTAACTGTCACACAAGAAGAATAGATATATTATGGAGACCTTAAGATATTTTGTTCATTCAACCTCAGGAAAAGAAAATCTCATAATGCTGAATTCCATAGAGTTTGTAAGAACAAAGATTATGTTATGATACATCTACAGTGATGACAGAGTGTGTTCTCTGCTGATAAAGGCAGGCAGATTGCCAGGATTATGTGCGCAGATTAACAAATGCAGATTCAAAATGTTCTTTTGTACTAGACTGGAGCAGCTGCTGCATTTTGGGGAGCACAAACTGTATTCCTTCAACAGTCAGTGTGGTTTTGTCCCCTTGGTGCTGTGTGTATGTACTACACAGAGCTGGTAGTGAAGCTCTCCTTATGTTTACATGACAGACCCACACCTCCTGCTAAAAGCTGCTCACTATTTTCCATAATAGGAAGAAAGCAGTGCTCTTCAAGTAACTGCCTGCTACAACCATGTAAGATTTTTAGTTTTGTGCTATCCAGTATAAGGGTATTAAGAAAGATTTCTCTTCCTTACTATAATTCAAAGAAACTGATGAAGAAATTCCTTCTAGGTAGTCTGTAAAACAATTCACAGATACATCTTTTCCTAATAGCTCATTTACTGTGCTCCAAAATATACTTAATGTAGTAGAAGTAAGACCATTCCTAAACATTTATTTAAATAAACCTTTTCACATTTAAAGATACAAAGAAATTTCACAGCAGCAAACCAACAGCCAAAAGCTGAACCACACTACATAACAGTGTTACTGAAACAGGAAGAAAATGTTCTTAAACTATGTTTAACAAAATAGTCTTTCTTTCAAGGTTAATGAAAGTACTTCCTGACCTTTTAAGAAAGCATTTTATACATGGTATCTGGCATTCTTTATGGGCTTAATTCATGACATACTTCTTTCATAATTTATTTCTCCTTTTAACTGGTTTTCTTTTTGTGCTTCAGGAGTGGATTTTGGTCTGTTCTCAGGTGGTTGCTTTGGTTTTTTTAATTAAATCACCACCATTACCACCTTTTTCTTCACCTCTCCCTCCCCCCCCCAGGTTAAAAGCACCACAAGATGGAATAATAACTAAAAAAACAATCAGAAGCTCTTTGATTCAAAACTTTAGTTTGAGGCAGAAGAACACCATTTTGCAAGGAAGTGAACAAGATAGACAACAATAATAATGCATTGCATTATTTTCTCATGAGAGGCATGAGACTGGACTTTGGGAGGTATTACCTTCTCTTGAGGTTCATTTAATTTCCTGTCATTATTCCAAAAGCAGCAGGTTGATTCAGCAGATCACGTATCTTAGTTGGAAGATGTATTGCAATACTCTCTCCTCATTTTAGTAAAAGTTTAAATGTAGTTGCCACAATTTTACATTAGAATAAGCATGAGAAAGTGTGCTGCTATTTCTAAACATTTCCTACTACATTCAAGTGGCAAAGGCCAATGTAAGGGCAGCTCTGTATACATCTGCATCCAGCAGGGATTTTATGACAGTTCTGAGAAGGCACTTCCAAGGCAATACAAGCAGCACAGTTTATTCAATAGCTCTGCACAACTGAAATCAACCCTACAAGAATTGTTAAAAAGAACAATCAGATTTAGTTATCTTCTAGGCAAGAATTCTTAGTAATACAAGTTTGAAATGCCAGCTATGGTGCTGGAACTGTAAGACCTTATTACATGACATTGATTTTTGTAATGAAATTAAGCATGCTGGAATAAAAAACAACAACAACAAACCCACAAAAAAACCCCAAAACAACAAAAAAACCCAACTAAAATTAAAGCTAGAGAAATCAGAGAAAGCCTTGGGGATTTTAGCATTAGATTTGCTGGAAAGGACTAGGAAAGCATCCCTCCATTGTATTTCTTATAGACACAACTTTGGTGTCAGTAGCTTTGCTACCTTCCGCATTAGTTGCCACACTTGGTGCACAAGTTAAGCAGACAGCATTCCATGAAAACCCAAAGGATGTTGCAGAGGCCTTTGTGGTTATCTAAGTCTTCCACAAATTTCTGATACAGATATACAGAAGTACAACAAACCCTACCGTAACTCACACTGATAACCTGCATGTTTTGCACTCACTAAATTCTATACAAACCTACTGTAGAAAACATGCCAAGACACTGCTTCTATTTACATGACACAGAAAAAAAGCATTTTCTACATACAAGAAAAACATAATTAAATACAAGCAGCAAGGAAAACAAAATACCCAGGCTATGAGTCAACAAAAATTGCTTGAAAAAAAAGCTAATAGGACATTAAGTTCCAAGTTAAAATGGTAAGTGCAGAATGAACTTTATGGAGAGCTGTAGCAGTTCCTGCAGCTCAAGAGTGAACTGGCATCCTGTGTGTGAGGGAGCCTGGTACAACATTACTGTGGCAAACTGGTGTTTGTGCAGTGCTGACTGATGTGGGATGGTATATTTGACACAGTAAATCCAGCAAAAATATTGGATCCCTATTTTCAGGCAAATGAGAACCTCACGAGAAATGCATGTGAAGAGATGAGAGTAGAAATGGAACAAAAAATATGGAGCCTCTAAAGATCACATTTTCCCAGCCCAAACCCACAGCAGACTGGTTCTACACAGTACATCAGACTCACTGAACTCAGGTTCTGTTTCACCGCTGTATTTGCTTATTATTTTAATCTTCTGTGAAACACACTGCTATCAAAGACGATAGTAGTTAGAATCTGGTGCTTTAACTAACAAATTATGGTAGCTATGGACTCAAGTCAAGTAAATGCAAATTCTTTTTATGTGTCTTCATCTAACAACTAATTTACAATAGCATGGAATGGAAACTTGTTGCATCATGCCTAAAACCAACAAAAAAAAATTCTTCAGGGCAGAAACCACATCTTACTTCTTTGTTCTGTGAAATGCTTAGTACACGTTGTGCTGCTTTCCAGAGTGAAAGGAGCTGCAGAGCCTGGAAGTGCAGAGGCTGCAGCATGTAGCTGCAAGTAACCGGCTGAGCTGCTGCAGCCCTTCCTCAAGGAGAAACACACGGCTGATGAAAGGCACTGTCATTTCCAATAAATGCAGTCTGCCACGGAGACCAAAAGTCTGGATTGCAGGATGAGTTAACCACTTACTGTCTCTTATCTCACCCAGAAGGAGAATCAGATTCTGACTGTGGGTACATACACACCTAGCACTATCAATTCCCCAGTCCTCCTGCCTGCCACAGGAGTTTCGCTGGCTGTGATTAACTTCACAATTAGTTCTGCACAATAGAAAAGCAAAACTGGTGCAAAGGTCCCTGGACTCACCTCTGCTTCCTTCTCAGGGGATTCACTTCAGTCAGCTCTGCTCTGGTCCTGGGAAATGAGTACCCCTTGGCAAGTGGGCTACAATAGGTGTGATCCTAGAGCCCAACTTCCAGGTTATGTACTCAAAAAAACTGCATTTTTGCTTCCTGAGATGCTTCCACATTGCAAACCACCAGAGCAGTAACGGGGAGAATTAGAGATATTTGCCTCAAACGTGCACTCCTGATGACTACTAACTAGCCAATACAGGCACACCTAATTACACCTTAGTTACAGTCCAGATGTACAAACTGCTACAGAGAAATTACTGCCAGACTTCCTCACAATAGACATCTCTTCAAGGAAGAAGGCAATTTGCAGCTAAATGGATAAACAACTTGCATGACAACACACTACTTTTTATATTTAAGTCCATACACAAAAATGATGTCTCAGAATTATGAAAGTAACAATTTTTATTCCTACCAGCTATTACAGACTTCTGCTGGGGTTTTGCAGGAGCCTCTCATTCCCTTTCCAGCTAGAAATTCAAATAGTTTTGGCTCTGTCGCATTAGGGACAGAAGTCCACTGCTGGGGTAGTTATGCAACTTCAGTTTCCCTGCAAAGTAAACTGAGATGCTGATTTTTTTTATTCCTTTTCCCACATAGCAGAAGTGCATTGCAGGGACTTGAGGAAAGGAAAGCATTTCTTAATTCCTCTCCAAATCTGTTTGTTTTTCCCTGCACTTGAAGCAAATTGAAAGAGACCATATGAATACCAAGTGACCAGTCTGATTAAATATCAGAATTCTTGTAAAATGATTTGGCATGGAAAAGAAATTATTCAGTTAATATAAAAATCTTCTCATAATGGAGAAATTTGTATAGAAGTCCCCTCCGACTTATCCTGTAAGAACAGATATATATGTTTTTAAAACAAAGAGATGCAGTGCTTATATGAGAAAAAAGATGAACAAATCCAAATTGACTTCCTCTTGTTTATCTGACATTTGAAGGTTTAAGTCTGTTTGGGTTACGAAGGAAATAATTTTTAAAAAATATATCAGCATAGAAAAATAAGGTTAAGCTTGACTTGAACAGTGATCTATGCATATTACAGCTGAAAGTGCTAGAAAACTATTGCATCATTATCAGAACCATGCTTAATTCTTAAGCCATTTCTGATTTCTATAGCAGGTCAAAATCTCACATTTCCATATGGGAGTGCCAGCTGAAGACAGATTTTTTTTAAAAAATGCAATTGGAGCTTGCCAACTGACATAAATATCTTTGCAAATTTTTTTACAACCTAGCTTCCATAAACTTTTTAAACATCAGATAACTCCTTTGTACAGAAGTGTAATTTCCGAGCAAAAAATAGTCTGGTTCTTGGTTCAACACTTTCAATTCCAAGCTCTAGACTACTTCTGCACTGTTTAAAGTCTAGCGTAGCAAAGCCAAGACCATAAATTTCAACCAGAAGAGAAATTACATGCTACTTGGTTCTTTCGCTCTCCTACCAAAATTAAAAACACAATGATAGAGTTAACAAAAATAAATGTAGAATTCAGTTTTAATATCTTGCAATACATGGAGAACAGAAACTGAGATACCACTGAATAACCCAGCTTTTGGTTTCACCAGAAATGAAAAAGGAGATATGAACAAACCAAACATTAAAAAGAGTAAAAAAATTAAACAGACCACACAGGGGAGGCTTTAACAGAAGCCTTTGCTGCCACGGGTTAATTTCACAAGTGCCTCTTTCCTACCCAATCCCACCAGGGCAAACTGATTTGTATACATACACCTATGTACGTACACACACAGAGCATCTCAAATTAGATACTAATGCCAAGTCAGTGATGACTGACAAGGAAAGTGCTACCTATCCTGACCCCAGCACAAAGCAGCACATCCATCTGCTAGACTTTTCAGAGACTTAAATATGTAAAGTGCTTCCTAGAGAAGTTCCACCTAAGAGAGAGAGAAGACCAAAATATCTGCTTCACTAAATAGTCACATGTGAACTAAGTCAACAATTAATCCCCACAGACGTCACTGTGCAAACATCCAGTCCAAGGAATTCCAAGTCTGTTAGCCACAGCTACACACGTTATAATACACGTGTAAAATTAAAACATGCCATGCTCAAATCTCTTTCCATAGTTCCACTTTATATTATAACTTGCCCCTTTTCAGCTAGAGAAAGTACAGTACATCTGAGAAGGTAACAAGAAATATCCTCTAACAAATACCAACATCTTTCCCCTATTCCTGGGAAAGACAGGCTAGCAAAGGGAATGACAACCACACTATGTTCTATTAAGTTACTCAAAATTGCATTTTACATTGATTTAGTTCAGTCTGGTCCAGTAAAGGAACATATGTGTTAATTACATATGAAAGCTTTCTGTTCTACATAATTGAAAAATAAAAAATTATTCCATGCTCTAAAATAGGATATACATTTAAATTGGTAAGACTTGTAGAAACTGTGACATATGGAATAATAGGAAAAAGTACAGTAAGGCATCAAGGGAAAAGACTGTCAATACTGCAACAGATTAAAAACACAATGATTGCCAACTTTACTAACAGTATAATAAGGAAAAGGGTTGAGGCTTTCCAATTAAAATATAATGCTGCTGCTAGGAACTTGCATAGGAATCACAGCATGGTTTAACAAAGTAAAACTCTTGGGCTCAGGATGTTAGTATGGAGAATACAGCTTCCCAGCCATTTATTTGGCAGCAGTTGTTTTGGACAAGGCTGTGTTTTTGCCCAAGCCAGTTGTGTTCCCTGTCCTTATCAGAGCCCAGCTGCCTGTGAACTGACAACAGCAACAGTGCACCCATCTGTTACTGGTGCTGGAGTGGGCACCAGTGCCCTGGGCATAGCAGGAACCTGGGGACTTCAACTGTTATGATGTTCATGCGTCAATAATTACCTGCTGACTATACCTAAACAACACAGGGAAAACACACAAACAGCCCCACAAGCATGGCGGAAATGAAAAAATGACTATTGAAAGGCATTTTAAGAAACATGAATTACTAAATTAAAGATCAGCAAATCAAACTTAGTAATACTGACACATTTTTTTTCTGACAACTCTGGGAAGGGATGACTCTTTCAACTACTCTAGACAGAGATCAAATTAAAAGAATCAAATGGGGAAACCAGAGGCTCATAAATGCAAGTCAGTAACCTTATTTTCCTTCAGAAGCAAGCCCAGAATTAAGTTCTGCAGAAACACAAACAGTCAGAAAGTTTGTTTCTTAAATGCTTTGACTTCTGTGAACATTAGGAACACTCCTAAACCACCCACAAGTATTGCAAGTATCCTGCAAATTTTGCATCACTTAGAAACATAGAATTATTTAGATTGGAAAACACCTCTAAGATCACCAAAGCTATATTCATTTCCCCACACCTTCATTCTCGAAGCAGCTACAGGTCACTGACCACAAGTACTTTGTTTACTTAATTAATTCTCTATATTAAATACAAATATTAAAAGGTGAACATTTTAAATATTTCACTTTAAATATATTAGCATCTTATTCTATCATACTACCATTTGCTAAACAAACATATGTAGACATCCTTTTTATAGTTAATTTTTTATAACTCAGCTCCAAACAAAGAAGAAAACCCATGACTTAGGAGCTTACTAATAGAATCATTCATCAGTTGAACTAATGTTTTAATTAGCAGTTGTACAAAGCAAAGACATATTATTAAAAGTCTCCATGAAAAAATACCATTGTTGTGTGTTTTACATTGACTTAATGTGCAACAGGTGACTATTCAATATTATTAGGTTCAATTGCCTGCCATCAAAACCAAAGACTTCTGCCCAAGAAAAATGTTTTCAGACTTCTCCAACACAGAAATATTCACTGACAGTCTGTGCTGTAAAACTGAAATCAAAGTGATCATATTGTCACTGCTATATTTAAAAATGTAACATTTTAACTAAGTAGGAAGATTAGTGTATTCTAGCACTAATACAGAAGAAATGCACCTGCACTGACAGCTGAGGAGATAAAGAAAAAGCCTAAACAAACAATTATAAACTTCCCAGTAATGAACCCCATTGAACTCTTGAGAAAAATACTTCATCGTAATGATGGATTTTAAAAGACAGATCTGTAGGTATTGGGAGCACACAGATGGAGAGATGCAATACACAAGCTTTGAACACTCACCATCTGAATTGGTTTTTTGTGAAGATCTCGTTCAGTCACCAACTTTTCTTGGTCAGTGACATAAAGGCCTTTTTGTGCCAGGGCTTGTATAACAGCATCATGACCTAGAAGTGGTTTTGCAGCATCACTCTTGAGAATAAGGCTCCCAGCACGACAGTAGAGCTCGGCAGACAGCAGCAAGTTAACAACAGGTGGTTTGATGTGCTCCTGGTCATACTGGTCTGTGTAAAATGGTTCTCGGAGTTCTTCTGGAACATTTTCTACAAAATACAAAAAGAGCACAAGTCAGTATCAGAAAGGACAGTAGGAGTATTAGGGGATTTTTTAAAACTATGTATGAACTCAAAATTATGTTCAAGAAAGCTCAATCAAGGGGAGGCCAAAGTCTATACCAGCAATTATGTTATAAAATTCTGGGGAAAATTTCATATAAAGGTAATATTTGAACTATAAATAGAAACTTAAGAAAAATTCAAAGTGTCTCACGCTGCAGAGGCCACAACAGAAGACCAACCTGTGGTTTACAGCATCATTACATTAAAATTTCTTGGCTTCTCCAAATACATGCCCAAACATTCTCATTTCCTTTGGCATATTATATAGGTCAGACATACAAAGGCAGAACAACACCCATTTAAATACAAACCCCTTGACTCTATCACAATAACAAAAAGGAGTTGAAACATGATTTCAGCACAGAATAATTCAAGACAAAAAGCAGCCTTCTAGTTTCCATATATGCAGGAGAATTTTGATTACTGTATTTCAAAGGTCATGCATCACAGAATGCTGACAATCCAGCAGTTAAGCATAAATATATAGGCTTTTAAATGAAATCAGAAGAATGGAGAGAAAAGAAAAAATATTATCAGTTTCTTTCTGACAAAATACTGAGTCCTTATTGGTCTAGTTGTGCTACTAACTTCCCTTAAAATTGTGGTTTTCCTCCTTCTTCAGTGAGCTGGCTTATCACCCACAGAGAGCTATGCAAGATTTTGTCAAATCTATGCTGAGATTTTAACTCCAAAATTAGCATTCCAAGACAATCCAACAGTTTTTTCAAATACTGTACATAACACAATACAGAAAGACTATATTTATAATTGTCTATCACAAAAGTAATAATTATAAGTTAATTAAATATGGTACTAGATCAAATTAAATTAAATCATGAGTCAAGTGGAAAATAACTTTCAGATTTTCAGGCATACACACTGCAAAATGCTCCATTTTCCTCCTGGAAGAATTTCATTCTCTATTGTTGTAAAATTAGTTAAGCCAACAACATCTATGGGATAAAGAGCATGTGATTCTTTTCCTGTGTCCAAATGGGAAAAGCCTATTTAATTGCTAGAAGAAAAAGTAAGTGCATGAAAGCAGTGATGCAACTCTAAATTTCTATTCCCTTTGCCTTCAGCTGGATAAATGGCTAAACAGACAAGGTTTGAATCAGTCTGGAGTAAACAGCCCAGTAAGGGTGGAGCAGGAGAAAAGAGAAAAAAACCAGAACATGCCATCACAAGATAATGACAGATTATCTTCTTCCTCATACATATTCTATTGCAGTTCATGTGCTTCCATTATGGGCTTTGCAAGGTGCCAGCTGCCTTCTAGTTTTGAAAGAAGATACACTTTATAGAGTGCAAAAAGTGAAAGAAATATTAACACATGCTTTAAATGCCAGAAGGATGGTAGGAAAGGGTGGGCTACTGCTGCTTCTTCTGCCAACTCAGAGTATCAAGGGAAAGAGAGGTATAGTTTATGATTTGCTTAAACCATGAGCCTAAATTTGGCAAGAAAACTGACAAACAGCTCTGCTTTAGAATACAGATCAAAATATACGATCAGCCCAACTACTCTGCCCTTTAAAACACAAATCTAATGCCTAACAGCCCTACTTTTTAAAAATATGAAAATAAAACTGCTAACAAAAATATCTACCAGTGTCAGGAGGTATTTCCATCTTCTCTTCCACTTCCCAACTTCACCTACTGACTATAGGATCTAGAGTCATCCAGTCCAACAAAAAATATTTTTAATTGAGGATCTCAGAGCTGCTAGATACCTGCTTCCCCAGGTTTTGTTTTCATCTATCTCTATTCTACCTGACCTTCTTTCTTTTCCCTGTTTGTCCACACATTGGCTATTTAAATATTAAGCTTGTTGTTTGTGAAGTCCTAATGATCCATCTCCAGTTTCAGAAGCTCAATTCTCATCAGGACTTCATCTTCTACAACTCCAAATGCCAACTCCTAAAGCATCTTTATGCTATTTCTTCAAGCTAGAAAGGATTAGAAAACATTTTTTGTAAGTATCTCACAGTGCACAGGCAGCAGATTTAGCTTTTGAAAAAACAGAAAAACACCCACAACAAAAACCCAACTAACCAAATAAAAACCCAAACCAAAATTCACACACCCCTGTTTTGAAGCAGATGAGAATTTAAATGGGGATGGGGAAAACAGGGAGGAACAGATAAAGCCATTTGTAATTTCTTAGAAGACCTAAAAAAGCCTCATTCCTGTATGAAAAAAAACCTCTTGAGGCAGGAGTACTTAGCTACACTCCAACAGAAGTCACATACTCTGTGGTTCAGATTCACTGAAGACAATGACAGATTTCAAGTCTGAAAATCTGAGCCAGAAGAGAAATCTCAAGACAGTAAATAACAAACCCAATGCCTGTTAATTCCCATCTTCTGTACCGCTGAAGCACATCCTAAAGCAACAAGATGCAATAAATGCATTTATCATGAAAGAATGACATCCGCTGCTGGGATTTAATAATTAAAAGCTCAATACAGTTAAAAAAAAATCAACATGATGACTAGGAAAGGCAAATGGAATTATTTATAAAGCTTAGTTCCGCTTCTGAAAATACAGAAAAAGATAAAATTACATGTATGTAATTTCTTTTACTGCATTGGTATACACAAAAATAATTCTAGAGAAAAAACTTAGTGGTCTTCATAAAAATAAAACCAGAAAAAGAAATTCATTAGAAAAATAGAATACAGAAGCGAAGGGCTAGGAAGAGAAGCTGTGGCTACAGACATATTCTGAATGTATAAAAACATGTGAAAGCATACAAAGAAAGAATCTCTGGAGCAACAAGATCAGAATTCTTTACAAAAATTCCTGTCAGGGTTCACTCTGCACAGGCAGCAACACGGCACTTTCCCCCACTTCATAACATATATTAAACTGGTTGATATCAGAATAGCTCTTGATAGAAGATTCAAATGGTATTCTCATGTTAGAGTTTAAAAAGAAAACAAAATCCCCCACAGCAGATAGGTAACAGCAGAGAAAACTCTATCTTAGAGTAGAAGTCCTTCCAGAACTGGCATGTGCTGCCTCTGGAGTCCTATGGCAGGGAATTTCAAGGCTCCATCCAGTTCTCAGCAGATTACCAGAACAATCAGCAGGGTCAAAAGCCTTTATTAACAATTCTTTCAGGACTAGAGATTGTTAAACAGGCTCTGCTAGGCAGAGAAGAATCTTAACACTAATCCCCAATATGTACATTTTAGCAGTCCCTTTCCTTTGCCCAGCTGACAAGAAGAATCTTTTCAAGATTAAACCCTGTGGTAAATGACCCGTTTTAAAAGAAATACCTTGTCGCACATATTGCCATAAAGTACCATCTGACCTTGAAATCCGTGGTAATTATGTTGGAGGGGTGTACTGTGGACAGCGAGTGCAGCGAGCCGAACACACGAAATGCAGGTGAAAGCAGGATATTGGTGCAGTGCTGGGGACAAGGTGGAGGATCTACCTCCACTCTTCCAGCACCAACAGGTTTTGGAAACATGGACTTGGATAAAAGCCACTGGTCACGGACTGATGCAAGGAAAAAGTTTTTCAAGAGAGACTACCAGAGCACAGGCACAGGTTGCCTGGGGACCCAGCTGTGAAACCATCCAGGGACTTTCAAAACTATGGACAAAGGCCCTGAGAAACCTCTTCTAACTCTGAGGCTGGCCCATCCTGGAAAAGGAAGCTGAACAAGATGACCACCCTATTTTTTCATACAATTGTGAACAGAACCACACATTTGGAAATCATTTTGAAATTTTGAAATTTGCAAATATTGTACTATGAAGAGAATAAATGAAGCTAATGGGCAAGTTCAACATGAGAGAAAAGAACAAAAAAGAAATAATACCACATTAACCTAAAACTGTAATTCAAATTTAACTATCAGGCTAACTTCAAAAAAGTAATCAACATATCTTCAGTTAATTTTTCATAAATAATCAAGGAATCAAAAGTCCTGTAGATGCTCTTATTAGAGAAGGAAAAAAAATTTCTAAAAATTAAAGAGCTTATTCAAAGCTTTAAAGCAAACACAGGATTATTACTGCTCCCTGTTGTGGTTTAACCCCAGCCCCAACTAAGTGGCCCAGCTGCTTGCTCTTTACCTTCCTATCCTTGCTGGGATGGGAGGATAGGGAGGAGACTTGGAAAAAGGTAAATCGTGCAGGCTGAGATAAAAACAGTTTCATAATTGAAATAAAGTAAAATATTATAACAATAATAACAATGGAAGGGAAAACGAGAAGGAGTCCATTCCCAAGCAGCCATCGGCCCCTCCCGGCCAACTCCCCCAGTCCATCCTGAGCACAGCAGCCATGGTTTGCAATGTCCCTTTGGCCAGCTCAGCTCAGCTGTCCTGGCCACGCTCCCTCACAGCTCCTCCTGCACCTCCTCGCTGGCACCAGGCACGGAGAAGTCCTTGGCCTAGAGAAAGCACTTCTGAGCAACAACTAAACTCCAGTGTGTTATCAACAGTGCTCTCACACTGAATCCAAAACACAGCACTGCACCAGCTACCAGGAAGAAAATTCACTCTATTCCAGACAAAACCAGAACACTCCCCACTGTGAGACAGAAATGCAACTTAGTTTTCCGTTTAAACAGACCACTTTTAAGGGAAGGTGGGGTCTAAAGGTAATTCATGCACAACACTACTGAATTTACCTTTAAAAGTCGCTTTATAAAAAAACCTTTGGAAAAAATTACTTGTATTAATGTGACAAGTCTATACTTTCTTCAAAAATGAATTGTTTTTTTTCTAAAGTTTCCATGCTTCCACACAGATAAATACAATCCTTTACGCAACTACTAAGTTTTTCAAGTTTATATCAGTGAACAATTTCAGATTGGTGAATGTTTGCCATAAGAATGTCCAAAAGCTTAGAAGCTTAGAGCTTAGAAGTCTTTGTCAACAAGGTCTCCACGTTGTTTGTTTGTTTTGGTTTTTTTAATTCCTGAGGATTAAAATATTTTGTCATGGGCTTTCTAATTAAATGATGCCATCACTTTTGGGAGCCACAAGGCCACACTAAGCCTCAGCCTAGAAAACTTCCTCTCTACAGGTTGCTGACGTCAATGCACAAAGACTTTAAGAAGAAAAAAATTATCTGTAGAAGACTGAGATTTAATACAGAATTATTTAATGAAAACTCTAATACCTTTAACCACTTCCTAGTGCAAACCAGTAGATGAATGTATGCCAAATCTTAATGTACTTGACAGCTTTCTGCAGGTCAGCAAAGATATGCTTTTGCCATGAAGTAACAGTGTTAAGTTACCTCATTCAGGCTCCCACGTGCCAACAAGGATTCTGGTGCCACATTTACAATCTGGGCACAAGACAGCAGAGCTTGCACAGAAGTCAAGAGTTCAAAAATTTAAAACAGGTCAGAGAAGACAGAATGATATTATTTAACTTACGGTGAATTTTTTAGTGGATTCAGTAGAAGAGGGAGACATTTCAATTTACTATTTTATTTTGGAGACACCATCAAGAAATAAGACTTTTAATCAGGAAGTGGAAAACAAAGTAAGAGTAGAGATTACAAAATAATTTTTACTTTTTGGTTTGTTGAATCAGTCTGCCACTTCCACTGTTCTTGGCTAGCAGGCTGTAGGTGTACTTCTGTCTAGAGACAAGTATCTGAAAGGTCAACCTCTATAAATTTATGGCACACTCAATTTCAGTAGAACCATTCTTAATTTTGTCCACCTCGCTAAGCTGAACTCAAGAGATTCTTGAATTTACCATTACAGAAGTATTATGAATAAACAGATCCTACTCTCCTGCCTCACAAAAAGAGACCATTATTCACTGCTTCAACAGCTGTTCTGCACTTAAAAGGGATTCCTCATTCAAAAAAAGGAAACAAACAACAACAAAAAAACCCAAACAAAACACTAAAAAACTACCCAAAAGAAAGAAACAAACCAAATAAACCCCAAAACATTTAAGGAAAAACATGCACAGGCTCTACTTTAATTGCCTAACCAAACTTCAGTTGTTCTTTGAACACTGAAAATCAAGTAAGAAATGCTCTATTAATTGTCACACTAATTGTCTATCCCACCTACTAAATGCTCACACTAATTGTCTATCCCATCCAATATTCTGTCTTCAGCAACACAACAGGAAGTGCTCCTTACTAAACCTACAGACTGTGTCTGGTACTGGTATTTCTTATTAAAATGGGAAGATTAGTATCTAATTTACTAAAACTTGTGTATTGATTCAGGTTTTAATAAACAAAAGAATGACTTAGAATTAACCCTGGCAATAAGGGAATCAATTTTCATTAACATAAATGCCTTCAGAACTTATTTTTGGGAGAGGTAAGTTATGAGAAATGTAAAGATAATAGTATAACTATATTCCTATCTCACCCAGCTAGCACCTTGATGACTATTATAGACAAGTTATGATTTAAATATCCTATGGAGTATGGAAAAAGCTGTTTCAGAAATTTAGAGATAATGATTTTTTGAACTATTACTTGACTAAGCCAAAGAAAACCTTTTGCCAGCTGTAAGTAGATAGATGTGAATGTACACATCTTCTTTGGTGTCTGGCTTACAGGTTCTCTTAGTGTAATACTGGTTTTAACTGAATAAAAGAAAGCATGTGGGAAACAGCTAGAACTATACAAATCTTACATCTGGCAAATAGATTTCAAATACTACATTTAAACTCTGTAGCAAAAATGTTTGTTGCTACCACCAGATGCAGTAAAAATTTATTCTCCAATGGTACAAAATAAAAAGGAAGGGTGAGGAGGAAGAACTCACTCTACTTTTCTTACGATGTCTTGAAAGTTTTTCACTTCTATCCTCATTGTTCAGGATGATCAGCAAAAACAATCATTCAGAGCTCTCAGTTTAGCAAAGCAAGTATTAAAAGTTACTGATTTCAGGAGTGAAGTTGTATCCAGTTGTATTTATTAAAATCCACCAGCTACATGTAGAATGGAAATTACATATCTTAGAGAAAAAGTGACACATTCTTGATCAACAGCATATGAATAGTCTTCAAGTTTGAATGAGAGCCACCTTTAAACATAGAGTCACCAAAACAACCCAACAGATTACCCTGAATCATAGGGTAAAGGGGAAAATTTTAAACTATATCAGCAGTAGTAACTGTAACAGTGGTCAAAAAATATGAAGAGAAACCACATATAGGGAGAAGAAATATATTTCATCTCATCACCTGAAATTGGTGAGTGTTTGGCTACAGTCTCTTTGCCAGATCTGTTACATTCTGCAGACAAGCACTTGGAGTTGTAAAGGCAAACAGGCACAAAGGCATGGAGTCATTGAAGGAACAGATTCCATGGCCCAAAGGAGGTCCATCATGTACTGCCAATCCTGCAACTGTCCCCTCACTCATCACCCTCCTGTACGTTTGTACACGCAGTCTACAACTTCAGAGGACTCTGATAAACCTAACAGAACTAGAAGCTCATACGATTTTAAGTATTTACTTTTAAATAGGTGATCTACAGTCAAACTATGTCACAAGCGTGTTCTACAGAAAGGAGTGATACAACCGCCTTCCCAGTAAAACATCTCAGTAGATGATTTGTCTAATCCACTAATTTTAGTAGGACAGACTGAAGTACCAATTT
Source organism: Drymodes brunneopygia (assembly GCA_013400955.1). NCBI lineage: Eukaryota > Metazoa > Chordata > Aves > Passeriformes > Petroicidae > Drymodes > Drymodes brunneopygia. Next base: position 1,565,427 of record VZTZ01021927.1, on the reverse strand, counting down.
GTCAGCAACTATTTTAGAGAGGTGATGGAATGTATAAAAAAAAAATCTCATGAGAATCTCAAACATTTGTTTTTGTACTCCAAACTCTTCTACAAGGTTTTGCTACTGCCAGACTGAATACTAGTGCAGAAATTAGGTCTGCTAGAAAAAGATTAAAGTATGTTCTGGCCTGCAACACCCAACCTAACAGATGAGAATATTTAGCTACAACTTCTTTCTGTCAGATACAGAGTGTTCATTTCCTCCCTTCATGGTTCTACTGGCAACATGTGCAAAGAGCAGTAAGTAGCCACATACAAATTCTAAAAACATTAATCATCGGGAGAATGCTATTTTTAAGTTTCTTGGGTAATATTTAGTTGCAGATGATGCAATTTGTAATCCATTGCTTCAAACACCCATAAAGGATACATTTAATGTTAAAAGGTATATGGACTTTTTTATTTTGACTTCCAAAAACACAAAAAATGTTTAGGACAATTGCTCAGACTTGTGTAGCTTTTATTTAGCTTTTAGTTTATTTCTGTAAAAAAAAATCTCATGCTAACCAATGAAACATATTACTGCAGCAGAATAATATGTTGTATGGATAGTAAAGCAGAAGAGATTTAACTTGACTTTAAAACTGTTCCCATAATTTTCTGAAAATCATATACAGAGATATTCTTAACTTCATAAATAAAAATTTGATGAAAAGCTATTTCAAAAACCATTTTCCAAGAGTACTCAGATGTCCCCTACCAAATGGGATGAACATGTACTTCCAGGTTCAAGAACTCATATCTTTCTTCACACTAGACAAGGTTGTAGAGAAGTGATTCCAAGATACAAAAGGATTAAGAGCACTTTAGAGGACAAAATTATAATTCAAGATAATCTTGATAAGTGGAAGAAGTGGTTTGAAAGTGGGATGCAGTTATGTAAGTATAGCTGCAAAGCAGGAACCTACAACAGTACAATTACAAGATGGGAACAACTGAGTAGGCAGCAGTTCTGCAGAGAGAGATACGGAGCTACAGTGAATCACAGACTGCATGAGTCAACAATTCTAGGCTGATGCAGAAATGGCAAACATCATATTTTAGTGAATAAATCAGAATAGTATACGCTGGAAATATAAAGTAATTTTTCAAATTTACCGTGTACTGGTAATAGTTTAGCTGGACCATTAGGTCTAGATTTAAGTACAGAGCTCATGCAAACCAACCACAGGAAAAAATTACATGAAAAATCAACCAAACAAAAAAACCCCCAAACCAACCCTAATAAACACAGAGAGCAAACAAGTTTTTCCCACTGAAAAAAAAGTCTGTTTTGTCTAAACAATGTAACAGACATTGCTTTTATTATATGAAAGGTGCTATAAAACAGTAAGGTGCCCACCCTTCTCACAAGCACCAGGAAAAGGGTAAGTAATGGCTTAACAATGTAGCAAGGGACATCAAGATTCTGTTCAAACATCTAAAGATAAGTAAGATCCAAACTGACTAGAAGACATACTATGGAATGTCTATAATTAGAGATTTCCAAAAAACAGGCTAAACAATCTTCTGTCAGGAATGATGTATATTTAGCTCAGCCTGTCTTTAAGGATTGCAGATGGGTAACAATTTTTTCAGGCACATTTTCTATTACTATAGCAGACTGAGAAGGCAAAAACTTCATATTCCAAAATAATGAAATCCACTTCTGTTGCTTTAGAAATAAAAAGGGCATAGAGTACCACAACAGCAAGACATTTTTCAACTTATTCCTATGAAGAAAGTCCCATTATACTTTTAAGTTGAAGGTTATAGTGCCTATACAGTTCATCCAGTTTTTTGGGAAGAAATTTTTCCATACTGACATGGTTAACTGCCAGCATTGGGAGACAAGGCTGAAATTAAGTATTTGCAGATTTAATTTCCAAGGTCAAACATTCCCCCTTTCATACTTCACACTTGTTAATTTTCCCCCTTTCAGTTACTGCAAGTTGTGTCACAAACACAAAACAAATAACAATTCGGTTATTACAAAACATTTAATCTGACATGTCCTAACACTGATATATTGTCTTGCAGCAAAACACCAAGGCACAAAATCCTACACACCCTCAAATATGAATTCCTTCTTCAATTAGTATTTCTTAAACAATTCTTCATACGAGATGCCTTCAACATGACTGTTAATACATTCTTACTCTCATATGACACCTCACTAATAAGACAGCTCCTTTTGACCTGCCTGTGTTGTGGGCCAAACTATATCTACTTGCAGTTTTACCAAGGACAATAGCAAGAGACAATTTGTCTCTCTGTTTTAGGACATAAGTATCAATGAAACACCAAAAGTCATTACTAATGTTAATGAACAGTATCTATTTCAAAGACTTTTTTGCAAGAGCAAATTCACAACACGTAGTCAAACTGTATCCACAATTCTGATTGCATTGAAATACGGTTTTAAGAATGTGAAAGCCATCCACTGAAAGATGTACTCCTCTGATACGTAAAGATTTTTATTTCTTTAGTGGATACATGATTGTAACAACCTGTGCTTTTCATTAATGAAAGTGAACTGCATTACTTTGTTTCATAGACGGTAGGGAAAAACCCATCACTTCCCCTGCATGCTTAGGGAACCTCAGTACCTCAAGGATAAAGAAATAAAATGCAGCATCCATAAACACACTAATCATCCTTTGTATTTCCCCTGTACAAATGTATATAGCAATAGTTCGAAGACATGACTGAGGCTATGATCTGCTCCCAAGAACTAAAAGAATTTAACAAACCCAAACTTCCTTCCTTCTTGGAAAAGGTGAAGGTCAGTTCTTCTGTTTCACTCCAAGTATAAAGGAAGCATTTGTACTGCAGACATGCAAGTCCTGTATACTCTCTTCCCCTACTTCAGCCAAACTCTTCTTTGAGGTTTCTAGTTATATTAACCTAATGAAAGAACTGGGACCAGAAACACTACAAATGTGTGTGCTTACCTCTCTTCCTATTGTTACATTACTGCAGTGTTTAGAGAGCAGATGGAGCAATTATCCCCACTAATCATGTTTCATTCGAGCATCTCAGAACAACCCCAGTCATGAAGAGAAAGAATAAAGGAATTCGGTTTGGATCACACGTTCTACAGAAAGTGGCAGAAAAGAATCCTGCAAGTGGCTTGACACATCCAATAGAAACTCAAACAGCATAAACCAAGACATTTGAACCATGGGTTGAGAATCTGTCAAACTCCAGCAGAAAAAAGTTTTCAGGTTAGAAGGCTGGGTTATTTAATTGCATAAGCACTGTACACTCAGAATCCCATAAGTAGACCCTTCTGAACCAAGTTACCTAAAAATATAATGATCACTGAAAATGTTGAATTAAGTACTTCCAAGAATTCTCTCTACTATTTTACCTCTCATATCTGCATCGATAATAAAGCCATATTTCAAAATATTACTAGTCCAGATTTCACAAAGAAAATTAAGCAGAGTTTATTGACAAATCTTAATATGGAAACAGTATTTTGATCTTTTCTTTCTTTTTAAAGTGATGCACTCACTGAAATTCCACTAGATTCAAACATTTTAGAAGTGGCTTTTTGGAAGCATCACATCGAACATTATGAGCTCCCAGAAGCATGTCTCATAAACACATGCCTTTAACCCTGGCTAAATACGTAACAGCACCCTGGCCTTAAATGTAAAAGGTGCAAAATTCCATAAGGAGGAACCTTTTCCTGTTATTTTACAAAAAACGGGCAAAAGTAATGATTGTTGATATCTACCTCACCTTTCAAAAAAAATGCATTATTTTTAATCCACAGAAAATTGAATTATTACAACACTACAGCTATACTAAAGCCAAAAAACACAAGCAACAAGCAAACAATCCCACATCCCCCAAAAAACTAAAAAAAAGCCCCAAACAAAAAATCCAAAACAAACAAACAAAAACCCCCCAACTTGGTAAATTTTCAAAATGCTTCCCTCAGAAGACCTCTGCTAGTCTGGTATTCCTCAAGGCCCAATAATATTTCAGGCACAGAATAATAGGTCTGGTATTCCTCAAGGTCCAAGGTTTTCAACGACAGCACTGATGCCTTTTGGAGGCATTACAAATCGATTCCATTTACACTTACAGACAAGGAGAGCGTTCTGTATTATGCAGGCCAAACCCTGGCATTAAAAGCTCTTTTTCCTGAAACCTTTCTTATTGCTTAAGCACTCAAATGGCTATGGGCTACTGTCACACATGTCAAAACTATGAGCACGTACCCATTTCCATTACTAGCCCCCTATTCTGTTCCTAAGCAATATCAGGAAAATTTTCAAGATGACAGACAAACGTGGATTGCTGGGGTTTTTTCGCACTGTAGATGTGTGACCCGAGTAATAAATGAAACATCATTTACAGAGATCGATTCACTCAAATAAAATAATATGAGCGCCAATGCACAAAATTTACTTGCTGATGGAAAGAGTGGGACTACTCCAAAAAGACTAAGTGCAATAAAGGAAAAACAAAAGAAAAACAAAAAAACCCCACAAGGGGTAAGAGATCTTAAGGATAAGGGAACAGACCTAAAGCATTTCCCCCCCAACCCCCCCCCCCCCCACCTCTCAGCTCCTCAGGGAATGGCTCGCACGTCCTCAGTAGCGAAGCAACCAAGCAGGAACCAGCATCAAAGAAAGGGAAGAAGGAGACGCCACCTACCTGTCCCAAAGGCTTTGGCCACCAGCCAGGCCAGATTACAGGCGATTTTCGCTCGGGAGAAATCATAATGGTCAAAGGGTTTGATGGCAGGAACAATGAAAGTCTTCCTCATCTCCTTGGCGTCTGCGGCATCCCCCATCTTCTCACAGGACCCCCGGCAATTCGGAACTTACATGGTTGTTTCTCCGTCCTCCTCCTCCTCCCACGGCCGGGAGAGCCGGCTGTAAATACGCCGACAGCAG
>VZTZ01021927.1:1544238-1560423 GCA_013400955.1 Drymodes brunneopygia | reverse complement strand
CCGCCCCCTCCCCACGGGGGCTGCGGGCGCCGCGTCAGGCGGGGTCGCTCGAGGTGGGTCCGGCCTCGGGTGGGGCGGCCTCGGGAGCGCGGACAGGCCCTGCCCGGCCCAGCCTAGCCTTCCCCCGGCGGCAGCGGGAGGGGGGGTGTGTTTCCCGCGGTCAGGGGGCGCCGGCGGTGCTGGGAAAGGCTGGGAAAGGGCGGTGTCCCTCGGCCGCGGGTCCGCCCGCTCCGCCGTCTCCGCTCTCCACAGCGTGGCCGGACGGGCCCGCTGCGGTGCCGTCGGGGAAGGTCAGGATGAGCCCCGCGTGTCGCGGCTGTAAGGGGGGCTGAGGAGCCGCCTGGCTGCAGGGGAGCCCGGCGGGCCGGGGTCGCGGTGGCCGGAGCACGGAGCGCTGCCGAGGACGCGGGCTGAGCATCCCGCCCCTGTGCATTTGTTCCTCCTATTTTAAATCGCGTCTATATATAACTTTGAGAATACTCGGGTAGAAAAAAAAGACAAAGCCTTAAAATGGTTCAGGGCCTGGTCACGTAATCACTGTAATAGCAGCAGGAGTAGCGATCTGCCCTGGAGGCCATCTCCTGTCTTGCTCACAAGTACCTGGGCTGTTTTTGGGAACGCAGAGGATCACTTTAACAGTGGGCTGCGTGGAGGAAAGCATTAGTCACGGTAGGAAGCAGTAAGTGCGTGATTAGTGACTCAAACAGAACTGGATGGGTTGGCTTCCAAGTGCGGGTCTGAGGGCGCGGCCGGGGTGGCGAGGGGAGGCTCTGCCTCACTCGGCACGGGCACTGTGTCAGCGGGTGACCCGCAGCGCCAGCGGGTGGAAACCTCCGCGTTTTGGCAGCAAATAGTTACTGTAGGTTATTGTGGATATATTCTTATTGTATGTATGTATGTATATATATGTATATATATATGTATATAAAAATATGTATGTGGTTTAGGGTAATGTCTAAGTCTGCCCTTCTTCCCCTAAAAAATAATTAGACAAAGTCTTAGCGTGATACTGTAAGATTTCAAATAATATTCTGGCCAGACTGTTACTTCTTTGTGTTTCAAGTGGACCATGAATTGATCTGCACGGAGGTTTTTCCATTGCTGTGTGGCTGTGTGTGCTTCTAGCACTTTATGTGCACAGTGAGACAAACATCATGATTATGAGGCAGGAATACTTCACAGTTTTACTGACATGTGTCTATATTTATTAGTAATGAGTAAATGAAAGGGTTGTGGAGGTCAGCATTTGAAGAAACTGTTGCTGAGTATTCCCCATACACTCTCTGGGATGGGATTCCCAAACTGTCATGCATACATACCACTCATAAGTGGTGCATACCCAGCTACAAAACTAGGAGCTGCTGTGGGCAGCACTCAGCAGAACAGAGGGCAGGAGGAAAGTTGAGAAATCCTTGCTTTAGCAAGCTAAGGATTGAAATTCCCAGATCCTCTGCAGCAGAAATACTAATAATAATACTACCAAATTAACATACAGGTGCACTTGGGAAAATGTTCTCTATTAAGAAAGACTATATGCCTAGTTTTCAACAATTAATATTTGCACATTTTCCTGAATTATTTTTAATGCATACTTTGGAAATAAGTTACATTAGACACTTCACATTATTTTAACTATTTTTTTACACTGCCGATAGAAAATTATTTTAATTCTTCTTGCATATTTAGTAACAAATACCTGAAATTCATAAGCTTTAAAACCTCAAATGATTAGAGCTAAGAAAAAAAAAAGAACTATGTTCCAGATCCCAGTGAATTTGTTTCTTGTATGACTGAGAAAATACCTCAAAATTAGATCAGCCTATAGGAAAACATGTTTAGAAAAACTGTAAGGCTGTTATTTAGCTATGAGGAGTTTTTTGTGGGTGGGTGCAGCATTTGTACTGATGAGACCTGTTGAGAGTCACCGAACAAAACCTAAAAAAGCTGTCTTGTGGTAACTTCAATTAGTGGGGTTTCATTTTCTTAGTGCTCTTAAAAGTGAATGCATGAATATAAAATCTAGTATAAGTAAGTGCAAAAGAAGACATCGCCACTGGTTGCTGGAGTTCTTGTGCCAGTTCTTGTACTTCTGCAAACATGCCGAAATGTCATCTTGCCTATTGCATTGTCAAAGATACCAACAGCCAACACAGAAAATGATTAAAATCTGCTCTAATTGCGCAGAGTAAATAAACAGGAAAGCTGAATGAGGAGTCATCCCTTTCTACTCTGCTCCTGTTTATACATCTTAAAATATTTTAAATAGTGATAATCTTTCCTGTACACAGTCTTTCTGCTGCACACTATTTTATACTTTAGCGCTAATTCCAAATGGAAAGACAAAGTATAAAAACTAGCATCTCACAGATATTTTTTTTTTACCTTCATTCTCCCTTGCTTTCCCCTCCCTCTACCCCCAATTAGAATCCCATTCGACTAGTTTTATCCTGTGATTACATCATAAGCCTGATTGTTCACTGTCATGTGTCTGGCCATTTTCACAGTGGGTGTACCATGCCTGTAGTTAGTGTCGGGCAACAGGAACCAATATGACCATGAAGCTGTGAATAATGGTGTGGATGGCAGCTGTTGCTAATAGTTCTAACCTTGGGAGATTGTGAAATGAGTCCTGACTAACATTTTCATACATTTTTTTCCCACTTGTTTTAAGATTCTGAAGAGGCTAGGTGTAGAATAGAAGCCTGTAGACTAATTTCAGGCTAGCACTAGATTATAGTGTTCCATCTGGAATAACACGTCATGCATAGTTTCTTCCTTCACAACACTTGATGATAAAAGCGAAGTAAAATCTTTTAAATTAGCAGTACCATGATGGTCTTTGCACTGGCACTATCTGTAGCCAGACTGGGTGCTAGTGAACAGCCAGCTTATCAGGCTACCTATGGAGGATAGTAGAAACATTCCCACTTCAGATTAGCTGGTTGTTTTAGGGCAAATCCACAAACACAGCAGTTCACAGCAACTATTCTGCTGAGTAATGCAGTTTTGAGGTTGGAAACAGATTTGGAATAACACTGTGGGCATATCTTTAATTGCTGTTATCAAATTTGCCCAATTAAGATGATCCCATCTGTTTTCCTGAGCTTAGAGGATACCAGTCATGCTAGAAATGGTTTGGCTGAGGGGAGGGGTGCACCCTGTGGCCTGTAACCTCTGGCAGGGAGGCTGCATGCACGACTTGATGTGGTGCTGTCAGACTGTCAGCGTACAAACCAAGAACCAGTCATGTCCCAATGGGATCCCTAAGGGATGTGCTTGGTGACTTCAGCAGGTTTTGTATTACGTATGTGAGGTTGAACAGGTATTAGATGAACCAACCATAAGAGAAGGATTATGGGAGCTGGTGCTTACCAGTGCAGATGAGCTTATTAGAGAGGTTAAGATTGGTGGCAGCCTGGACTGTAGTGACCACTTCCTGGTGGAGTTTGTGAGGACTGTGAGCCTGGCAAGGAGTTAAGTCAGGACCCCAAACTTTGAAAGAACAAAAGTCCAGTTGTTGAAGGAGTTGGTAAATGAGATTCCTTGGGAAACTGTCCTTAAGGACAAAGAAGCTGACCAGAGTTAGGAGCTCTTAAAAACATTTTTCTTAAAACTAGATGATCTTTAAGCCATCTAACCCAGGCCATTCTATGATAATCAAGTGAATGAATTATTAAATTATTAAATTACTAAAGTTCTTTGCCATTATTACTAACATGCATATATGCAGTTTCTGCAAGTTAGGAGTTTTCTCAGAGCGTGATTTTGGAAGAGAAGGTGTTCTTCCTGATTCATGATGATACCAAAGAACAAGAACAGTTACATAATTACTGTCTTTCAAATTCTTCTATTAATTTGTAATCAGAAAGTTCTGAGGGAAGAAAACAGTTTACCAACTTTATATATAATAGTCTGGAGCTGAAGGCTAAAAAAGGTTGGTATGACATTTTACTAAAATCATCTGTGATTTTGGATACAGTTAAAAGAAGAAGAAGGTAGAGTAATAGCTACTTTGCCTCATTACTGCTACTGAAATCTGCACAACCAAAAAGCTGCTCAATGAGAATCAAATGTGGTACCTAACAATCAGTTCTCTTAATATTTGGACACTACTGGTTTCATTTCCTCAACCTGGCTTTGACCTAATGTAGCTTTGCAAGGGATGGGGAAAAAAAAATCTACATCTTCCCCCCCCAGTTCCACTGGGTCACCAATCGGGCAACAGATCTGTGGCAAAACCTCTAATCTCCTTCAACAATCAGGACTGGTTGGTTTGTTTTGTCTTTTTCTCTGGTTACTTTGGTGTCTTCTTTTCTGAGATTTCAAAACTTCCAATTTTTAAAATCTCATTTCCACACCGTCTTCTTTTGTGTTCTTCTCATCTGGTGGAATTGCTCTTGTTCTAGGGGGTTTTCGATGAGCTGTCTTTCCACATATGCTGTGCAATACTCCCTAATTCCAGGGCTTTCTTCTTGACATTCCACTGTTGCCAGGTTGTCTGTGAAGAAAAAAAGTACCCTGCTATAACTTGTATTTTTTACTAGAAACTTTAAAACATATGGAAAAGATCCTACCCTCTTTCATTAAGTGAAAGATCTCTACTATATCTTTTATGACCACCTAGTGCCTGATGTGTTTTCTAAGGAAAATTCTTAGGGTTATTTTTAATGAATATTGCCTTTAAATGGCTTAGCTGCACTGTAAAATAGATGTATGGTGGGAAACTTGCATTCAGAAAAATACTTTGTACAAAAATAAAGCACCATGTTATTGTTGTTAGGTAATGCTTTATTTGCATCGCAGTTCAGACAAAAATGGACATAACTAGTTTTCAAACTGTACATTCAGGTAAAAAGTTTAAATCAGTTAGTAGGACATTTTCACTTAGTCTAAATGAGAGTGGATGCAAAATTGTGCACTTTCTTGTGCTGTGACTGGCTTTTTTTGTGCTGCTTCTACATGTGAAGAAAGATCTGAACATTCATAAAAGCTCATTTGTTTTGAGCATATACATCATTTATTAGAAGAGCATGAATAGACTTCAGTTTCCCATGTTTTGGCTCTGCTTCCAGTTTTCACTGAAGCTCATGTGTGTCTGAGTGGGAACAGCAGTAAAGAGCAGAGAATGCTATGTTTGAACAGTAAATTTCTGGTATCATTTCATTGCAATGAAATAATTTTTTTTCAAAGGGGTGGTAATGAAGATGAATGAGGAAGGGGAAGCAAGGGAATAGCATAGGAGACTATCCAATGAAGATTTTTTTTTAATGTCTTTGAAACACCATAATCCAAATTTTCATTCATACTTTTAGAAAATTTCCATTTCCCTTAAATTACTGAGAAATTGCATGTTATTGAGGAATTTTTATTACTTTAGAGAGCAGGTATACATAGCTGGTAACTGTTTAAAAATCAGCTGTGGAAAGCATATCTCAAAGATTTTTATTGTAGTCATTTATGCTTGCATATTAAGGTCATCACAAACCTGAGTGTATAGAACTCTGTTACATTTACTTCTCTTTTGGCATAACTTAATTTGTTAATATTTTCTGAGTAGCTTTACAAGTTGTTTGCTTTATTATTCATTTGAAAACACGTTCAAGATAGAAAAATGTATGGGATGTTTAAGCCACGTACAGAACAATTTGATTTAAATACTCCTCCAAATTTAATATATATTAGAAACATGGGAAGAACAACAATTATTTTAATACTAGCCTTAAACCAAATGTGTGTATAAATATATTTAGCAATAAAATCTTGGCTCCAACAAGGTTTTTTTTAAGTTTAGGTTAATCCTGTGTGTTGTTCCCATTTGAAATCACTGGTGCTACAGACATGATTAAATATAACTGTATATATAATTTGTTTTTTGGATTAAAGGTGTCATGCAATTTATTTGTACTTGAAGAAAAAAACCTGAGTGGTTTCTTTCTTGTAGAAAGTTTCAAAAGAGAAATCAAGTACAGCAGTTTATACATCTGTCTGGTTATTCTGTCCTCATGGGGTATTCTTGCTCTATAATATACATGGCTCCGTTAAAGCCTGGAGTGTTAATCTCTGCTACCTCACCTGGGCCTGGAGCAGTCATGGTTCCACTTGTTGGCACAAAGAATAGAAATGCCCATCATCTTCATCGGTGTTGGAAACAGAGCTCTTTCTTTGTATCACCAGTGTAGTTGAATATGGATGAAGGAAGGAGGCCCTGACCTTGCTGTTCAGGGTGTGTGTGAGCCTCAGTTGTGATGGCCACTGTCCTGGGAGCAGCCTGAGACAGACAAAGTACCCCTGGGACTCCCACTTCAGCACAGTCACAAAGTCCCCCATAGTCCAGGGTTTGTTTTGACAGCCACAGTTCAGTTCTTATGGATGATAATTTACTAAAGAAGTGGAGAATCAGCCCGGGGGAGAGGATCCTAGCAGGCACTGTGTTGAATCAAGGGGATCATTCTATGAAACAACAAAAGTAACACCTGGAGATTTTATACAAGGAGGGCAACTTGCTGGGGTTTATACCTATTCCCTTTGATCTGGCAAGTCTCTGTGTTGTGTCAATCTCTTTCCTCCTTTTTTATTTGCTCTTAACAGAAATGAAGCAATTGCCAGATTGGAGAATGTAGGGTAACAGAACAGATTTCACTGCAATGTGCCAGTGTGTGATACAGATCCAGCTTGTTCAGATGAGTATTTTGCTATGCATTGGGTAACTGTTGAAATGGGGTACTTGAAAGTCTCTGTTGCAGTTGGTAGTCTGCACTTTCAGAAGTGGGAAAAGCAGTAAGTCATGGTCACCAAAAGTGTTGGGGAAGCAAAAACAGTCTCAGTAAGAAAGTGTGTTCAAGGTAGAGGACATGCAGCTACGGTTTATTCTCTTCTACCACCAAGGTTTTAAGTGGTATTGTACTGGTATAATTAGGAATATCATTTGACTTTTTTTGGGTAAAGAGATGAACTGGAGATGGAATAGTACAGTAGAAACAGAAGAAAATCCCAAACCAAATGTTATTTATGTTGTAGTACATCATAGGACTTCTAGTCAAAAACAAGGATACCATGGTGGAAATGCTGGACAGGCTGATGAACCATTTTAGTTCAGAGTCAGAATAATATAAATTCTAGATATTGTAAGACTATGCAAAGGGTAACAAAAAAAGACTTTGATTACTACATTGCTTTGATTTTGTTATTTAAGGGAGCCCAGTCCCACAGAAATATCCTCACTGCTGCTAGAGAACAGGTTCTTTGTGTATCAACAGAACATTAGGAGCCATCTGAATGGAGGTGCTGTGTCTGTGCTTCTGCTGGCTCTTTAATCATTAAAGGATGCTTCCCAGGGCCAACACCCTCTTGTAACAACTGACTCCCTTTGTGGCTCCTTGCAGAGCAGACAGTGTCAGTAACACAGAAGCCTTTTGGCAACCTTGCCTTTTTGTTCCAAGCTCCAGTTCATGCAGACTCTTCAAGAATGGTAATGTCTTCATACACCCAGCAAGTTAGCTGAATTGCAAATGATCTCAGAGGAACTGTGGTTTCATAGAGTTACTTGGTTTTGGTTTTTGTTGAACTGTAAGGTAGGTAGAGATATTTTGAAGGATAATGTGATCTAGGGCAGAAAACTCAAATTAGACAGGAAAATTAGCAGAAACTTTTTAAAGATACTCTGTCTCTTGTTTTTTTCTGGCCCTGTTCCTTCTAATGTTTCCTTTTAAATGACCTCACCATATATATTAAGAAAAGTTTATAATTTATTGATATTGATGATACTTATATGTTTTGATTATCTCCTTTAGTTTTGAATTGCTGGGAGGTTTATTCCTCATAGGTGTAAGCCTAAGCCACCACTTCCTTTCCACTACTTGGGCAACTATCGTAGCCTTCTTGTTTCTTGATACCTGGCTATTACCTGATAGAGAGCTTCCTTAGCTTGGGCTGGAATCTGTTTTGTGCCTGAAATCTAATTTCTATCTATCTTGCTAGTTGCCACAGGAAAGAATATTGCTTTGGCCAGGAACTCTACAAACTGACCTGGTTGTAATGGGTGAAGAGCCAAAAAAGAAATGGGTACACTGAAACTGGACTTTTGTGTGGCTCAAAGCTTTGAATCACTTGTTCAAAAACAAAACAGAAACAACCTGACATAATTTCACATGGAAATTCTAGGCTTATATTTTGTGAGAACTGTTAAACAGCCAGTTTTTTTCACAACCTGGCATTAATACCCAGGTCAACTGAGTTGTGTTAAGAATTAGCACAGATTTATTCCACTGAATTGTTTGGCAGACAGAATAAGGAGTGTTTCATATGTATTTCATAAAGTCTTCCTTAAAAAGAAAATACACGTCAGTGCAATCTTGACCATACAGCACAAAGTCTCCTTTCACACTGCAGCACTTCAGACTTCTTCAATACTCAAGAGCTAGAAAACATAAAATGATCTGGGGTGCAAACTTGATAACCACAAGTTTTCTTTCAATAAAGCAACTAAGAAATACATGAAGTGCTAAAGTGTTTACCTTATTTAGTGTAAATTTAATTTATTCCAAAACTCAAAAATGTATTTGAAAACTTGTAATCTGAATTCCTTTTGAACTGGGTATCATGCTGGAATTTTTTGCCACCGAGTTACAGATCCCAGAAAAATAAGGTTTGCATGAAAAGTTCTTGGCAGATCTCTCTTGGAACAGCACAAACAACACTGCTTAACAAGGAGGCATTCATTATTTGTGTCTTGTTACCCTCTGCTATTACAGTCAGTAGCTGTAAGGTTACTGGCATCTTATATGTATCCTAATAAAAAGCATGGGGAGCACTCATTCAAGGATGACAGTGAGAAATATGTTGCACTTTTCAGTCTTGCTTTTGTTTTTAAATAGCCATTGTCCTTTATCAAATTGAGCTAATGCATTGTCTGCATGTTCTCACAACAAACAAAGTTTAGGAAAGTAACAGTTTCAGAAGGACAAACCTGTTGGTCTCACTTCAGCAGTCTGTGATCCTCAAGTGTGCAATTAAAAATAGTGTTTTGCCTTTCAAAACTTAAGCCATTTGGTATTTGATTTTTTTTGTTAAAAGAAGTCATGGATAAATGGCCTTCTTGTTGACCCTAAATATCTATTGCATTACAATCCTTTTGGAAGAACTTCTAACCGCAGTTGCAACTTTTTTTGTTAAACTAAGCCACAGGTCTTGTATCCTCTATTTTGGTTAGCAGTCATGTACAATGCCTTTTTTAACACCTCAGTGTGCTAGTGAAATTAGTGCCAGGTATGCCACAGGTCTGTAAAATTAGTATCTGAGACCTACAGTATGAGTTGTTAGAAAAGAAACTATATTCACAAGGTGTATTTTTAGTTACATTATTAAGATGGTATTTAATGTTCTGTACACAAGGAGTGGTGTTTGAGAACTTCAAAAATCTGTAAGGCTAGGGCTCAACAGAAGCAGTCACTTGGAGCAGTGGTAAAGGCTGACACCAAGGAAACTTTTGAGACCTGGATTGTGGAGCTGTGCAGCCACTGAGCCCAGTGCTGGTGGAAAGGACAGGAGCTGGAGGGATCCTGTGCTGGGGAGAGGCTGCCAGGGGCTTCCAAAGGCAGTGGTCACAGCTGGCAGTCACCCTGTAGCAGGGACACCCCAAATTTGGCTTCTACTCTTGCAGCAGTGGGCTGACTTTTTGAAAGTGTAGTTACAGCCTTTCCATGCCATTTAGTGATTTTTTGGTGAGGAATTCAACTAGGGCAATTTAATTCTTCATGGAGAGACAGAAGGAGCACCAAATGTAATGTAGGGAAGCATGAAGGCTAAACCCAGTGGTTAATACTGGCATTGACTTTAACAAAAGAACTGATAAAAAGTCTGGTTTGTAGCACCTCTCTTGCACGTTTTCTAGGTCTTTCTTGCAGTGGTTTCTGCTGCCAAAACTAGCAATGCTGGTAGGAGCTTTAGTGGTGGAAAGAAAAATTTATTAGCCATTTACTCAAAAGGCTTATGACATAAATCTTTTCTTCAGTTTGTCACACTATTGGATTCTAACTCTATGCTTCCTTCACTCCCTACAAATGCAATGTACTTGTTATGTTTATCATACTTGCTGATTAATTAGGAAGGTCTTCATCTCTTAAGTTATATGATTGGAAAGAGAATTTATTGAGGGGCAGGTGGCAATACACTTTGGACACAGGTCATCTGGCAAGCTGGAACTTGATGATTCCTGTTGTCTCTTGTGGAATTTCTTTTTTTTCTCTCCCATCCTTTTGTCTGAGACCCCAAAGGAGGGGGAAGAAAGGGTTTACTTTCAGTAAGTGCATGTTGTATTATCTTGAACATGCACAATGAATGTTATCTTACTGTTCGAACAGATGCCAATCTCTTTTGCCTCCAAACAGACTTGTTAATTGGAATACAAATATATCCTCTCAGAAAGAGAAAGAGATTAACATGAAAGGAGAGAATTTTTGATTCCTAATTTGAATCACGTTATATTTCAAGATTTATTCAATCCTGTTAATTTCCACCTGAATTCTCTAATGATCTGGGTTATAGTTGCTGCCTACCGAAGTCCCTGGAATATGGCAATTGTCTTTGCAATGTTTTGATCAAATCCTTGTTCTCTAAGTCTCAAAGACCTAACAGAGGTTTTTAAGTTTTAAGTTAGTTTAAATTATTCTCATACCCTAAAATCATTCCTTTTAACTGCAAAAAGCTACTCTATTGTACATAAAGGTTGGTAATTGTATTCACTGTTGTTTTTATAGCTGTGCTAACACTATGATGATACCGAATTAGGGAGTCCATCAGTTTTCAAATTAAATATTATATGCAGTATTTGAGCATATAATCACATACATTAATTATGTTCATAATATTTTCATGAATCGCCCAATAGAGTTATTTCCCTATGGACTAGTGGCATTTAATGCTGAAGCTTCAGGGCAGGATTGCTGTTGTTTGTGCATTTTTTCTTTTACTTTTTTTAAAAAAAATTATACCTCCTCAGTAATATGCTTTAAGAATTCAGATTTAATTAGATTATTTTTTAAATTCCAATTTTACCATGGATTTCTGCAGAGACTTAATACTGGCCAATGTTTCCTTGGAATGTGGCTCTTTAAATAAAGAGAGTGCTCAGGAAGCCTGAAAATATTAGTTCAAGTATTTTTTTACTGATGATTTACTTTCAAAAATCTTAGGATTTTGCTGTTCAGATTAAACAAATTAGAAAAACTAAGCCTCAGAATAAGTATACTGTGTGCAATACCTGTACAAAATCAGGACATTTTGTATGAATATGAATTGCCTAGTTAATGGTTAGCCACCATTATTTGTTTTTAGATTATCTGGATTTTTCCTATGTGGTTCCTTTAAAGCTGTAATTCAGAAACCAGTGGAGTAATTGACTCACTGGTTCTTTCAATCAAAGAACTATTCATTAAATACACTTTGGGTTAGAGCTGCAGTTGAGTACCTACCTAAAAATCTGCTGAGCGGCTTCAAAATCCCCAAACATTAAAGAAAGAGAAAAATATTTGGTTTTATGGCATCAGGTGGAGCAGACACAGGCAACAATCCCCAAGTAAACATACTGTGGCTTCCATGCCTTCTGAATAGAAAGACATTCTCTCTCCTTTTTCACCCAAGCAGTGGATGTTTTGTTGACTCCAATTTTAGATACTCAAGTGTGGCACACTTGAAAAAAAAACAAACCCAGAGAATAATTTTTTTATTCTTAATTGACATCTTCATAAACTTAATGTTCTTCATCCATTATAATGTTATAGAACAACAACATCAAGGCTCTGGAATTCCCTAGTTTAGACTAATGTAACATAGGATACATATTGAGATATTTAAAATAATTAATAACTTAAAGAAAACCCAAAGCTATTCCTCTTGATGTGATTTTAGACACATTTTAATTGTCAGATCTGTCAGTCCTGGCATTTGTCACTTGAGGGAATGATGCACGAGGTGCTGGTTGGACTCCAGCTTGAGTCCATTCTCAGCAGATTTGCATACACTGGGAGCTCACTCGAAGTGGAAAATTCAGACGCTGTGTGAAGATATTTTGGCAACAAAAGAAACCTAAAATGCTCTGTATTAAAATGTTTTGGACAGTTATCCTTTGGGATGGTTTTATCTGTTCCTGTGTGGGACTTGAGAAGACCTTGCCTTGAGAGGTGTGGAGAGGTGGCCAGAGGTTTGGTTCTGGGATGGTTTGGTTCAGGTGGGGATCAATGGCGTCACTCTGGGCAGTGTCACTGCGGGGAGCCGAGGTGGATGGCACAGTCTTTGCAAGCTCCATGCAATGCTTGTGATGCTGTCTTGAATTAGTGTGTGGAATGTCTTGTTTCTCATGGATTTACTGTGCCTGGCAGTAGAGGGATTTCAGTCCCCTGCTTTAATCCAGTCTTGTTTTACTGAATTATTTATTATTTGCAAGTGATAGGAAAGGTCGATTTGTACTTCTAAAGAAAGGTTGTGAGATGTTATAGGGCCAATGCCTGTTTTTAAACTGAGGGGAGGAATCCTTTCTATATATTTGATATATAAACCTTGAGTGAATATGAAAAATCTTCTTGATATAATTTAAAATAGACCAGAAAGTGGGATACCTACTATTAATAATTTGTGCTTGAGTTATTGTTTTCATTATTTCTTTTGACTTTTAATCAATAGTTAGTCTTTGTTATTCTAACAGAAATTTGCATGAAGTTGAAATAATCTGTTGCTGTATATATATGTAGTAAATCTGTTGGTATGTATTGGTCCTTTTGTACATGTAGGGTTGTGTGTGCATTGTTACATTTCTGTAGCTCCTAATATTTGCTTTAGAAGTTACTCTGAAGAGACATTTTAATTATATAAGGACTATATTTGTGCAGAGGTTTCTAATAACAATATGTGATACCTTCCTGAGCAGCTACTGTACATGTGCAGCATAGGCAAGATGGGAATATTGTAAAGTCTTGGTGTTTTACCCACTCAGTTAAATAACAATGTGATCATATAAAATACAAATGCTACCCTGCTGCCCTGGAAACCCTAAAGATTTTCCTTTATGACACCCCCAGATAAATTGTCCAGAATAAGCAAAATTTACTGTCTATAATTGCTCATGGTTTTCTAACAGGACTTAAATCTATTTATTCAGCCGGTGCTTGAACTAACTAGTTTTTAGGAGGAAAAATACCAAAACAAACCCCTTTGTAGCATATCTGAGAGCATCTTCTCTGGGACATTTCGTGTACTCTAAAGGTACAAAAATTGGAATTCAAAAATCTTATTAAAATGCCATTCACCTCAGATCTGATTAGCAGCATCAAGAGTTGAGAGGATGGGAATTAAATTCATCAAGGCACCTCTTACTCTAACATATTTCATTATTCTGAAAGAAAACTTAGGCAAGTGACTGAACTAGAATGTTCATGCTTTATTCCAGGGGAAAAAAATACTCAGTGAGCTCACAAAGTACAGCATCTGTTTCAGAAGAGGTTTTTTTACATCTATTCTTATTAACTTCTCCATGTAAATAAAGAATAACCTACTACATTCTGTGGAAACTTGCATTCCTTTTCAGCGGTGAGCACATTTTATAAACCATGTTATGATTTCTGTTGGAAGAAATAATGAACTATCAATAGCTGTCCAGCTTTTGTGAGCCACTCAAGGTACAGTAGCTCTATTGTTACCTGTTATTAGTCATCTCTTTTTCACCCTGTTGAGTCTACATAGTTATTTCTTGCATGGAAGCCCTTTCATGCCTCTGAATATCCATAGAGTCTTTTTCTAAAACTTTTTTCAATCTCTACTGTAGTCTTTCTCACTCAAGGAGAATTTCCTACCAAATAACTTCATTTTTCTGACTGCTGTTACACGCTGAAAAAAACAGAAAAAGCTGATCCATATAGGATGTTTGCATTTTGGTGCATGGACTCTATAGGCTATGAAACATCTCATATCATATTAAATATTGTTGAAATACTGGTCTTTGTTTAGCAAAGGATGTTTTGAATTCCAGGAAATGACCTTGTAAAAATGGAAGTAAGAAAAGGAAATTCGTTTCTGTTAGGGAGGGAAAATGAAGGAAAGAAAGTTAGAAACAAAGGGGAATGACAGAGGCTGAATCAGAGAAAGGTGGAGATTTTCACAGGAATGTATGGAGTGTGGGTGGAAGGTGTCTGACAGTTTTTCAGTCTAGTGATGCCCACTTTCCAAATGTTCAATAATCTTTTCAATTCTACCAGTTAATTAAAAATCCCAGAGAGACCAAACCCCCCTATTTGTACTTTGTATTGCTACTCTTGTAGCAAAGTACTACAGAGAAATCCAGGGTACTTTAGGATAGACCATGTTTCACATGTGAACGGACTTGAATGTTGTAGAATGCTGTAGGCAGCTGCTTGAAAGCCCCCAGCTTTGTGTTTGTGTTTTTACCCTCCTCTCACTGGCTCCTCTGACTGGTCCTCTGGACTGCCTTAAATTGTGCTTCCAACGGGGCTGTTAGGATCTATGGATTTTCTCTTCAGCAGGAAAGGGTGATGGTGGTAGTCTCCAACAAAAGTAATGAGGCAGAAATGGAATTCCCCATCTAGGTGGATGCTTTCAGGTTAATGGGATTAATGCTGGAGGAGAGCGAGGAGGTCAGGTTTAGGATATCTGGAGTGCCTGGGAGTACATCAACCCAGAGAGCTCCCTGCATGATACCTTCACCAGGCACCAAATCATTTATGGTCATAGGATATACTTTTACTTTGGGAATACCCTGGTCCTCCTGCATGTTCTCAAACACAGGATCTGTACAGACGCAGTGACACCACCTATGACAGGTCTTGATGTTGTAAGGAAGTACCTGGGACAGGTTGACCGACCTTCTGGTGACAGGAGTCCTTGGAAAGTGAGGGAGTGGCAGTGTTCACAACAGCCCAGCAGCTAAAACCATTGGCCTTCTCAGCGGACACACATCCAAACCCAGTACTCTTCCACGAATTTGGGTTTGCCTGGGGCAGCACTCGCATCTGGGCTGTCTTGCAAGGCACAGGTTGTCCGTAAGTCTGAAAGTGTTTCCTGCCCTGTAGTGAAATTCTGTGTTCTCATGCCTTGGAACGTAGTGTAAATATGCTTATTTATTATTGAAAGTAACAACTTACTCAAGTTGAAATATATGACCAGGTGTCTCACTGCTGTCTCACAGCAGGTTGGGGCATGTACTGGACTTTTTCTTGAGTACCTTATGGCGCTGTTGTGTGCTGCAGGAATGTTTGCCTCATGTACAAATGTGTGTGTCTGTAGCATCTGTGTCTGTAGCATCAACTTGGGCTGTAACTGCAGGAGTGCTGGACATGCCCCTCCGCAGAGCCAGTGTGGCAAAATGTGGAATATGTTCAATTTTCGTAAGAAAAGTTGTTCTTTGTTTGATCTTTGTACACTTTCAAGCCTAATCAACAAGAAGGGAAATTGAATCCATGAAACAAAGAGCAGCTAACAAGCAAGCTTTAAGTGATGTCCAGGTGTTAGAAAAAGAAATTACTTGTTGTTAGAATTGCCTTGTCAAGGTTTAGGGCTTGACATGTTCCACTGACCTCAGACCTATGGGGAGGTTGGCAAAACCTACAAAGAAGGCTGTCCAGTGATACTGGACACAAAGAATGCAAGATTTATAAGCCACAAGGCCATTCACCAGAATTCCCAAGATAAGGAAGAAACTAATAAAGACAACTCAGCAACTGTGATGATTCATCTCCGACTGGGTAAAAGGTAATTGTGGCAGGGGGAGATGACGACCACCGACTTATGGCCCACCAACCCAAAAGAGAAAGACTGACCACACAGAATGATTAGCATGAGAAGTGAGGGAATCACTAACAACAGGAGATAGAATTCTAATAAATAGGAGAACCCTCTAAGTTGTAGCCAATGAACACTGATTTCTTTGTCGGCTAAAATGTGTAAATTGTAAAAAGTTTTGACAACTGGTGTGCTTCATTTGTGGAATACCACCGGGCACCCAGGCTTGCGCAGCTCTGAGGTAAATAATCAATGTCTCTCTCGAGTGTGCAGTTATTGCCTTGTCGCACACTGGGCAACGAATGCGATTTTTGTGGATAACAACCGCGCCTGCGGGCCCCGAAAGCAGCCCGAGCCCGGCTGCAGCAGCTCCGCTAGCCGCCGCCCGCGCCGCTCCGCTGC
>VZTZ01021927.1:1477939-1540063 GCA_013400955.1 Drymodes brunneopygia | reverse complement strand
TTTTTTTTCTCTTTTTTTTTTTTTTTTTTGGTGGTAATTTCCTCCTTTTTTTTTTTTTTTTTTTAGGTGATAATAGCAACACCTGGAAGACTTCTTGAGATTTTAAAGCAAAGTTCTGTTCAACTGCATGGCATAAAAATTGTAGTGGTGGACGAAGTAAGTCTTTATTAGAGCTCTTATTACCTATGCAGAGGTCTGGAAGAGTAATGTAGGTGTCTAGTCTGACTGATTAAACATACAGAGTGTTTGTTACAAAAATACAGTATCTTTCTTAGGAGACAGTTTTATTTTTTGCCACTATTTGAAATGTGTTTAAAGAACACGTTTGATTGCTGTAAAAATTTAGGTACCTGACAGGATAATACTGTTAGACTGGTGTGAACTATCTGTTTTTGATTTTATCACTTAGCTTTTTTTCTGACTGTAAATGCTTTTGCATTTGGATTGGTACATGTTACGCTATAGTTCTTCTGTCAATTCAAGTTCAGGATCCTGCTCTTGATGGAAAAAATGTGGTACAAATCTAATATTTTTCTTGTAGGTGGATACCATGTTAAAAATGGGCTTCCAGCAGCAAGTGTTGGATATTTTGGAAGACATCTCTCATGATCATCAAACCATACTGGTGTCAGCCACAATTCCAGTGGGCATTGAGCACTTGGCTAATCAGCTTCTGCACAATTTTGTCAGAATAACAATTGGAGAGAAGAATCTGCCATGTTCCAATGTTCGGCAAATAATCTTGTGGGTAGAAGAACCATCTAAAAAGAAAAAACTGTTTGAAATACTAAATGTAAGTTTAATATTTTTCTTGTAAGATCAATTTGTAAAATGATTCTCATCTTTCCACATCTCTGTCAGGTTCTCATCTCATGATCAGGAGAAATTGAATCCATGCTGATGATGAACATCCAATGGATTTTTATATAAACTATTTCATTTTACAGGATAAGAAGCTCTTCAAGCCTCCAGTGTTGGTGTTTGTGGACTGTAAACTAGGAGCAGATCTGTTAAGTGATGCTGTTCATAAGATTACAGGATTGCAGAGCACAGCTATGCATTCTGAAAAGTCTCAGGTGGAAAGAACAGACATATTACAGGTTTGTGCTTGCTAAAGTTAATGGTGTTTCGGTGGATTTCAAATGGCCTTTTTTAAAAATGTGGCTTCATTTGAATGACTGCTTTTCTGCAGTAATACTTAAGGTGTTGCTGGAGGAGATGAGAGACAGATGGAACTAAGCAAAACTGTGGATAATAATTCCATTTTAAATGTAGATAAATACAGAGACTTTCCCAGATTATTTGAAATGGGAATTTAAATAAGCATTTAACTGTAACTGATAATTTTTGGAATTAAAATTATAGGTTTGAGCTCTCTTTTGTTATCTCTGTGAATTATATTCCTGCTTAAATTAAGAATACAGGGAGCCATTCTCTCTTCTACGATAGAATAATCCCACTGGGTGTGTTCTTAACCAAATAACTAGCTGTTAACCTATGCTTGGAAAGGTTCAAAATGCAAATAAGGAAAAAAGAATTAATTTTGGTTTGTTCCTCCCTTGCCAGGGATTACTTCAAGAGAAGTATGAAGTTATAGTAAGTACTGGAGTCCTTGGACGAGGGCTTGACCTTGTCAATGTCAAACTAGTGGTGAATTTTGATATGCCTTCAAGTATGGATGAGTATGTACACCAGGTAAATAAATAAATTGCTAATGCTTTATTTGAGAAGTATATTGAAATATGACATCCACCTGTGGAAATTTAAATTTGAATGTAAACAGATCATTTTCCTCTTCAGAATATTGTTTTTATAGGAAAGGAAAAAATGGTGCTGGATAGCTCTTCCATAAGTTTCTTATGTAAATTACTCAAATCTAGAATACTGTTCTTAGTACCTCCTATATGAGTTACTAAAACCTAGAAGAGTGTCTTCAAATCACTTACTTTTGCAGTGTTATTCTTCCTGTTTTATACTCTCTTGTATCATTTTGTGTCTATGGAAAACGAGGTTTACCAGTGTTTCAGTGTGTGAAGAAAGGCCAAATACCCCTCTTGCACCTGCAGCTCATCCGCAGTGCGGGATATGCATTAATAGTCAGGAAAGCAGTCATGGACTTGATTTCTTCTCCTCTTTCTAGTCAAGCATCTCCTCTGATATTTTTTTTCTGTGGATTTCCTGCTTTAGAAAAGATGATCTGTGAGTTGCACATGTGTGCGTTTATGTGCACAGTCCCCAGCCCTAGTTTAGCTGGCACAGCAAGAGAGCTCATTCTTGTCCTCTTTGTGGCATGAGGAACACAGTGCTACTGTGTGCAGTTCTGAGAACATGGGCCATGGGAAAGCCAGCAAACTGGAGGGAGTCCAGGTGAAGTCAGGGGGCTGGCACACGTGACACTTGAAGACAGGCTGAGGGAACTGGGCTTGTTTGGGCTGCTCTAGAGCCTTAATTGCTCTCTTCCATTTGGGTGATTACAGAGGAGACAAAGCCAGACTCTCCTTGAAGATGCCTGGGGAAAGGACAAGAGCCAATGGTCATAACTTGCTACAAGGGAAATTGTGGCCTCATAGCAGGGAGAAAGGATTTTCACAGCAAGGGTAGTCAGGCAATGGAAGAGGCCAGAGGGGTGATGGGACCTTTGTGCTTAGAGACACTTGAAACAAGGCCTTGAGGAAATTGATCTGACTTTGAAGTAAACCTTGTTCCGGACAGAGGGGAAGGACCTTTGGAAGTTATCCACTGTCATGAACTGCTCAAGTATCCTGTGTTACTAACTGTAGTATTCCCCTCTTGCTTTTAATTATCTTTCTGCTAAAGTTTCAAGCATATATTAAGTAAATAAAAATGTAATAAACTATACCAGTGTTATCATATTAGCTGTTCCTAAGCATTTTAGATAATAAATGGTAAATAATTTAAAGTTACTAGGACATTGAAAGTAAAGGGCATTTTTGTGGCCATGCTGGTACATATTGTGCTTGATATGAAGTATAAGTATGTGGCGTGTCTATAATAAAGCTTTTTTTAAAACCTTTTGTTCGGATCAGGTCTACTGTACGCCTTTGTCCCTAGTCTGTACCTCATATCTCATTATCAATACCAGACTTCTGGTATGTTCCATAAACAAGTTGTAATTTTAGATGCATTTCAGCTACAGCTTCATATCTGCATATCCTGAATTCATGAAGTTCATTGTAAGTACCTTTGTGCTTAGAGGGTGAGAGATACTTGGCCCTGTCACTTAGGTTTACTTGCTGTTTTGTAAAAAAAAAAAATAAACTTCTAAGACTATTTGAAGGACTTCCATTTAATATTGCTAACTTAAAATGAATTTTTTTTTTCAGGTTGGAAGAGCAGGGAGATTGGGTCACAGTGGAACTGCAATTACTTTTATCAATAACAACAGCAAGAAGCTCTTTTGGGATGTTGTGAAGAGAGTAAAACCCACAGGCACCATTCTTCCCCCACAGCTGCTTAATTCCCCGTATCTACATGACCAGAAGAGAAGGGAACAACAGAGACTTAAACAATTACAGAATAGCCTTGTAACAGGAGATAATATTATGGACATTATTAAAAAGCACAACAAAAATCATTCTCAGAGGTAATAAAGGCATATTTATAGTTATGTGATTACAATGAAAGTATGATTAAAAATTAATATGAAATGTTGCCTTGTATATTGCATTTTTTAAAAAAAAATTGTACAGTTTCTTAAGAAGTTTCATTTTTATCTTTATTTTGTGTGCTTGAATTATAGTAGTGTCTAGTAAAAGTAGTCTGTAACTCTTTTTCAAAACTGGTAGTCCTTGGTCTTTCTGGCAAGAAAAAAAAATTAGTGACAGATTAGCCTCTGAAAATATCTTCCTGTTAGCTTAAATAAAATCTTCCACTGAGAATATTTCTCCAAGTCCTCAGTGTGCTCTCTTGGGGTTTCTTAGGAACATATATGCAAATTTTGTTTGTAAACAGTACTAAAAATTTAGTTTCTCCGTTAGTGCCTGTGGATGAGCTGGAAGTTCTGCTCAAGGACTTTGCAGTACCAGAAATAATTTGTTATTAGTGGGACTTCATTGAAGAGAAATAAGACAAACCCTATAATTTTGTTTTTATTTAATCAAAATTATGCCTTTAGAGATGGAATTTGTTGATTTTTCTCTCTCATTTCAAATAATACACTCCTGCCTCTAAAATGTTCTTGTGTAATGCCCCTGCAGACCAATTTAGGTATTAGTATGTTTAGAAGTATAGACACCTCTCTACCCATGGCCACCCTGCTGTACTAAAATTCCATAAATTGTGTTCAGCAATCATGAAATCAAACAACAGTTCTACACTACGTTTGCCCCAAGAACTAAATGCCAGTACACGTTGTGTAAAGGTAAAATTGTATCAGGAACCTGGATCTGTTATCTTGTAGCAAGCATTCTCATTGTGTTACTGGGTTCAGATGATTTTGTATAATGTATTTTATTATCAGTGGGTCTTTCGTGGGCATATATGGCTATTAGTTCCAGCAGCCTGTTGTTATTTCTTCCTGGTGCTGCTTGGAGCGCCAACATTGCCGAAGTGTCACAGACATCATGAGTTCCTTTAATTCCTTTCCCAGCCCCGTTTTCATCCCCTTTCCACTCGGGCTTTGGCCGTACGCGGCAGTGCGGTGTAACTGCGGTACCGGGCTGAGGTTGGCCGCCCGGATCGGGTGGAGCCGGGTGGGATCGCAGCGCTCTCAGCGCGCCGTGGCCGGGCTGGGTCCCGCTCTGCGCCTCGGCCCTCACAGCCAGCCCCCGGAGCGCCCCCTAGCGGCGCGGGNCGCACTCAGGTGAGGGCGGCCCGCACGGAGCCTTCCGCGTCCCGCCGGGGCTTCCCCTCCGCGGGCCGTGCTGTGGGCAGCTGCGGGGCTCTGGGCCGTGTGGGGCGGCGGGTCTGAAGGTGCTGCTGCCGCCTCATCGCCCTCTCGCCGAGGGCGGGCCCGCGACACAGCCCCGCGGCCGTGCGGGGTCTGCCGGGGCTCGGCCGGGGAGGGAGGGGAGTTTTGCTGAGGGATAACAGAGCTGCTGGGTGCTCCTGCGCTTTCGCCCAGCTTTGAGCGCTTAGGTTTCGTCTCTAGTTAGTGGCTGTAATTCTTTAAAAATGAAGAATGAGCGTGTTTCTGGTTCTGAGTTCAGTTCTCTCAAACGGAACCTCGTTCCTTATTTTAGAACGAAGCTTTTAATGGGCAGTTTCACTTTTCTCCAGAGAAGCTTTGTGAATATTCACAAGGCGCAGCTGTGGCAAGAGGAGGGGAGAATTTACAAGAGTTATGTTAAAGCTGCATGGAAAGGATGGACTTTTTAGAAAACACTAACACCATTCACAGCTTACATCCGTATTTACTGACTGCTAGAGGGAACCACAAACTTTGTATTTTACTACTCATGTAACGTAGTTTCCTGTCTCAAACTGGATTGAGCAATGAGTACACTGCTCTGAAATTCTGATATTTTCCTCACAACTTGTGAGCCATGGAAACTGTGCAGTCATGACATGTGTAAGTGGATGTAATTACATAAAGTCTGAGAGTACTCTGAAAGCTAGTACTTAAAAGTGTACCATTAAAGGAAACTGCTGTTGGAGCAGTGGCTAAATGGTTGCTTCTACATCACTTGCTCTCATCTTGCTTTCCTTTTTTCCCCCTGACCATGTACTGCTGTTGTTAATGATATTGCAGCTACTGAAGGATCAAAGGCAGGTGACTTCTTGTTGACTTGTAACCGTGAATTAATTGTAGCTGGCAACTCTGCAGTGGGTGCTGATATCAAACTTGTTACAACCCAATTACTATGATGCAGATGCAACAGGGAAAACATCCTTTCGTATACAGATTATGTATATAGAGCTTCCAAAATGTTTACATGTAGAAAGGACAGGGAATATATTTAACAGTTTTATTTTGTCCCCTAGGCTAGGTATCTTTTGTTTTGCTATGTGTCTATGTACTAGAGGAACTAAAATGACATCCAAAGTACTACTTATAGTCATCTTTATTAACTGACATGTTTAAATACTGGGTTGTATATTGCATATCAAAATCCACTTTCCGTGTTCACAGACTTCTCGTTCAAGGTTAACTTTGTTGTTCTTCTGCAGTCTGTTAGCTGTGAAACACGGAGTGTAAATAGCTGTGAGCAAATGGAGGCATGATCTGGAATTCCCTACCATGTGAAAATCGTGGTAGATGATTTGGAAGAAATATCTATGGTCATCTGTGTTGCTAAATAGTTAGGTTGTTCTTTTTACCAACTGGTGCTTCTTTGTGATGCTTAGTTTACTTTCTGAAACAGGTCATAGAACTCAATAAATAAAGTCAAATAGCCTGTTGTTAGAAGCAACATTCAATTGTTGGAAGCATTCAAATATAAAATATTTTTTTTTTTTTAATACTGGAGGTGAAACAGGATGCTAATTGTTCTTAATGTTTGGGAACATGTACTGCAGTATATGTTAAGAGCTGCCCATGCAGCAAAATGTAACTCACACTGGACATGAGCATCATAAAACAATGTTTGCTTTGTCTCCCCAGATTCCTCATGAAGCAACAACTAGAATTAATCCTTTAGGAAAGGTGCTGTACTTGTCAACATTTGGGTTTTAATTAGCTGGAAGACAAGATGCCTATTTATACGGTTCCTGCTAGGAGCCCTGCTGGGACACGATGCACGGCCGCTTTGCAGAAGGCTTCCTCACACAATGCCCTGGCCAGCAGCAAAGCATCTGGGCAGCAGCTGAAGTCACAGGTGTTGGGAGAAAAGGATAGTCTGTCTTCATGTCCTCAGAATAAGGCTGAGGAAGTAAATAGGACCTATGTGATTTCAGCTTGTGCAAAAGTGAGTGATGTGTCAACTTCTTTTAAACTTGAAGGCAGATTAACACTCCAGAGGAGAACTGGAGCAAGCAAAAAGTCTGTGTCTGCTAATGACACAACACAGGGCACAGAAGAGCTACAAAGAGAGAAAAGACTTACCCTGCGGAGGCGTTTGAGGACTGGTTCCACAGAGAGGAGTAAAATTGATCAGCAGAATATTGTGCCTAGAAAAGGAAATTATGATTTTGATGTGCAAAGAAATGACAAGATTACACTTCCACAGAATATTAAAGGTACAGATGGTGTTAAACCAAACTTGAATTTAGCTGAGAGTCAGTCAAGTACCAAGTTGCAGCATAACCTGAACAGCAAGGATTCCTTTGGTTTAGTTGATGGTGTCTGTGAAAATGCTATCAACACACGTTTAAAAGATAAGACAAGCACTGCTGACACAAAGATTCAAAATGAAGTTCCTAAATCAGAACAGTTAGTTACCTCAAAATGTATTAACAGCCCATCAGGAGAACAACTGAATGAAAAAGGCAATATAAATAATATAGCTGGAAAGCAAAGGGTACAGCACTTGATGATAAAACATAGCAGCTTGGAAAGACCAAGGACACCAGCAAAAGTTTTAACAGAAAGATTTACACTTACACCAAAGAACAGCACTTCTCAAGATCAACCATCTCTCAAGCCTGCATCAAATCAACGAACACCTCATCTGCAAATTTTAGCCAAAAAACTCCCTAGTGTCTCCAGCTCTCTTCCTGTGAGTACAAGTTCAGAAACAAAAGTGAACACAGAAACCTTAGCTGAGAGCAGTGGTACTGGGGAAGATGTTTTCAAAGTGAAAAACAGCAAAGTGACTGTAGCTGTGCGGGTGCGGCCCTTCAGTAACAGGTTTGTATCCTGGATTTATTTCTGGCGCTAACAGTGTATGTTGATTTCTAGTTTGTACTTGTTATTTCATCGACCCAATAAGGATATAATACATACTTGAAAATTAGCTGATACTTTATGCAACACCAAGATACAGATTTTATTAAGAAACTGAATTAACTTTATTGGTGTTTGGGTCTATTTTTTACATACTCTTTATCAGAAGTATTTTGAGCCTTAATACTTTGTATGTTCCTCAGTCAGGTAACTTCAGCAATGATTACTGATCTTTTTATTTTCCATTAGGCAGTAGATGGAAATTACTAACTTAAAGCATGTAGCTTATATTTTTTTAATTTTCCCACCTTTTCCTTTCAGAGAGAAAACTGAAAACTCATTCCCTATAATCTCCATGAGTGGTTCAGAGACAATTGTACGAAATCTATCCACCAACCAAGTTTACAGCTTCAGTTATGACTTTTCCTTCTGGTCTTTTGAAAAGGATCATCCTCATTTTGCAAGCCAAGCAATGATTTATAAAACTTTGGCACTGCCACTCCTTGAAAGAGCCTTTGAGGGATACAATGCTTGTCTTTTTGCTTATGGGCAGACTGGCTCTGGAAAATCTTACACGTAAGTTGCTAATAATTGTTAAAATTCTGTAGGAGCCAATTGTTATGCAGTGTTAAGTCATGAAAGAGATTGTATGGACTACATTTCAGAGTAATTGAATTGTGTCACAAGGTTATTGTGTATTTTAAAAGTAATTAAACCAATATTTATGGCAATTAAGCAAAAGTTAACTTTCGAATATTTTTATGTATCTGACCCTGACTTCTTTCTACTTTTAATGGAGAAAATAAAAACTTCTCAGAGATTTTAGTGAAGGAAAACCTTTATTAATGCAGAGAGCTTCTCAGACTCTCCCAGTGCTGTTTTTCACCACTGTTTGCTGTTTTGTGCATGAAGTGACATAGTAAAGTATAGCATGTTTTTTGGAGGAGACATTTAAGAGATTATTCTAATTATGGTCCTGATGCTTCAGAACTTTAAATAAATCCAGATATTTGTGTGCTTATTTGAAATCAAATCTTTGCACAAAATAATCCCAGATAAGTAACATTTTTAGGGTTTATTGTATGTATCTTATTTAAATTTTGAAATAGAATGCCTAGTGAGCTGTTTGGTTTCCAAGCATGCATCTATTAAAATTAGTTTGAGTTTTATAATTCCTATCAGGTGCTATAGACTTTTAATAAAGGTAGTTGAAGATCAGAAACATTTCTCTTCAATTTGCAATAAATATAAAACTTACACAGAGGTAAGTTCCCTTTTAAGTGGATGAACTCACTTTTTACTTAAACTGTTGTTTTTACCTTGGCTTAAAAAAAGATAAACTCAGGATTTCAACTGTTAACCTATTTGTAGGTTTGTTGGGTTTCTGTTTGGATTTTTTTCTTTCACTTTCACTTAAACAATGACTTACCTTCACCGCTCTGTGTTTTGAACAAGGCTGAAATTAGTATCAGGGTCCTCTGGTCAAGTTGACATAACAAATTTCTTCTGTGCAGCCCTGTGTGTCTCTAGAGCGCAGGTGGACTTGTCCATTGCACTGGTCTGCTGTGGCAGAACTCAATAGGAAAAAACTGCACCAGATCTGGAGGCTTAGGTTACACTGGAAGTGTGCAGAGAAAATAAAATGCAGGCATGGTAAGATATTAAACATCTATAGGTTTAGTGTTTATTGTACAACTTATTCTTCAGCTGCTGTGGAGTCTTCGTTTTACTTTTGTTTTCAACTCATTTCTCAGTGGATGAAATAGAAAATACCCCTGGATATCACCTTGTCTAGCCCCACACTTAGACAAGCACCAGTTTATATCAGGTTTACTTCTGTTGCTTATTGTTGTATAAATTAGAAGCGTGTGGCAGGGCAACTGTAGAGCTGTGGAGTTAACATTAAAACTGTCTGTGGAGAGTTACAAAACTAAACCAGCAGGATTTTTGTGTCCGCAGGATGATGGGATTTGATGAAGACCGAGGAATAATTCCAAGACTTTGTGAAGATCTTTTCAATCAAATAGCAGAAAAGGACAAGGAACAGGTAATATGCTTATGCCATTGTCCTTGTATTGGAATATGAGGAAGTGATACCTTAGTGCTGATGCATTTATTAGTGTTCATAGTCTCTTGCTGATTCAAATCTTATTTCTATTCATAGCTCTGATTCAGGGGATTCCCTAAACAGTCAAAATCATTGTTTTGCTTCCTTAATGGCAGTAATGTGAGAAAGAAATATGGGCATGATATTTCTATTGCATCACTGGACTAGGATTCTTTCCTCTATATTGCATGTCTTACAGTATAAGATTTGTGTGAGGAAAGGCAAAACAAAATCCCAGTGGGCTCCATAATTTCAGTGGAGGCAGTAAAATAGAGCTCAAAAATATTAAGTTATTGTTAAACATCATGTATCAAAGCAAAATACACTGTAAAAATAGTCCAATTCTAGTATTCTAGCTGAAACAAAACAGAACTACCCTGTCTTTCTTTGCATTTTTCCCTCTGTGTGTTTGTTTGTGTCTGTAATGACTGACTTGCAGTTCAGTACACCTTAATGTTCAGTTAATCCTGTTCAGGCAAAGTTTTCCATTTTTTAACCATTCCAAATTTCTTTACTGCTTTATATTTGAATTCTAGACTTTGAATCCTAATATCTGTGAACATACAATATTCTAATCCTATAGGAGATTAGATAGACACTGAGGAATTTAAGAAAGTTATTTATTGCTGAGTTTGACTATTGAATATAAGTTCTAAAAAATGCAGAGTTTTTTTATTCCTTTGCTTTATGCATTGTAAGTGATTCTGTTGCAGTGAGTTTTCTTGAGTCTTTCTGATTCCAGTGCTTTAGGGGTTTTGCTGCAGTCTTCCTTGTCTCTTAAAGAAAATTCCTTTTTACTTGAAAATTGAAAAAAGACCCAGACATCTTCAGAGGAAAAAGATGTGTTTTAATGAAAGTGTTGTGGTGCTTTTTTTTTTTTTAACTGCTGAAGGTAGAATCAAGGTTTACCTTCCCATTAGGTCATTCTGTTCCATGTCAGGATGTTGACAACATCAATCCATGCCTTCCCTGTGACAAATATTGAGCTGTAGAAGCACTAAGGGAAAGAGTCCCTAAGGGAAAGAGATGAGTGCAGGTACAAATGGAACAATGTTTTTGTATACTAAAAACCCAGCGCTGAAACTTCTGAAGTGGATATATATGCTTTTTTTAGTGCTTTATAGCTGTCGTCTGCCAATTCCATCTGTGGATGGAATTCCAATGAATTGTATTTTTGGTCTTAGCAGAGATGTTACAGTAAATAACCTTTAAGGGTCCCTTCCAACCCAAATTGTTTCATGATATCATTTCTCTTGGAAAGTCCCTTCAGCACAAACGTTTATAACTTTGGAAATCTGGATCTGGCAGTCTAAGTTAATTTCTGAACCTAAGGATAATTTTTAAAATGTGTTTTGTGGACTATATTAATAACTATTATTAATTTTATTAGGTGTTGTATCATCTTGAAATGAGCTTCTTTGAAGTGTACAATGAGAAAATTCATGATTTGCTTGTCTTTAAAGCTGAAACTGGACAGAAGAAACAGCAAGTAAGTTGCTCACAGAATCGAGTATCTGCATAACCACCAAGTAGTGGCATTTATTCTGAAACAAAAATGCACAAATGATCATTGCTTTTTATCTAAGTACCATAGTTGTGAATAATGGGATTCAAGTAAAAAACAAATAAAAATACAAAATATCACCATATGACTTAAAGTTAAATGCTTGGCACTGGAGAAATGCTAAGCAATGCTGAAATAGAAACAAAGCGATCCAGTAGAATCTATCAAAATAGTTAAAATCTCCCCTTATCTGCAAAATGACGATCTTGTCAGCCTTTATAAAAAGTCTCCTAGGATATTATATCTCAATCTCCAGGTTATAATAAGAACCTTCTCTACAATATAATTTGAGTTATAGTCTTGTAATTTAGATGGAGTTTTCTTTTTTTGTTGCCTGGTTGTCTCAAGGAGCTGGAGGAGAGAGAAAAGAAACAAGATTGGCCTGATTAGCTAGTTGAGGATCATTAGTTAAACCAGTTTAGCTAGTTTTTAGTGGTTGTGTATTTTAGAATACGTAAAACCATAAATTAAAGAAATTTGTCTTAAGTAGTGCATGTAGGGAAGAGAAGTTACTATATCTGATTTATCAAAAAAACATACTTCCTGTGCTTTGACATTGAACACTGTCCTGGCCACTTGTGTGTGAATTGAATATTAGTTTATGATAAAGATTATATGCAACATTCAACTTGCTGTTGACATAAATCCTTCAACCTAAGCTTGAGACTTTGGTGAATTTTTTATGAAGAAGTTAAGGCTCTGC
This sequence comes from Drymodes brunneopygia, assembly GCA_013400955.1. NCBI lineage: Eukaryota > Metazoa > Chordata > Aves > Passeriformes > Petroicidae > Drymodes > Drymodes brunneopygia. The sequence goes on along the minus strand of VZTZ01021927.1, from coordinate 1,527,906 downwards.
TCTCTTGGCTAAAGCAGGAGTGCTTTCACTCTGAGTTTTGCCAGTGAGTTTGGGGTAAGCTACTTAGAAACATAACAGATTTATGTTGTAGAATCCTTTTTTTTAAGATATTCCTGAGTACTAGATCTAACTAATGCATTCGTAATAATTTTTATTTTGAAATTATTCTCACCAGCTTCGTGTAAGAGAACATCCAGTGTTAGGACCATATGTGGAAGGCCTGACAGTGTAAGTCTTAACTGTACTTAGTTTAATGGGTGTATGGTATAATCCTGAAACAGGGTGATAATTGTTGTCCTGAGGCTCTGTGAAAGCTTGTGTACTCACCAGTAAGTTAAGCTAGATCCCAGTGTTACATCGTTTTAGAAAAATGCATAGCCATGACTAGCTTGATATATTTTCTTCATTGCCTTAGTGAAATCTCAAAGTGTAGAAGTCTCAAGACAACTGCAGCTTTCACTGTATATTTGTATTCTGTTTGTAACTGGGAAAATGTTTCAGAACACAGGCAGCAGATGAACCCAAACTTTTCTTTTTTCCCCTACTCTAGGAATGTTGTCCGTTCTTACTCTGATATTCAGGTAAGAGTTATTTGGTTACTAAAAGGGAATACAAATACTTCTGCCTGCTCCTTTTCTGCTTACTGCTGAAAACTAAATTCCGTGGATGAGAAGCAAATGCTTAACAGATTGTCCAGTAGTCTGTGATATTTCAGCTGATTTTGTAAAAGGGTGATGAAGGCTAGTCCTGTATAATGGAGCTGGGTGGATTCATACAGTCACTCTTCCCATGGTTATTTCTAAAATTCAATTCCTCTCTTATAGTCATAATTTGTATTAATAACTATTTGAAAACATTTAAAGCTTTAGTTAACCATCCGAAGTAGGGTTTGGCTTCATGTCCTGACTTTTGTCTTCTACAGAGTTGGCTTGAACTAGGAAATAAGCAGAGAGCAACAGCTGCTACAGTAATGAATGACAAGAGCTCTAGATCTCATTCTGTCTTCACCCTTGTCATGACACAAACCAAGGTATTGCAGAGGGTTTTTTTGTATCTATTCAAATCTGGTAGTAAAAAGTTCTTTTGTGTGCTGTCTAGAAAGTTGTGAGACTACTCTTGAAGATCTTTGAGTAAAGCACAAGGCATTTTAACGTGGCTTTCTACACCACAAAATTTGTTTTATTTTACATGCTTTGAATAGATTCTGATGTCTTTATGCTAATTGTATTTATAGCAGCAGTATAAATATGTCTAGGCTGACAGATCTAGGAGTCGTTCCAAGCTCCTCAGTGTGAGTTTTGAGATGTAACAGGAATCCTAATTGAGGCCAGATTGAATTTCACACTGCTGCCAACACATCTTAGCTTCTAAGAAGGTTGGGCTGTGCAAGGTGCATGGCTGTGCTGAGTTCCTGCAGGCAACAAACTGGGGCAATGGTAGGAGATGTAATTTCTGCTCAGTTTCAACACACTTCACTGAATAAATGTTTTCTTGCTTCAGGATGCCTCTTCCCCAAGTGTCTCCAGGATACAGGGACTACAACCCCTCTTCTGATTTACAGATGCTTAAAACACAAAACCTGACTTAGTGTTGTGAGCCTGAATACAGAAATGGAATAGGTAGAGCTCCTCAGGAGTCTAGACTGTCAGTATTCTCCATTGACAAATGACTTGTTGGTTTGGGGGTTTTTTGTTCTTGAGTAGTTTAATTTTTTGTCCCAGTTTCCTGGATTTTCTCTTATTCTTCCCTTTGCCATTCTCACCACTACATTATTGGTTTTTCTCTATCATAACTGATCTTGAGCTTTTTCCACTGACTCCTGATCTTCATTGGTCTAAGTCAGTAACGGCTTACTGATTTGCATGTTTATTTGGTAACTGCAATTGGGTTGACTGCAGTCATCAAACTTCAGACCCAACCCCTAGTTTGGTAATCTGTCGTGTTTGCAGTTTATGCTTATGCAGTCATTCAGCCACAACCAACTGATACTATGGTTATAAGTCTGAGCTTAGTCTCCCTCAAGGGATATACATGTGGGTATCCTGCCAAAACTTAAATGGAAGCATGACATTTTTATGTATTTAATGTGAACAACTTGTCTGATTTCTGCTTGTCCTCAGGCTTTTTATTTTGGTTTGAATGCCAGTATCTCCCTTTCTTTCCAGGTAGAATTTGTGGATGAAGAACAGTGTGATCGTAGGCTTACCAGTCACATAAATCTGATTGATCTAGCTGGCAGTGAGTGCTGTACAAAGGCTCAGACCACTGGAGAAAGGCTGAAGGTAAATCAAGAGTGGAAATCTGTGGGAAAGGATTGACTCCTAAGAACACCCTTAAACTCCAAAGCATGCTCACCTAACAGGACTTCTGGGCAGGAATTGTAGCTGTAAAAGGATATATATAGCCCTTATGCCTATCAATATTACATCACATTTTGCCAGCGAGGGTGGGTGACCTGGAGAAGCTGTTTGGACTGTGCAATGTGGCAGATCTTGCTTAGAGCACCTCTCCCCATGTTATGCAGATCTAATGATCCTGCAGGAGGAGTGAGGAGAAACTGTTTGCATGACTTTAGAAATCATGCATCAAATATCACATGGAGTTGAGGCTTGCCCCTTTTTGGGGCATCTAATGAAATAGATTTTTCTAATAAAAGACTATTTCAAGCTGCCTTCATAAGTTAGATGGTTCTTAACACTACTTATTTTAAAGGCAGGGTCTTTGTTCTTTCCAAATGAAGACGCTCTTGCATCTTACTGTTTGTTTTAATAACTGGTGACATTTAATGTGGTATAGCTGTAGCATACATTGAGCAAACATAATTAATCAACAGTACAATTGATAACATCACACAAGAAGCTGCAACTGTATGGTATTTATTTTTGCTTTGTGTAGGAAGGTGTGAGTATCAATAAATCACTGTTGACCCTTGGAAGGGTTATTTCTGCACTCTCTAAACAATCTCAAAATGGAAAGAAAACTTTCATTCCTTACCGGGAATCTGTCCTTACATGGTATGTATATTTCAGAATTTTTTATATAGAAATAGAGGCTTTCCAAGATTGTGGTTTTTTCTTCTATTCATGAGGCATCTCTTCCCATCCTTTCTCTCACTCTCTCTCAAATGACCTGTGGAGGGAAGAAATTAGCCTGTTGCATCAGATAAAAACCAAACAGGAGCCTGCTTTGTGTTCTAAGTAGCTAACAGTCCCTCTCAAATAAGTAGCAAGCCCCTGGGTATTTTGTATTTAATCTGTTCCAGTTGGGAAGTTTTGAATTTTTCTGTCAGTGTGAGGGCCAGGGATTGACTGGTATTCTCCTGTCCAACGAAGGCTGTTAAAGGAAAGTCTTGGTGGCAATTCCCAAACAACCATGATTGCCACAGTGAGCCCAGCTGCCAGCAGCACAGAGGAGACGCTCAGCACCCTTCGCTATGCAAAACAGGCTTGTTCAATTATCAACATTGCTAAAGTAAATGAAGATGTAAATGTCAAACTAATCGAAGGTGAGATTGACATCTGCAGTCTTTCAGGGTTTCATTTGCATGTGTTTAGCTTATTTCTTATTAGAGTTCTTGCTACTAATATTATGTTGTTTTGACTAACCGCTTGTCAACTAGACTAATACAACCTGGGAGGTCTTCCTTTTAATATTACTGTTATTTGCGAGCTTTTTTATTTTCCAAAATTTAAGTGGTATCTTAAACTACACTTGAGAACCAGAAATAAAGAAAGGTCTTTTGCTTTTAGTTAAATAACAGGGTAAATTTTGTCCTATTGTACTGAATTATATTTTGTCTTCATTTCTTTATGTGTGATGTATATCTGGTTTGTCTAATGTAGAATTAAAAGCTGAAATAGAAAAACTGAAGGCAGCTCAGAAAAGTGCTCTGAACACTGATCACGAAAAATACAGGCGTTATGTGCAGGAAATAACATCTCTGAGGGTAGAATTGCACCAGCAGGAGAGGAACATGGCAGAAATGCAAAGGTCAGGCACTCATTAATGTCTTAATTTAAAATGGAAATGGTAAAATTTATATACTGTAATTTTCTCTTAATATGTTATTTTCTCAATATATTAAGGGCCTGGAAAGAAAAACTTGAACAAGCAGAAAAAAGGAAATTGGAAGACATAAAAGAATTGCAGGTACCTTTTTTTCTATGGGGGCATAGTACATAAAATATAACCTCAGCAAACCTTGCAGAAGAATGAGAGTAGCTGTAAGATTTGGTTTCCTTAATACACACATTTTAACCGTTTGCTGTGACTTCTTAGAAAATTTTGATGTAGATATTTGAATGCATAAGGTAAATTGTTTGTAATGCAGAGCTCTTTTTTTATCTAGAGAGCTGGAATTGCATTCAAAATGGACAATAATTTACCAAACCTTGTCAATCTCAATGAAGACCCTCAGCTTTCTGAGGTGCTGTTATATATGATCAAAGAAGGAGAAACTACAGTTGGGAGGTGTACACCAAATTCAAAACATGATATCCAGCTTTCTGGTGTGCTGATTGCTGATGACCATTGGTTTGTAGTGTTCTTTTTATATTTTAAGTTTCTTCTTGCCCTTCCCTTTCTTTTGGAGTCACTTTTCCTTCTGGCAGTAACAAAATACAGTTTTCTAGCCAAGAAAATACTATGTAGGGGTAATTTTTGTACTGCTCAATGATTAAGGCAACTACCTTCTGTTCCCTCTAGAATGATGTTAACTGAGGTAGTTTAATTTCTTTGTTCATGTCATTCAAGTAGCAAAGTTTTCTTCTGCAGCATTTCTGCATGAATGAGACCTGATCAAATGATGCTGTGTGATAGATAAATGTTACATTAAGTTCAGTGGGAAAGTGAATGCCTCGACAGTTCTTAATTTAAAAGAAATAGACAGCAGCTTGGCTGTACTGCAGAAATATTGATTAAAGTGCATTTCATGCAATTGATCCCCCAAAAAGTGCTGTAAAAAGTGCAACTAATCAGATACTAAAAACATGAAAGACACATTATCAAAGAAATTCTCAGATGGCAGGGTATTGTAGTAATTTTCTAGCAGTGGATTCTTAGATATAAAAATAAGTTCTCTACCAAAATATATGTTGTCATTCATTAATTATATGTGTTGTACCTAAACAGTATGAAGACAATACATGTCTAGGAAAACAATAACAGAGCACTCTCTAAAGCCTGAATTTTAGTTTATTAAGAAACATCACTTGCAATTATCATGAGCTACTGATACTGCAAATGTTTGTTTTCAGTGTTATTAAAAATACTGTTGGCAAAGTAAGTATTATTCCACTTAAAGAAGCCAAGACATATGTAAATGGGAAATGCATTTTGGACCCAACAGTTCTGCATCATGTAAGTAATTGATCTGATAATAGTAATTTGTGCATGTGTGGATTTCTTTGCTTTGTTAATATCTCAGCTTCAGACTGCAGGTTTTCTGAGAATGCTCTGTAACCATAAGTATTTGTCTCTTCCTCTTTGCTTTCTAGCTTCACCTGCATGTTTTAAGCACTGAAAATTTGCTTATAAATCTATAAGTTTTAGCAGAATTTTTTTTCCCAATAGGGTGATCGAGTGGTCCTTGGAGGAGACCATTATTTCAGGTTTAATCATCCAGCAGAGGTTCAGAAAGTTAAAACTCCTTCTTCTGGGACTTCGTGTTTGCATGATGGTCCAAAAGATTTTGAATTTGCAAAGAATGAGCTTCTTCTTGCACAGCGAGCACAGTAAGTATTGATTCTTGAAACTGAGTGGACTTGGAAATTCTGGAATGTCCTCCATATTTATATTGGAAGTGTTTACATTTGGTCTGTGAAATCAAAACCATGTGAAGTATGAAAATTGTTTTGTTAAAAAAACAACTCATGACAGAAAAAAAGATTATAATCTCTATGCAGTTTATAAGAGATAATCAGCAGCTATCTAAATGTATGACACTTGCAGGCTTGAATCAGAAATTGAAGAGGCACGACTCAAAGCCAAGGAAGAAATGATGCAAAGTGTCCAAATAGCAAAAGAGATGGTTCAACAAGAACTGACCTCACAAAAAGAAGCATATGAGAGCAAAATCAAATCCCTGGAAGCAGAGGTGGTAAGTTGCTTTTGTATCATTAGTTAAAATATATCAATAAGTAAACCAGAAATTATAGTATGTGGTATCTGTTTGTTTGATGCTTAGTTGGGCTTGATTTCTTTGTGTGGTTTTGGTTTTGGTTTCCTTTTTCTTTTGCAGATTACAGCAGCATCTAAGAGAATGTAAAGCCTCATTCTTAAAAAAAAAAAGTCAGCCTTAGTAACAGAAGTTGTAAAGTAGTTAACTTCTTCAGAGTTATTCCACGGATTTGTAACTTGTAGGCAAAGAAAAACACCTACAGAATCTACCTTGTTGCATGAGGCTTTTAAATCACTACACTGGATTCATTAATACAGTTTTTTTTTTTCTTTCCAAACTTGCATGCTACTTTGTAATTGGTTTTTTCAGTACAGTTGCAACATGTATAAGTTGCATAGAACAGTACATCCTGGCAAAGCAATAATGATGCATCTCGTATCTTACATATTCTATAGAAGACCTAAAGTTATGCTTGTGAACTGGGATATAACCAGTGCTGACATTGGGTGTGTAGGTCACAGAGGCCGCAAGTTTTAAATGTATTGAGGATCTGCCTGAGGGATGGGTCAGAAATGCTGTAGGAGTGTTCCTTCTCTCACTTCTCCTTTTTGATATTAGAGAGAAGAATCTCGTAAGAAGCAAATCCAGGAACTGAATAACCAAAAAGCTACAACTAAAATACAGGAGCTGGAGGAGGCAAAGAAAAGCCTTGAGCTAGAACTCCACTTCAATAAGAAGCGTTTAGAAATGGAAACCTTGGCTACCAAGCAGGTAATTGAAAAAAAGCATTTTTAGGCAATAAGCTGTGGTTTGGTTGGGGAGCTTTTTTTTTGTTGTTGTTGTTTGTTTTTAAAAATCAAATATTACAAAGGAAATGATTTAAAGTACTTCTGTGTGATTTTATGCAGAAGAACTGCTGTTTCATTTGCATGCTGAGCATAGTAATGTATTAATATTGGGGATTAACTAATGCTGGCCTTATTTTTTAAATAATGTGGATGGTTTTGTTCCTGCACCAAAATTTAGCAACCATTGCCTTTGGCAAAAGTTATTACTCCAGACATTAAACTGTAATAAAGTAATGCCTGAATCTTGGCTGGTGTCCATATATATTTGACTGCTGCAACAAATACAACTTTTTTAAAAAACTGTTCCTTTTTAATTCCAGTATTTTCTTGATCATTGCAATATGTAAGCAAACACAGAGAACTGTCAGTTTGAAAATTAATTATTTTATATCAGTATAGCAGATGTCCAGTATCAAATTAATTCTATGACTCTTTAAAATGGCAGGCACAAAAAAATTAACTTCGACAAACAGCATTAAGTTTTAGATTTTTTTTTTTTTTAACACTACCCATTTACCTCCAGGCTCTAGAGGACCACACTATTCGTCATGCAAAGATTGTGGAAGCTCTGGAAGCTGAGAAGCAAAAGATTGCTGAGGAAATACACAGCCTTCAGAAGAAGCATGGAATTGGGAATAAACCAATGATGAGTATGTATATACATAATGTTGCAAAGGCAGTGCTGGCTTCTCTTTTGCTCAGTGGGCATGGGCAAAGGGTACAGGAACTTCTAGTGATCCTGAACAAGAAGAGCCTTCTGGTTGTTACAAGCCTTTCTATTCATCAACTGTATGTACTGGACTGTGTTAAAAACTCTGTTTAATCACCCTCAGGGTAGTTAGGTGGACATACCTGTAGTCTATATTGATCCCAGTTACTTAAAAGTCCTTCTCAGCTGTCTCCACATTAGCTCATTGGGGAAACTGGAGTAATAGAATTCATTTTGTTCAGTTTCCTATCTTGGATTAATAATAATAATAATATAGTGTCTGGTCTTATGCCTTGTTTCTGAAATACCCCTTACCCAACCATGTAAAAGGGTTTTCTTGCCCAAGAGGGTAATTCTTCCCAATGTATTAGAAATTCTTGGAACTATTGCTGACTAAATTATATTCGTGCTTTTGGGTTGTGGTTTCTTTTCTGCCCTTTGTTTTTTTTTTAACCCTAAAGCTCTTGCATCACATCGTTTGGTTCACTAAATCAGCATGTTCTATATTCTCTATTAGTTCCGCTGAACTGGAAGTCTCTGAAGCTGTCTGTGATGATTAAAGAGGCTAACGCCATTAGCAATGCATTAGGGAAAAACACTGTTTTCTGCAGGTCAGTATCTGAGTTACTTAATTATAATGTGTATAAGTAATGGATATATAATATTTATGTATATATTTACGGTGGATTCTGCATGTGCAGTGAGCTGTTGGTGTTTCTTTTAACAGTTTTGTGCAACTGAACATGATCAATGAATTTTCCAGACTAGTGTTAGTTAAGTGTGGATTTCTAATTTGAATTTTAGATCAAAACTTTAAAGGTATACTATAGACAAATAATTTTGAATTGAGTGTGCTTTAGAAGTGAATCTTTTGATGCCTATGTCCATCTTACTTTGGTTCACATATTAAAATGTTCCTAAAGCATGATAATTGTGAGGTGCTTGATGTCTGAAGAAATTGTTGTGTTTGTCTCTGTATAATCATACCTACAAGTACCTTCTTTATTTTTGCAATATTAATGTGTGTTTTGTCTTGATTTTTTATTTAAATTTTTTTTTTTAACTTTCTCCCATTCTTAGGCATGAGAAAACTGATGATAAAACAGGAACAGTGTCTGCTGTTCAGGTGCAGGTTCGTAACATCAAACTGGGGATAACAACCTTTTGGAGCCTAGAGAAATTTGAATGCAAACTAGCAGTGATGAAAGAACTCTATGAGGTCAGTAACAATTGAAGAATACTCACTAATAATCAGCAATATTTTGTCAAAGATAAGGTTTTGATAATGCATAGAGGAGGAAAATCTTGGGGTTTTTGGGTTGTTTATCTTAAACACCAATTCACATGACTACTTTTCCGTAAAATCTGCGTATGCACTTGTCCATCAAACAAAAAGAATAGAGTAGAAATAAATTACTTTATTCAGGTCATTTTGTATAGAGACTGAGAAGCAGTATATCAAGGACTGCTTTGTGATTCTTTTGGTTGTTCAATTGTTTTATGTTCTAAAAGAAAATTTAAATTTCTAAAGGTATCACTTGAGTTTTCATTATTATGTTCTATTTATCCATACATTGACTACTCTGTCACTTTTTTTCTGTTTAATTCTCCTCCTCCCCTGTGTTTTCTTTATTTTTTCAGAGTAACGATAGAAATAAAGCTGTTGTTGATGTGTTTTATGATCCTGCTGATGAGTGGGAACCTGATCTTTCAGAGAGCTCCATTTCCTCATTTTCCAGAAGAAGGTAAAAGAAATTTTTAGCTACTCTTCCATGCTTAAAACAAAGCAAAAAATTGTATCATTATCTAAATATGCTTTTGTTCCACTTCCACAGACTGTGTCATTTGATGAGTCTTCTCTTGTACCCACTCATTCTCTTGGATTTCCTTATGGACAAAAAAAGGAACAAAAGTTGTGTGTAGAGCTTTCCAAAGCATAGATCTATGTATCTTCATTGCAGAGTGAAATGTGTAGTTTTTAATGTTTCCTTCCCTCTTCTATACTATCAAAGGATTGTTTTTAAGGGGTAAATTGCATATAGTCTGGGACCTTGTAATTGAAGTTTTAGTCTTATAACAATATTTATAACTGACTCATACACTTGTGCAAGCTGTAGCTCATCGTGGAAATATTGAGGAGAAATTATTTTCTTTTCAAGGTTTTTCATGTTCTTATTTTATCGTCTTTTCTTAGAAGTAGAAGCTTCATGAAGAACAAGAGAATTTCTGGATGTTTGTCTGAGATCAAATTGCAATCTATTCAGAATAAACAGACTTCTTACATATCAGGTACTTGCTATGTGGCAGAACACCTTTTATTTCATATTGAGAATTTGAACCTATTACATGCATAAAACATAGGTGCCTCTAATAGTTGTTTAAAAAGACCACTGTGGGATGGAAAACAAAATTAAAAATGTCCTGTTCATGATACCTTCACATTTGTAATGTCAAGCTGTTCACAGTAGGGATTTCTGTATTTTTTATTATCCTTTCTTAGGGAAAAAACTTTCTGACCAGCCCTTTATGAACCTAATTTAAGAAATTTACCTAAAACATTACTCTGCTTAACTATGTGGGCTAAGTGGAGAAAGAGGCTGAATCCTAATACAGTAATATAGCGACTTCATTTGCTTGGGTTGTTGCTATTCATTCAATTATTGAGGTTTCCCCAAGCTTTTGGCCAGGTTTTACAAATTTTTTTTTTCCTGAAATATGGGATGCTTTAGTCTTCCAAATATTTGTATGCATTCAGTTATTTTAGATTGGCTGGATTTTATTATTTTCTATTTCTCTGTATGTTTGATTTTTTAAACAGATGTATTCATGTTAAAGAATTTCACTGTGGAATTTGTCTTTGTACTAACTGAATTTATAAACTATTTAGAATATTGTACACATTTTTTTCTGAATGACTGTCTTGAGTAGGTGAATGTCTACATAAGTCATTACAAAGACACACTGACTGCTCTCTCCTGTAAAGAGTTTCTTGCATGTATGTTTTGCTTTTACCTCATACAGGTTCGCTGAACAAGTCCAGCATATGCTCAAGCATTTCTGAATTGTTTCTTCCTGGAATTTGCAAGGATTCTATAAGTTCAGCTTTAGATTTGCTGGAACAGAATCACGAAGGAGGGAAGAGCATAGCAGATAGTCTCCTAACTAATTTGTTTATAATTTTTTCTGGAGCTTCTGCCATTTCAAAAGCCTATGAACAGCAAGATGAAGAATGTCAGGAAAACTGTAAGTCTCATTTTCATTGTGGTTTAGACATTACTAATAACTCATCTTTCAGATGCACAAGCATTCATGTGTTTGTGAGTCACAAGAATTAACATTCCTACTTTCATTTGCAAAGGAGATGGATCTGATAGATCTCTTTCTCTTATAGTTTTCTCTGTTGATCGTGCTGCTCAATCCTACAGCATCAGAATTATCTCTGCTTTTGACCAGATTGTGGTTATAAGTAAACTCTGGCTTAATAATATCCAAAAGTGTCCTGGATCTGTAAAAGTTGATGAAGAAATGAAACAGGAAATAAAGAACTTGGGAGGTTATTTACAGTTGCTGTTGCAGGTAAAGCATATTAAAGAATTCATCTGTGTATAGAGAACTTCTCTGCATTAATGGAGTATTTATTACAGACTTTTTAAAAGCACTTAAATGTCCAATGTGGGTAATGACAAACCAAGATAAAGATAAGGAAGATAAATAGCCGAGGCTGCATTTTTTCTGGCTAAGCTGGTACTACCATGTGCTAGTGAAGAGTAATGCAGACATTCCTGTGCCTGGGCCCTGACTGAAGCATTGGTTCTTACTTGTAAAATGGTAAAATTAAACACACGATAAGAGCAAATGATAGCTTAGACTGTGAAATGCCTCTTCATAAACCAGTGGCCACTGAATATTATTTTTGTGCACATTACAGCCTTGCGAATCTTTTTTGTCTTTTTAAACTATGTAGTATAACACTATTGTTGCTCTGTGGTTGCAAGGCGTGATTTTTTAGCTGTGATAGATAAGCCACTGGAAGTAGGAAGATGTAAAGCTGAAAATGCCTGAGTATTGTGTGCTAGGAACTCTTGCAGTATAGAAAGTGTGTATTCTTTGACCAGAGGTATCAGTGAATGATGTACCTTTGTTTCCCAGGGGTGTTCTTCAGATATATCCTCGATGGTAACGGAAGCATGGAGCAAAGTAAACCAAACAGTAAAACAAACCATGAAATACATAGGACACTTGGCAGTAGTCACAACAACTGATATTTCATTTCCTGAAGAGAACAACATTCCTGCCTCTAGTCTACAGGTGAAGAAATGTTTCTTAAAACATGATTACTAATAGTAATTTTAGTATTGAGGTCACACTATCAGTAACTGTACTCAGGAGAAAATAGTTACATATAACAACTTCATCAACTGAATTAAGTATATTTAGAGTTTATCTAATACTTCATATTTAGGGTGAAAATAGATGTGTTAATACCCTTGACTTTTTTTTTTCCTTAAAAGCCACATACTTTAAATCTGTGTAAGTTAAACCTATGAAGAGAAAGAAGTGGACAGTGCTTTTAGGATTGTACCTGTACTGAGATTATACAAGTCTATCTGTTTCACTGAAATTCACTACTTATATTTTATTAATCTGTGTCTAAGTACCACATTGAATTTACAAAAATCTGAACAGAGCTCCTGTGGTCCAAGGAAGACATGTGACTGAACAGACCTGCACTGAATAATTTGCTCAAAACAAAATTATTTCTAGTTGACTATAGAAAATCTGTTTTAATTCAAGACCATGTCAGTTTCTTTAATCATTGTATTTTGAACCTTTGTTTTACAAGGAATTTGTACTTGCCACTTATGATGGAGTAGGCTCAGGACTGGAGTGTCTCATTGATGCTGTGCAGGAGAAAGCAAGAATGGTACAGAAAGAACTTGTGAAACAATGTCCACAAAATGAGGTGAGATGAAATGAAGATTAAAAACTGCTACTATATCTTGGAGATGCTTGATCATGTTTTGTTTTTTGTGCTTCTGGTTTAAATTGTGATGATGATACTATAGGAAGTTACATAAAATAGAGAATGAAGTATAAGGAATAAGCACCATAGTTAAAAATATTTCTGTGATGATTTGAAAATTCAACTAGGCAAGTTAGAGTACCCCTTGGAAATATAACTCTTTCTTGGTCCGTAAGCCCTTTTGACAGAGAGCCTGGCTGGATTCCAAGAAAGTACTTGGGAAAGATTGAAATCTTCTTCAGCAAGGTACTAGGTGTATATAGTGTGCCAGCTTCCTTTGTTGGGATATAGTGGCTTGTTCTGCTACTTGTCCTCTGAATAAATATTTTTTACAGACATTATGCATGACCAAAGGTGAGCATTTGCCTGTGTCTGAGCAATCCTGTCTTCTACCATGTGTTTTTCAGAACTGTGGCCAGTAAAAAAAACCCACCTCCTCAATGAGCTGGGATATGTAAAATACTTACTTTCAAAAAATTTGTTACTATTCAAAAACCTGTAACACATGACCTAAGATAAAAGGTTCAAATCAGCTAGAGAGGAGTGATAAATTGTTCCTCTCAAGGAAAGCAGAAATTTCTTCCTACTCTGGTTTTCACTGTTGTCATTCTTAATCCTACAGACAGTAGTGAAACCATCCAAAATATTTTATTTCAATGTGCTTGGTTAACTCCCAAATACTTCCTGTTTCCAGGAAAAGGAACTGAGCACTCTGCTTTCCAAATAATGCTGTTCACTTGCAGCAAATCCTTAAGTATATGCAGGATTTCTGTACATGCTTGTCTTTGGTGCAAATAATGTGAAGATGGAAAGAAAACACCAGAGCTACCCCTGCCACTTAGAATGACAGCAATACAAAATAACAGGACAACCTTTCTTCAGCAAATACTTAAATATGTTCATTTGATTGTCCTGTAGTGAGAGGTTTAAAACCTTACAGATGTAATTCATGTTTTCTACCAGTTAATGTTTTCTTTGAAAAATTGCATGTTAAGTTGCAGAAAATGTTTTTTCTGCTTTTGAGTATTTCTTTCTTTAGTATTTCAGTGTTTGTTCTTATTCTTTTAATGTACTTTGACTTGAAGGAAGTGTACAATATAATTAATGTTTCTTTGTAGATTCAAAATCGAATAAAGGATAACGTGGTGGCATTAGCCAGATTCCTTGAAAATAACTTGTCTTACTGCAGAAAGGTATGAGAAATGTCTCACAAAATGTGTGCTTTGAGTCTGTTATTTAAATTTTAAGGATGCATTTGTCCAAGAAGAGGAGCATGTGTGTATATATATATATATATATGTACATAGTGTATATTTACAATTGCATGATGACACTTCCTGTCACAGCAGCATTCCTGTGATTGGAATGCTAACATTCCTTGCTACTGCATTTCCACTCAAAACTCTTATTTTAATTTCACTTAAGATAAAGAGTTTCTGGAGGTACTTGTAGCTCCTTTTTGTGCTCGTAATGAACAGCCAAACTACCTGTTGTGTTTTCTTTTAAGCTGAAAGTTCAGCAATGCTAGTGTAATTGTTTTATAGCTGCTGCTGTAGATTTTGACCATAGTTACTGGTATTCTGAATTAAAAGCCAGGATAGATGATTTGATTTATCTTCCAAGAGCTAAGCATTTCCTGAATTTTCATATCACTTGATTTTTTTCTTCTTTTCCTGACCCTGTCAATCATGTGCACTTCTTTTCAGTGCTTATATGACATGACATTAATTTGATTTTGTGTTTCAGCATTGACTTGATCTATGTAACTAAAACCATAATAAGCAAGTTTAGTAGTTAGTATACTGTGACATATTTGGTTCTTTTTCAATTGCTCTTTATTAATACAGAAAGAAATAGAATCTCAGTTGCCAGAAGAAGACTCTCTATATCGAGAAATAAAGAAGAGCACCAAGATTGCTGTGAAGTATTTGGATTTGGAGCAGTGCCTGACTGAAGTCTGTCAAATTGTCTCTTCCATGTTACAAGGTATTTAGCTGAGTTACCACCTGTAACCTATGGGCTACAGGAGACTTGCAAAGCAAAGGAGAAAGCTATTTGATCTCTCTTTGCAAAATGCTGCATTTGATTCTTCTTGTTTCTGTTTTTCACAGGGTTGTACAGAAACACCAGTCCTCTCAGGAGCTTTGCAGGAAATATTTCTGTCATAGCTGGATATTTTAACAACTATTTCAGTTTATTTGCCTTGTCTTCTGCAAACAACCCTGTGCAGAAAAGGCACGTGCCTTTTATGAACCTGGATGAATTGGACTCTCTGGTTGATTCCCTTATTGTGAATTTTGAACTTGAACAAGGACAGCCATCACTGCAATCTCGAACTATTTGTAATGAAACTACTGAGGCTCAAGGAGCACAGGTTCAAACAGGTCAGGCTGAATTTGCCTGGAAATGTAATGGGATTCCAGAATGCACACAGACTCCAGAGCTTTCACCTGGTAGGATAGAATGGGTATAAAATGTTATTATCAAGAAATTAAAGAGAACTCTTTCCTATTGCAACATAACACAAAAAGCTAAAATTTATTGCTGGTATTATTAGTGAGTGAGTGTGGGAAAGTAAATGCCACATTTGTATAAGTACCCTATATATCACCAAAGAAAAAAATACATTCCTTAAGAGGCTGTCAAACTGCAAAATATAATTCCTTTTGTCTTGATAGAAGTTTATTACTACCGAAGTTTTATAAGAAATAATTTAATTTTTTTGAATTTTTGCTTCACCTCAGCTGCATTATGATCTAGTAATGCTACTGCAACTTGAAAGTGGTTTTTATGCCTTTTTTTAAACAGAGCAAAAACTTTGTATTTATTTATGTAGAGGAAAAAAACAAGAGATAGTAAAAATACTTCACAACCTTATTTGATGAATGCTTTTTAAACTGGTTTTTAATTCATTGAAGAATCTGGGCTTAAATTATCACAATGATGCTGCTCTTCAACATAATCTGAAGTAAGTTTATGTTGGGTTTGTTGCCAGTGAGTTATCCTTTGATTGCTGAAATCACTTTCACTACCATTCATATTGAAATAGAAGCATATCTCTTCCTAAATAATTACATAAATTATCCCAGGTTGTAGAGAACTTTCCCAATCCACTACTTCCTTGTGCTTTTTATTATTGTTTAACATCTTACTTTTGGTCTGCTGGCTGAAGTTAACAGGTAGGATGGAAATTAATTTGCATGGGTTTTAGTAGGCCTGGATTGATCACAATTTACTCATGACAGTGCTGAGAAATTCATAAGTAAAACCTAAGGTTTTTTCTTATACATCAACACTTCTGTAGTGGTTTAAGCCCAGCTGGAAACTAAGCACCACACAGCCACTCCCCCACCAGTGGGGGAGAGTTAGAAGGGTAAAAGTGAGAAAATTCCTGGTTTGGAATTATAGACAGTTTAATAGGGAGAGCAAAAGCCACACTCACAAGCAAAGCAAAACAAGGAATTAATTCACTGCTTCCCATGGTCTGCAGGGGAATCTCTGGTGCCCGGCCTCGAGCAGCTCCCCTGCTCCATCATGGAGTTGTGGGTCATTCCCACAGACTGCAGTTCCCCATGAACTGCTCCAGTTTGGGTCCCCCACAGAGTTACAAGTCTTGCCAACAAACATGTTCCACCATGCTCTCCTTTCTCCACCTGCCCCCAGGTCCCTGCCAGGAGCCTACTCCATCACTGGCTTTCCCTGGGGCTTTCCCTCCTTCCAGCACCCCCCTGTTCCAGTGTGGGCTCCTCTGTGGGCTGTAGGTGGCTCTCTGCTTCTACATGAACCCACCCACAAGTCTCTTTGACTTGTGCTCACACAGGAGTTCCAGCATGTCCAGTACAGCAGCACAGGAACAGCAGTGCTGCCATGTGCCAGTCCCTGTGAATCTCCATTGCTGTCCTCAAAATGTCCCCAAGCACAAGCAGAGTGAGGGGATCACCAGCACAGCAGCAGGGAAAGCAAAAAGAGCCACAGATGAGCACAAACTAATGTACTGTAAAGCATCAAGCCCAGGGGCCAGCACAGGAGTCTGCCCAAAGAAGCAAAAGAGCAATAAAGGCTATGAATTCCATCTAACATACTCTAGGCAAATCAGTTGTTATCCTGAACCTTCTGAGCCCCGTGTTGGGCATCAAAAGGAACTGCTGTGGTTTAACCCCAGCTGGTAACAGCCCTACACAGCTGCATGCTCACTGCCTCCCAGTGGGATTGGGGAGAGAATTGGAAGGGTAAAAGTGAGAAAAATCAGGGGCTGAGATAAAAACAGTTTAATAGGGAAATTAAAATATTCTGCACTCAAGCCAAACAAAACAAGAAATCAATTCACTACTTTCCATGGGCAGGCAGGTGTTCAGCCATCCCCAGGAAAGGAGGACACCATCACACATAATGGTTACTTGGGAAGGCAAATGCTATCACTCCAAATGTTCCCCCCTTCCTTCTTCTTCCCCTTTGTATACTGAGCATGATGTCACATGGTCTGCGATGTCCCAGCTGTGTCCTCCCCACTTCACAAGCACTTCCAGCCTCTTCATCAACATGGCAGTACAAGAAACAGAAAAGGCCTTGGCTCTTTGTAAGTTCTGCTCAGCAATAAGAAAAAAATCTCTATTTTATTATCACTGTGTTCAAATCCAAACCATTGTCCTATACAAGCTACCTTGAAAAAAATTAACCCCACCTAAGCCAAAACCAGCACAGCTTCCAAGGCAGATATTCATAGCTGTAATCTTTCCTTCTGAGGGAAGATGTTCAACATCTTGAGAATTTTAGTCTTTGAGGACATGTAAGGTTCTTGAGATTCTTTTATGTGAAAAGACTACAGTAAAATCAATCATCATTTTCTTTTGAAAACTTTAATTATAATTGATGCTGTTATTCAGTGATTTTGTGCTTTTCTGATGTAGAGGAATTGGGGAAGGTAATTATGCTTATCCAGTAACCCACATATGTATTTCCTAAAGACTAATATACTGTAGTACTTTGTCAAACAATGTCTAGCAGTGCAGGCTTGCCACCAAAAATGCCCAGCAATTTTTCTTGCAGTTAATAATTTCCTTCTCACGTGAGGTGTGATGCTTAATTGCTTTCTTACTGTAAAGGCCCTTTGCAAGTTTTTAAGTTTGCTCAAGGGTTAAGAAAGTATATTCAGTTGTTCAGATTTTTATGCTATAAGGATGAAGAGAAGCCTGATATATTTCTACTTGTGTAAATGTATTCTTCTATATTTGGCTGAAGTTTTAAAAATGTGACTGGTTCTTCTGTATTGTGTATCTAAGCATGGGAAATATAAAGAGTAAAACTACATCATGTAACTGATCACTAATTTTTACAGCTTCAAATGTAAATTCCTTGTTGATTTTCTTCAGCTGATTTTGAGACCTTCCTTTGTCACTCAGTATTACTTTCTTGCTTGAAAAATATGAAATATTAGTAAGAGGTGTTTTCTGTAGCTCACAAGTGAAACAAACCAAAAAATTTCTTTACCTACCTAAAGTTTCTTTCCTCTGTCAAGGCACATTAACTTTCCTCAAGTAACAGCACATATCTCTAGGCTGAGTGCTCATGAACTAATCTATACCTATTAATGTCAAAACAGTCCTTTTCAATACCTGCTAGTCAGGACTATGATGTTATGTCAGGGGTTTATTGCAAAATTACATTCAGGTGATCCTGATGTTCCACCTGCTCACATGATTAATCACGTTAGCTTTTGTTCTTGTTCTTTTATTTAATGAGAAGCATTGCTCAGAAAACATATTGAGATTTGTAGCTCTGTGTACTGTATGAAGTGGGGTTTTTTTCCCCTTTGTATAACTGAAACCCAAATTTTCCCAAAATTGAATCTCAAAATGACTTTGAGTTTTTAGCTTATTGGAAACAAGGGAAGTGACTGTGGTCACCAGGAAGTGACCATGCAAACTAATGGGTTTTGGGTAGGCTTTTAACTGAGGTTTTGGAAGGGCCATCGTAATCATGAAATCTAGCTTTTGCAGGATGAGAGGATGAGTGAAGTAGCTTCCTTCTGCTCAGTTGGGGTTTATTGTTTTGGCTTTTTTTTGCTGGTTTTCATTTGCTTTTTCCTCTTCTCTGTGCTAACGAACTGTCAATCAATCCCTCTCTTACTCGCATTGTTAATGCATTATTTTAGAGTAAGATGTTGACAAAACCTACTTCTGCTAGAGTTTCCTTCAGCTTGGTGCCCTTGTTAGTTATACATCATTGAAGTGCTTCATTCTCACCATCTGTAGAGTGCCCATAGACCAGAGCTCTCACACCATGCTGCATTAACACATCAGCACACCTAGCTGAGGCCCCAGCAATCCATGGATGTAATATACCATAAGGTAAGGGACATTTATAACTGCAGGCTAGTGTATCTATAAATTATCAATGCCAAGGAATTGGCATCCCAACCAATATTTATTTAAACACCTTTATTAATGGAATTAAGAAGTTTACTTCTAGCAGGTAACTGTTCACACAGTGCTTTCACTTATTGCTTCACACTTCACTTGCACCCATACATAAAAATCACTCATGGCTACAAGGCTGGAGCAACAACTGTGAGCTTCTGACTCTGAAGGGGAGGCTCATTTTGGCTTTGATGAGACTTCAATGTGTCAGGCACCTCAGGATGCACGCTGCCTCTTTTTGGCTACTGATTTGTAGCTACTGTTTCTTCATGCACAGCCACAGGTAGCTGTAGAATCATTCACACACACTTCTACAGACAGAATTTTATGGTTTGAGCTGAAACTTACTCTAGTAGCTAAAGTCATGATTCTGCTAAAAGCACTAAATTTGGTCTTGAAAGGCTTTGCGGTTTTCAAATCTACAGACTTCAGCTCCATGACACTGAGGGAAACTGTGAGTGAACAGTCAGGAACATGTGGGAGGGGTGGGAAGTGTTATGAAGAAATGTTTAGACACCTGACAGGGATGTATTGTTTTCTGGAGTCATAATGAATTTACTTCATTATGTATTTTGATGTAATCTGTGGTTTGTTGTGTTGGTGTGGGGGTTTTGTTGGGGTTGCTTTTTTATATATACATATATTTTTTTCTTTCTTTTTGGTTGATTGGTTGTTTCCTTTAATGTCTGCTCTTCTTCCTTCAGGAAAATATTCTTCATTCACCTTTCAGGTAAAAAGTAATTAGAACTATAGGTACTTGACCCATGGGCTTTAATAACTGACTGACCTAAAAGGAAGGGGGTTTGTTTTAATTTAAATGTAAAATGGGGAGATATGGGGTACAGATTGCTGTACCCTAGCTTAATTTGAAAATGTAAAAGCAAGAAAAATCGAACCCATGAAATACACTCTCTTTGCAATACAGGCCGCTTTAAGAAATTAATAAGAAATAGTTATTTCTTCAGTTCCATACTTTATTTTTAAAACATTATTAATTAATAAAAAGATATAATGATTCTGAGAGTACCCAATGTTGGCCTATCTTTATTGAGACAAGTGTGTAAATGAGCTTTCAGGAGAAAGTGCAGTCCAGCTATGCCTTTTAAAGAATGTGTATCAGTCTTAGAAATTAAGGATCAATAAACTCTTCTAGTACTTGCTTGAAAATTCTAGATGAAGGAAAGCAGCAAGCTGCAGTTCAGATTTAATTTTATCCAGTAATGGCATCTGCAGGCAGAAGAGGAGACTACAACTGATTTACCTCTGCAAATACAGCCTGTTATTTTTGGACAGGAAATTTCTCATTCTTGATATATGCTAAAATACTGTGATTTGATGAGTCCTGTCACTTTTGTATATTTCACAGCTTTTATGATTTCAGGGTGGGTTTTTGCTTTGTTTGATTTTGAGGGTTTTTTATATTATTATTTTAGGACAGTATTTTAATTTCCTTCCTAGCTTTTGGTAGGATCTGAGAGGGTTTATGCTTTTTCCCAAGAAAGAACTGTGGGGGTTTTTTTTAAGTCCTAATTTTAAAATTTTCTGTATTAAAAAAACCCTAACAATTGCCAACTTTTCTTTGTTTTACGCTCTTTTTATGACCTGAAATCAGTACATGTAACAAGATTTGGTTGTTCTTGAATTTTTTTCCTGCCCCATTTTTGTGGAAATTTTCTCATTGTCTTAGTATGTTTATGTTCATGAATAGTATAGGCTTCTAGAACAGGAGACAGTTTATATAATCTAATCAGCATTCCTATGATTTGCTTATTGCAGTGAAAATGGGAGAAAGCAGAGATCTTCTGAGCTAATGCTTCATCAATAACAAGCACCACAAGCAACATAAAAAGTATTCTTTCAGGTATCTTCGAATGTGAGCTGAAGGTAGCTCAGCTTTCTCCTGGTTGGGAGTCTGTTCCAGGGCACCCAGCCGGGATGGCGAGGCCGATGAAATACTCCCATAGCAGCTGGTGAAAGTCTCACTACCAGGGCTGATTGTGTAACTCTCCATTCACAACCGTTTCCCATTTATTAACACTTGATAATTCTCCTAGCAGTTTTCATTCTGCCACTTGCCAGCACCGTCCCTGAACAGCATTCTCAGAAAAACGTGTATGGTAGCGAAAATGTGTACACTTTTATAGTTTTGGATTTTTTCCTCTTAGTTTAGAAAAGCTGCTGGCTATACAATGTGTTTTGCGACAAATGTGGTGTTGGTGGCGGTGTTTTTTCCTTGCCCTGGGTCGGGAGCTGGCGGAGCTGCATGGGATGCGGTGGGAAGGATGCTGTGTTCCCGGAGAGCCGCTGGATGGCGGTGCTGCCCAAGGCGAGCGCGCCCGGGCAGCCGCTCCCGCCGGGCTCGGGAGGAACACCAGTGCCTTCGGGCGGTCCTGTGCTCGAGAGAACAACTTCCCTGCTATACAGCCCCTTAATTAACTATGGGACACCTTAAAGCATAGCTGTAATGGATGTACAAAAGCATCTTTTATCTCATACGTATTTTTCACATTGTTAGTTTAGAATTTTCATTTTTTAAAAAAGTTACTACTCAGGAAAAAAGCATCTAGTTTTGCTTGTGGGTAATACTGTTCAATAATAATTTTTATCAATATCAATAGTATATTCCAAAAATAGCATGCCTAACTCTATAAGCAATCTCAAGGAATAGCTTTTCCTGTCATGTTTTTGAAGAGCAAAAAATCTAAGAGCTTGGGTTTAATATTGAGACCTGTAAAGGTAGGAGAGATGATGGCCTAGTAAAGCAAATTTTATGCCAATTTAACTTCATTCTGAAGCCACTTCTAATTACCAAAATGCCTAAAAATAAACTAATGTTTTGCTGCAAAGGAGACTGGATGATTCTTTTATTCCCCCTTGTGTCTTCCACAAGTCACATAGTGGGTCGAGAATGAAATTCAAAAGGGAACTTGGAAATTCTGAGATTTCCTGTTGTAACTAGTAGGTAAGAAATATCTTAGGATCTTTTGGGTTTTAACAGGTTAGCTTGGTAAATAGAAGTGTTGTAAATCTGTTCAAATTGTGAAACCAAGGTTTCTTAGGGTTTATGTTTGCGTTGAGTATGAGAAGTGTTATTGGGAAAACCTCTTAATGTCTTCAGAAAAACTCAATACTTCAGAGTTATTTATTTAGTAACTCTTATGTCCCCTGTTTAAAATAATCCCCAGTGCTTTTTAGCATATCTTCCATCATAATTTCAAACTGTATCCAAAGGTCTAAGAAGCTCTGAGATAAACTATACTTGTCTTTCCTCCAGCCTTGGCTGTGCTTCTTGTGAGAGTGAGGTTGTAAATCTGATGGAGAGGTGGAATTTTTTTTTTTTTTTTTTGAGAGAGACGGTCCTTGTTTAATGAGCAATCCACATTTACAGACAATCTCACCTCTTCAATAAAAACATTAAAAATGCTATAGGGCAATCCAACCTGGTAATTATTGTGCTTACAAAAATTAAGGCACAGGTTTAGTAACTATTTTATTAACTGTGTCTTGATAGCGTGGGATTCTTCCAAAATTGTTTTGTCCGCATTTTAGTGGCATTGCAATGGAATAAAGGAGTTAGTCTGTTCCACAAGTACATGAGAAATCAAAGCAGTAGTTTTAAAGCTGTCTCATCTCTAAAAGGATACCCTAACCAACCAACCAAAAACGCAATTTTTTTTTCAAATAATGAGCATTATTAAATATTATGTGTTTTGCAGACGGATCAGTAAGACCAACATTGGATACATCTCCTCATGTATATATCAAATCTTGTGCTAAAGTTGGATGCGGGATTTTTTTGTTTTATTTTTTGTGGGTTTTTTTTGTTTGGTTTTCTTTTTTTAAAAAACCAGAAGTAGGTACTTTTCTTAATAGATATAATTTAAAGAGAGGATTTCTCTTAGCAGAGTATTAATATACTTGGATTGTAGTAGCTACAGCTTGACCTCTCCATTTCTGATGCTATTGAGTCATGCTAAAACTATCTTCTGTTCTGCAGCTGGAATTGCATGAAAATCCATAGTGTTCTTGATCTAGTAGATTTCAACATGCTTTGAAAAAGTGAGAAACTCTTTGTCATTCAACAGATGGAGGAGAAAGTATTTAAGATTAGATGGTTTCTATTGCTCAGTTGCAAAGCAAATGAGTGATCTGCTTATGAACAGATCTTACTGAAGAAATAGATTCTTAACTTCAGGGAGATCTGCTTAGCTGAGGTGGTATTTTTTAAACTTTAGGGAATAGATTATGTATAAGTTGTTTTATGAATTCAGCTATTAGTACAGTGTATCTTTGGCACAGATATTGTTACAGCTCCCTAAAGGAACTTTATGGACCACAGCCTGGGTAGAGACAGACATCCTGGTATAAAGTAACAGGAAAAGTAGGCTTTATCCCTTGAACTTAGAAGTGCTGCCTCAGGTCAGCCCTGCAGTTTTGCCTGCCTGTGCTTTTTAATATTGATGTTAGATGAACACATGTGACTGTTCTTACAGTACCTAGAACTCTTGTGGGACCTGCTTTTTAATCTGACATTTAATGGCCCCTTTTCTACGTGCTTGAGACTAGACTTCCATGCTATTAGTTTACAGCTGTGGTCCAGGAAAGATGAGGCTTCACTAAGATGTACAATACATGAAACACATTTCTGACACGTTGCACTGGCAACACTGTATCGGTAGGCTCTGCTGTCCAGGGAATAAAGATCATTCTCTGCTCTGTGCTTTGAGGCAGTGCTGCTGTCCTGAGAGGGCATTTACAGCATTCTCTGCTCAGAGAAGTGAAGACATCAGTGGCGTGTTCTTCACAAACCTTGTGTGTTTAGCCAGCAGAATAGTTGGCTTTTCTCCTCAACTCTCAGATAATCGGAGCTTTCAGAGGAAAACAGGATTCTAAATACAGGAGAAGAAATCCTTGAGAGAATTTGTTGTTCACAATATCTAAAAAACTGTTTTGTAAACTGTATTGAAATTCATTACATTATTTTGGCAACGTAAAACATTGAATACAACAAGATAAACCTAGAAATAGGTTATTGTGACTGATACATTTAAGTTGACTTAAATTGCAAAGTTTCTTTGAGGCTAAAGGCATAATGTAACTGAAATATTTCTCTGCCTTGTCTAGATATTAGAATGTGGGAGCCATGTATTTTAGGAGGATGCTGATACCTTTTACAGTTACTCAGTGTTAGGGTGATTACTGCTTAGCAGAAATTCCCCTGTTATGAAATGTCTTAATTTCCTATGTCTTTGTAAGGAAGGAGTCATCTGCCAGGGATTTTCAACAGGAAGTTAATAATTCATAGGCAGTGGAGTGCACCAGGTCCATTTCCCATTTCTTTCTGGGCTGTGTAGTCACAATAGGATGTATTTTTGTCACCATGGAATTGAAAATACAACTCTAAATGTACAAAGCTGGCTTTTGTGTTGAATAAGGTAATTTTACTTTGGCATCCACTTTTACTGATTGTAACATTGAGTATTTGCATAAATTGAGAGTCATGTACATATCTTTTGATGGTCTCAGTGCTCTTTTTATGATCAAAAGAAGTCAAAAGTCATACTCATGTAGAGTAGCGGTTTAGGATGAAGTTATTAGGTTCTTGTTAGGTTTTTCTAAGTATGGGCTGTGATAGATTTCTGTGCTAGTACATTTTTATAAATAAAGAGTAATCACATTTTTATGGTTGTGCATATCTGATTTGTTTTCTATTTTTTCTGTACTCTTAAATGTCACTATATCCAGAGCACACCAGTATATTCTGTCTTCATGGGATGCCAATCTCTAAGCTGATGGTGCCTGTACTTTCTTAACCTGTACTTTGCTTGCTGGAAGCTGATTTTTTTTCCCCTTGACTTTGTTGTTAATTTTTACATGAGAAGTGTATTGACTTTTCTATTCTAATGTAAATGCAAAAACCAATTGTAAGAGTAGTTTGAAGAGGGTGAAACTTTTTCAGTTCACTAATGCAGAGGCTGCATCAGG
The DNA here is from genome assembly GCA_013400955.1 of Drymodes brunneopygia. Taxonomy (NCBI): domain Eukaryota; kingdom Metazoa; phylum Chordata; class Aves; order Passeriformes; family Petroicidae; genus Drymodes; species Drymodes brunneopygia. The sequence goes on along the minus strand of VZTZ01021927.1, from coordinate 1,502,807 downwards.
AATTTGCTTAGGTAAAGATATTTGTTTTTATTTCGATTGTATAAGTGCTAATTATTTGGTAGGCATTTTCCAATTTTAGAGGAAATTTGTGTCCCAGGACTTTAGAACTGAAAACACTGGGGAGAAGAGGAGGGATTGAATTTGAAAACTATTTCAGGGCCTGAGAATTAAAATTCTTTTATTTTCTACAGATACTATTTTTAAATGATGCTATTGTTCCTAGAAATGCCATCTAGAACAAGAATGAGTTGTACCTGTTTTGAAGAGAGGGGGAAAAATCCTTACATCTCCAATATGATGAAATGACAAAAGGTAGGAAGATAAGGCAGATTAAAATAAATAGCAATTTTATTGTACTTAACAAGATTTTCATAGAATTATAGAAACAGTTAAAAGTAGCACATGACTTATATGATTTGATTCTAAATTCAGAATTTCCACAGCATGTTTACTGTGTCCATTCTGTAATCTGAATACAGCATAGTCATCCATTTGCCAAAAAAATATTAAAGAATAAGCATAAATATAGATCTTATATGATAACATGCATCACATGAAGAGCATATAGGATGTCTCAGAATTCTGTTCTGGTAACAGAAGAGATTTAAAATGGGCATGAAAGACTTTTCTTGACATTTAGATAGTTGCTGCCATCCTATTAGATAGAGGGTAGAATTAAAAAGTTAAGGAAGTTCTGTGCTAGTGGTAATTACGGACTAGTGCTCCCTTAAATGAGTAGTAGAAATTGTGCCGTTTGATGTTCTTTGTTGTACAGTAATTATGCTAGGCTCTTTCTTTTGCTTGTGGATCAACTTGAAAACGGTGGATGCTGTGTAAATAACAGCAACTCTGGGCAAACACACCTTTTGAAGCCCTATAAATTGCATGCATTTGTAATGTAATGTTGGAAAGAACAGTGCCATTCTATGGAAATAAGTAAAATCCTACTAATGCCATAACAGGCATCTAGTTCTTGCAAACCCATACCACTATTAAAATACACAGCTCTTTATAAAAGGGCTGAATACAATTCTTCAACAATGTGAGAGCTGCATAAATATGAAAGCTGCTGAAGCGGTGTGTCCTAATGGGAGGGTTTGCCAAACCTTCCATGTTCTGTGGGTGCACAAATACCACTAGATAGTAGAAGGACTCTGGCTTCTATATCTGTTTGGTTATTCCGAAAACCCCCTTGCAAGGTTTAAACTGACACTGCAAAGAAATATACAAAGTGCACTTTAATCCTGCCAAGTGGTGGCCTGACGTAGCCAGGCTCCTGCTGAAGTGCTTTCTTTGATGCCAAATGCAGTTTAACGCCTGCGGCCTGTCCCCACCGGCTGAGGGCTGTGCGGCAGCCGCTGGGGCCACGCGCTCAGGCACCGCCACTCCTCCTGCCAACAGCTCCCACTGCCCAAAGGGAGGCTTCCAAAATCCATGGAAAGGTGTTCCTTTGGTGTCCTTTAACGTGGTGGGCAACCTGCGATTTTCCTTGTTCTGCTTTTTGTTCACTGATGCTATGACATCTGACACCGCAGCCCTTTTGGTGTGAACAGGCCTGAGGCAGACAAAAGCAGGAACTAGAATGCAGCAAGGACTAGCAAGTGAGTGAACAAGCAAGTAAATTGCTGAACTGCCTGCTCACTTGTTCTAGTGAACAAATATTACTGCAACTTACGTACTGAACAAAATAGAGTGCTCTTTACTCCTTCAAAAGGTGCAGAATTTGCACATCAGGTGAACTGGAGATATATGCAAACAGTGGTCAGTGGCGTCCCCTCAGCCTTTGCCTTAGAATAAAACTCAAATTCATGGTAGCAATAATGCCAATGGGAAGTAAACTTATTAAAGCAAATTATAAAAATAATAGGAAATCTACCATGAATCAAAACATAGTTATTTATATTTCAGTTAGTGAAATTCGCTACATCCTATATATTTGGGTATTTTGCATTTTTAATGTAATTCTATTTTTTTTCCCACAAAGAACTATATATTCAAAGAGATTATTTTTAAATGAGAGAGTAAAAATTATTTATATTCTAGGTTGTTTTAAGGATACAGTACTGTAGGTCTATTATTGATTTCAAGCTTACTAGAATAAGCTTAGAGAAAGCAGAAGGGAAATTCTTTTAATTTAAAATTGCACACACAAAAAAATTAAAGTAAAAATTTGAACAGTTTTTATAAGGGCTGTGGATATTTTGACTGTTGCTTGATTTTTAAAAATAATGTAAATATAATAGGTTTTTAAAAATAAAGTAAATAATACAGTGCCCCTCAGACATTTTTTCAGATGAACAATTTTCCAGGAAGATTACAAGGCTGAGTAGTCAGTTTTTGAGAGGTGGAGTATAGTTTAGTTGGTGAGCCTGCTGTGATTGGAATTGATTAATGGGTGTTGTGATAAGCATAGAAACAGATCAGTGGCAGCTTATCCTGCTTTCAGCTGTCACAGCTGTGCCTCTTCACTCTTCTTCTGGCCCTATCACACTCCCTGGCAGCCTTTAAAGTACCTCCTTCCCAGTGGAATTTCTGCAAATCATCTACTCAAATGCTGAGATACCCTAGAAGCAGCTGTGTCTGAGAAAATTTGTTCAGGCTCACATATTTGTTGTGATGAAGAATATTACGTTAGAGAATCCTTTCCTCCTGCAGGAGGAAGCACACTGTGCCATACCCTGAAGAGAGAGTTAAATGATGATTCTGATGGGCAGGTGGGCTCCTTAGTCAAGAACTTTCAACGCCGGCTGGAACAGGAACACAGTTTGCAAACCTGCTGGCTAAGAGAGATCACTGCTGCTGCTTGATAGTTGCAATAAATAACCCATGAATGTTAATTTTATTGCTAATAGCCTGAGAGAAGCTGGTAGCTGCTTTTTTTTTTTCTTTTCTTGTAATGTTCAAAAGATTTTTAGACAGTTTCAAATGCAGGTTTTAGAAATTCCAAATTTGTTTTGAAAGTATTTCCCTGGTTTCCTTAATGGGAACTGTGATCTCCAATGTGATCACTGATGCAGGTAGCTTGATAGGAATCACGCAGTTTGAACAGAAAATTATAAGTATTTGGATTTTATACAAAATAAACATGGGACCCTGAAGTTCCTTCCAAGCTGACATTCAATGAGCCAAACTTATTATGTTACTCCATGGATTTGAGGAGGATAGTGTAGGAATTATGTGCTTTTCAGGATATGAGACTTAGTGCTCTGTAGGATTTCTCTGATTAGTTACAAAAATATTTTGTTCATTTTATAGGAAAGTGAATAAGCCTAGAGCATGGAAATAATTGTACTACCCTTTCTGGACATTTTGTAGATTATAATACCTAGGTGGTAAATAGTGTTTTTATGAAATCTCTGGGCACTGTAAATCATTGTTGTCTTCCCCATATGCTTTAAAGGCCTGAGGCAGCTATCCCTGCATTATCAGTAAATATTAAAAATGTTTTTATCAAACTCAGGCAAATTAAATCTGCATTTAAAAGCAAATGATGCACACAGAATGTCTCCTCTCTGACTAAATCTGCAGGATGTCTAACTGATCCACCAAGGCAGTGTACAGCTTATCCACTGTGGCAGTCTGTGAACAAGTATAAGTTTAGACTATTTGGGAAAATAAATACTCACAACTAAAAAAGGTGATTTGTTACCTTTCTATTATGAGTGCATGTACAGTTCCTGTGTTGATTATTTACAGTCAACTAAGTCACAGTAGTGGGAAGCTACTTCTCAATGAGACTAAAAGAAAAACCTTATTTCAATTTTTGATTATATTTTACAGAGAAATATATCTAAGACTGTTTTTTAAAGTCATGTTATTTATTTATTCTACAGTTATATCGTATGTCAGCTGTATCTTGTAATGTCTTCTGGCATATGAAAGCAAACAAAATCATGTTATATTAATGACTTGTCTGAGACTGCCTGCCTATAATTCCATGCTCCTTTGCTATAGAAAAGACATGACCCCGAATCTTAAACAGTTTTTGAATAAAGGCACCTACAATTGATATGATAAAAAAGTTCATTGGTTTATCACTTAGTGCTTTCAGTTTTCTTCATTTAGTGTGTTTTGCTTCAATTTAGATTTGAATGTTCTGCAATAAAAAAGTGGATATTTTAATTCAGTACAACTTTAAAATTCCCTGTTTCTATACTGTCTAGCGCTGCCAAAATTGAATATTTAAATGAGAACTGATTAAAAGGAAAGAAAAATGTGATTATATGTTGTTCACATGTAGTGTAATTGTTAAGTTTTCCACATCTTGATCTGCTATAGGGGGACTTGTTCTTTGGGAATTCAGCTTGCACTTTTGTCCTTCCTGTGATTTCTTATTTCAAGCTTGATAGAGAAAGCATCCACTGTTGTATCATTTCCTTAGTGCTAACAGCTTTTATTCTCTTCAACAAGTGTTTACAGAAAAGTGTTGATGCTTATTAATCTGTTTCTTGTCTTACAAATGTGCTTATGCATGATTTGTGGTAAAATTGGCATTTCTGACAGCTCTCAGTGTAATCTGCATAGCACAACAAGATTGTTACATTGAACAGATGTGGCTTGGAGTTGTTATTCTTCGTAATTACCATCATTAAGTGAAAGCATGTGTCAATCAACTTTGTACTTTAAACACACCACTCATTTGTGAGACACATGCATCTGCATTTCAGATACAGATCTAAAGTACTTGGGTTTGAAATTTATTTCTGTTGTTTCTATTTAATACAATACTTCATGAAACACATAATGCCCAAATATGTCAAAGCAACAGATCATCAAGTAAAGAAAGGTTTTACCAGGGATTCATCCAGATACTTTTTTCTGTTTGGAGGGGCAAGAAAGGAGAGGAAGAGAGGAGGGTGATAATAACAGATTCATCTTCCTTTTCTGGTGTAAAAGAAAGGCATTTAAGTTTAATTTTATAAATTTCCAAAGTCACTCTCCTGTCTTGATGTTTGATTATGGCTTTCTTATTTGAGGGAAGGAGGTTCTGTTTAGTTTGATGATTTGGGGGGAAAAAATGAATCTGCATCAGTAAACTGATATACTGCCTTTTAGGAATTAATGTTTGGGTCATCAATGTTGCCAGGATACCTTTTAGGGTCACGAATGTTCATACTGGTAACAAACAGGATTAGATCAGGAAATTATATTTTGAGTAGAGTTGAAAACAAAAGGGTCTTAGCCTGATTGCACAACAAATGACAATAGAATATGACTGAAGTACACAAAAGCAAGGATATTTGGAGATGATATTCATTCTCTCCTTGTTTCCTTCTAGGTGGACTTCAGTTCTTTGTGTCAGAGACAGTAGAGATGAAGGCACCTACATACTGGGGGTTTGTGGATTTTTTATCCTGTGCTGTGACACTTCTTCAGTGCCAAATAAGATGAACTTGTATATTAGTCACTGAGTGACACTCATCATATTGAGGTGGAATGGCCTTCAATTTTTGAGGGTATTTTAGCCTCTACTTTTACAATGAAAGCATTTGCTCTGTGATTTTTTTTAATCCTCCCAAATTAATGAGAAAAAAACAGCTACATTTTAATCCTTCAATTTCCTCAGAACACATTCTTTTAGATCTTTGCCTGTTGCATTAAAGATGATTCTGGTATGCTGTATGTGGTGTTTGACTTGTATCTACTTTCTGACAAAAAAAGCATTGTATAACTATTCTTTGGAATATTTAATGAAAATTCATTCTTTAGATTCTGCCAGAGGCATGTAGGATTTTATATGGATGCTGATTATTTTTTTTACCCTAATCATCTTATTCTTACTGAATCCTCGGGAAGTACTGAAATAGAAATTTAAAAGAATCTATTTGAAAACTAGAAGCCAGATGAGCTACAGCTAAAGAATAAATAATAAAGAACTAGGAAATAACTCTTCTTTTCATTGAATTGTGAAGAAAAAATTTTATTTGCAGTCCAAGTCTAGTGCTTAATATAGAAAAAAACCATGGAAATGACATGGGGAACATAGCAGGTACAGTCTGATACTGAAATCAAGTGTCTGTTCTAATCTCAGCCCTTTCACTTAAAGAAGAAACTTTCTGACAATCACTTCCAAGTTATCTGGTAGCTGTGTAAAACCAATCACTGGCAGGCAGGAAAACCAGGGCCATGCATTGATCAGTACTTAAATGGTCCCAGCCAATTTTGCATGTTTGGTAATTTTCTTTGCCATTAATTTCTCCAGCTGTAGCTGGGGATGATATGTGGCTACCTGGAGTTTATAACCATGCTGGTAAAGCAGTTTAGCAGTGCTGGAGGTCTCACAACATTGCAATCTGGGGGCAGAGGAAGCCCTCGCTGCCTCTGTGACTTTGGATAACTGTCCTTTATGCTTGCAGACTTCCAGCTGCCTGATGTGGAAGTGACTGCACCTCTGTTGGAGCAAAGTGCTGGGAAGAAGATCCCCTCATACACTTTAAATTTAATATAATTTTGTTCAAAATAAAGAACTGAACCGTCGAATGGGCTGGAATTGAATGTGCCAAAAACTGTCTCATGTTTTTCTCTAAATGTTCCTAAAATTATTGTTATTTAAAATAAGCTGAAGGTGTATTTTAAAAATGTTTTGCTTTGGGTTCACAAGAAACAATGTATTATTATTTAAGAATAGTTAAATACTATTTAAAAACCTTTCTATATCCTTATGTTAACCCTTAGTTCTTGTAATTTGGAAAAAAAGCTATCATTAACATCCAATTTTTGAGAATTCAGAACTCAGAAGAAGTTTTAAATTTTATGTATGAATGCTTCCTTTCCCCCTTGCCCCATGATATTATTTAAATGGAGAAAGGCAGATGAAAACATCCTTGGTTTTGTTTTCAGAGTAATTTATTATACTCTAATTAGAAGTGATGACTAGATTGGATCTTAGAGAGTAAAGGATTCTATGGTTCCATGAAAAAAAATCCAACTTTTGTCAGGGAGTTCTTATTTTATAATCTTGGAGATGACAGAGGTATTTTCTTTGGAAATGGCAGCAAAAGAGAACATAAATTTATATCACTTTAACTTATTTTCAATACATAAAATTAAAAGGTTGAAAGAGTAGCTTAATTACTCTTATCCCCTGAAGCTATATAAGCTTGGAAGTTAAGAAATGCATAGAAAAAAAAAGTTGTTTGTAAAGATATTTCACTGTTCCATGTGTGCTCAGAGATAGGCTTTTGTAGACATTCAGTGGTATTCATTTCTCCTATGCATGTTTTATTTATTTAACTTTTTAATGTAGAACCATAAACAAATTTAGCAGTAACTATTTAGGGATGTTGTACGCCCCTAAAATGGGATGTGTTTGAAATCTGGAACAGGCATATGTTGTGTTTAGAATAGTAAATTTCTTGTAAAAATCCACCTATGAGGGCATTTTCTCCTCTTGAGGTGCATATATAGATTTCATGAATGTTAATGAGGTTTATAGAACTGCAAAGGAAAATGTGCACCAGAGTATACATTGTATATATGATATTAACATCCCATAGGGCTTTTGTATTCTCCTTCATGTGCTATGGAACCCAGAGATGCACAAAAGACCAGCTTAAGTCTGACATTTTGTTTGTTGTATTTGGCAAAATTGCCTTTGAGTATAATTAGCTCCTGACAAACCTGTTCCTGTCCCATTTTGGCAGCAGTCTGGATATTTATTGATACATGTACGTGTGATCAAATTTAGTTGCCTAAATACAAATTGACAGCTGAAAAAAAGCTTTGGCTTTCCTGATGGTTTATGCTGGGCTAAATGGGGATTTGTAATCATTTTAACTGTTGAAATTTCACTTTTTGTATTTCCATGACTTTAGCCGTGTTCTGCTTGAATACTGAAATTATCTTCAGAACATTAATCCAGTACCTTGAATCCTTCATTCAGTAGCCACTGACTCAAATAGTTCTGCTTGAATTTAAGATCTATTCCAAAATGTGAAGGAAGCATTTTACCTGTGTATAATGAGATCTGACAGTACCTGAGCTGCAGAAGGAGATGAAATTACTATCTATAGAAAATAATATTTTTTCTACATATTCAGGTTAAATGTGTGCACATCCTGGTGGCTGAAACATCTGTTTCTAGCTTGTTGTTCCTCATGGCTGCTTCTCAATTGGATTTCCTCAAGCAGGTCCAAAGCTTGTCACCTTAGCCAGGGTCTGTTAACTATCACCACTGGCCCCACATTAAGTAGGAGGTTCAGGGCTAAGCTAATAACTCTCCTGCCTTTCTGACTGATCACAGTGATTCTCCCTGTGGCTACTTATCATGCTGTGCTCCTATGGGAGGGTTATCTTCTTTGTCTCTTCTTCAGCTGGGAATTATTTTTGTTTTCTTCATTCCTAAGTTTTCAGATGCTAATTCTGAAAGCCTTGTCACTTTCTGAAGCAGGTGTTTGATTTCCATCCATTATTTCTCCCTTATCGGTTTCCTGCCCTCTCACATACCTAAATTTTGCTGCTTTGCTTTTCTCTGGCTGTAAATGTAACTGCTAATTTTCAAAGCAGAAATTGTAACTAGACACGAAGCAGAATGGATGCAATAGAAACATGAACCAATTCTAGTTTGTGTGAACCTTGGCTCAATTTCTGTATTGTCACAGGTGAAGGGTTTTTCATGGTTTTTGCTTTAGTGTACAGTGCTGCTTAACATTTTAATGTGTCCTATGCAGCTTGTTAGGCTGTACCTACCACAAGCTTTCTAAGAGAGCTCAGGCGAGGTGAGTTGAGAGGGAAGAATCTGTGAAACTGCTGATTTATGGTCATTGGCTGCCTCGGAGCCTCATGTAAAGCATTACCAACGTCTATGAAATTGTTTTGGTGGCTTAACTGGGCATTGAGCAAGGCCCAGAATGAACAAATAGGGTACCCAGTGGAGGCTTTTTGCTTGTTGAGAATTTACAAAAGATGGTGGTAGTGCAGGTAAATCCATATGTCTTCCCTGGAAACCCTTTTGTGGAATTATAGAGATTGTTGTCTTATGACTGGAAAAAAAAAGCCAAAAAGAAAGAACTTTATTCAGTGTATCAGACTTGATATAATGTGCCAACACTTTGAGAACACATACAGTTAAAACTAAATTCATTTAATTCTCACAGTGGGGTCTGATGTGCTGTTTTGGCTTTTAAATTCTCCCTGTCTCGGGTATGATACTTTATGTCACCTGTATGAGCTATTCACTTGATAAATGGAAAAGACACTGGTGTAAAGTGTTTGACAGAGTTTGTGCTTCAGGGAAAACTCAAATTAGGAGGGGAAAAAATTTGGCAAAGCAACACATTATTGTTATCTCTCCCGTATTTAGGTCTGGGAAAAAAGCTTCCTGGGTCATGAATAATATTGTGGAGAAGTGGAATGTTGTTTTACTGAGTGAAACTAGTCTGTCATCCAGTTCAGCTTTGGTTTTTGTCTGCATGTGAAGAGATCAACACAAGGACAACCCTCTGTCTTGTGAATGGTAGCTTTTCAAATTGGAAACAAGGGTAAACACTGCGTAACTCTAACACACTTGTGTTTCTCACCTTTTATTTTACTGTACTATGGTCGGATTGGGATCAGTCAGATCAGTTACAAAACTTGGTATAAGCAGGGACATGAAAATATAGCCCCTCAGTGAACAGCTAGTTTTTCATCCTAACAGGATCTACTTGCTTTCACTTTATCATGCCAATAATTGTGAAGGCTGAACTGAGTTATTAGGTGCTCTTGAAAAATTTTAATGATTTTAAATAAGATCTCTCCAAATCTATTAAGCAGCAACTGTATTTTCAGTCCATGATGTAGTACTGAAAACTCTTACATCTCTTTTAAAGGTCATGAAATGAAGGAAAATTGGTGATGGCAGCAGATGAGAAATGGAATCTGAACTGAGATGCAGCCTAAATAGGAGTGATCCCCAAATTGTTCATGAGGTCAGTCTTACAAGGTTGCATAACATATTTCAGAAATAGTTGGAAGTGAACACAAGAGAATAGCAATGACAAAGAGCATTGAAGACTGAAATGTTAAGAAAATAATGGCAAAAATTAATAAGGAGAGATGACTGGGAGAAGATTATAAGGAAGAGTTAGGGATGTCTGGGACAAAATATATAAAAATTCAGAAAGCAATTGAGCACTCTAACCTCTGTGTGATTGTGCACTTCAGACAGGCATGGCAGACAGCGGGACAAAAGAATAAGGTCTGCCATCATAAGAGTTCTCTTGCCAGTTACCAAACTCTTTTATAATTTCTTCCTTTAATTTCTTGCTCACCTATGAGTAGTCATTTCATTATTTCTTATGGTCCTTGAGTCATTGTGTCCTTTTGAACCTCATCCTTTCTGGCCCATCCTCCTCTTTCCATTTTTAATTTATTCTATTTTTTCTAAAATATCTGAAGCTCCCTTCTTTAAACTCTATATTTGGGTTACAAGTGGTGTGGAAGTGTTGCACTGAAAGGGCTACTAGAAGAAAATTCTTGTCAGATTTTTTTTTCTATTTTTGTTCATTAATATTTAAATGTTTAGAATGTTATTACTAGCCAAACTCTGACTGTAACTTACTTTAAGTCTTATTCCTAGCTGATTAAATTAGGACAGTGATCTACGTGGTCAGCTCAGCTGAGCAGTGGCAGACAGATTTATTATTTCAATCACTAAAACTTGCTGGGGAGTTTAGTGAAACTCCCACCCAATGCAATGGCCATGTTTTGGTTTATGTTGCATGTTGTTTATTCTCTTCAGAAAGTCTGAACTAGGCCACTTGAACAAAACTGTGAAACTGAGAAACCTGTATTTCTTACATTTTTTGTCTGCAACATCAAAATAAATTTAATAGGAATAGATAGGCACTATGAATACTAATGAAAAGTAAACAAAAATAATATTTGTCTTTCTGTGGTAGTAGTCTTTATAGTTATTTAAGCACACAGAATAGTAAAAAATATTGCTCAGAATAAAATAAAATACCATCTTTTAAAGCATATTTAATTAATTCTGCAAATATAAAAAATATTACTCTGACCATGTAGAGAAAAGCAAAGAAGGGAATAAAAAGAGGGAAGACATGACAGAAAAGTTATTAACAGGTCTGTAATGATCAGAAGTTTATTCTAGGGTTGAGGTAAAACTTAATGGTTCATAAATAGCAAATTCATTATGTTTTTAATACTCAGGTTATATTAACACTATATAACATCTTTATGGTACCATTAGTACCACTTAATCCTAAACTAAGTTTGGAAATAAATATTTCCAAATCTTTTTTTCATGGAACAATTGGCCAAATAAATTATTTTTACAATAAATATTACCTGATTAGTGCATGGCTCCTTCAATCACAAATTGACTTATAAATGTTTTATGTCAACTCTTGCACAGAGTTCTTAAATGTTAACAAATTAATTTATTTGAAAGGCCGTATCAAGGTGAAAACACCAGGGCCTTAGGCAGCAGGACAATACATCACAGAGCCATTTCTCATCCAGTTACAGTAATGGCAAAGGATATGTTAAGACATAAAATGTGATATGGTTTGTTAAATATTCATTTATAATTTGCATTCATTATTAAATCATGTGTTAGAACTAATCTTTAATCTCAAAAATACATAATGTGTCATGAAGTCTATTTGAAAACATAACAATAAATATTTTATGCTGCTTTTTAAAGGTTGACTAGAATACACCAAAATGCTTGTCATTAATGTAATTTAATTATTCCGAGGAGATTTGGCCTACGCTGATGTTGGTTTCAATAATTTATTTCAACCTGTAGGTCAATATAAAATAAATACCTGTTTGGGAGACGGGCTGTTCTATGATTAATGACAACTGAGCTCCCCCAGCCCGCCGTACAACACCATGGTTCATTGTCTGAAACCTTGCGGTGCAATGCGGTAGCTCCAAGGAGGTTGATTTTCCCGAGGTCCCAAGCAGTTTGCTTGGCGATTACAGTGCAGCTGCTTCACTGCTTGTGAGGGCTGGAGATCTCCTTTATTAGCCACAATAGCTTAAACATTTGTGCTGCTGGGAGGTGTACTGCCTGCAGTGTCATATCTGCCGAATATCCATGGAACCACTATTCCATTTCCAGCTCACACCCTGAGAAGAAAGGCCTGTGTGAGAGGGGTGAGGGTGATGGAGGAGTGATTTGTATTATAGGAGACTGGGAGCTACTCAACGATCCATGTAAAAACAGTTCATTAAAATGTTGATGTGCTTGGCTGGTTAATGCAAAGAGAGCTTTAGTGCTGGCCTATAAAATCTCAGTAACTTCAGGTTGGAGTCAGATCAATGCATCTGTAGTAATTCAGACAAATACCCAGTTTAGGTTAAGAACCACCAAAATATTGTCAAGAAACAAGAAAAAAGGAAACAAAAAATCTTAGTCTTACTTCCAAACTAAAACCCACTTGAGTGTTTATCTTGTACAACTGCAGAATATCCATACTTAGTAACTACCACGTGTTAAGATTTCCCTGGATCTTTTCTACCCTGACACGTCTGTTAGGTGGGATCTGAGGTGTTTGGACATTTGCTGATTCTGCAGCACTTCTGCCAAGGCTCTGGGAATACTTGGGATGCTCTTAAGGTATGTACTGTATCCTGTGTATGCCCTTTACACCTCACCTTATATACAACTCTGGAAGAATTCTGGTTATCCTATTTTTGGAAACTACTGTTTCCAAAAGAAAAAAAGAAGCTAAGTCTCTAAATTATACTTCCCATTCAACTGTTGACTTGATGTATGAGTAAGCACTTATTTGAAAATAACTACATCAGTGAAATCGCCTGGTTTGTTAGCTTGTCCTGAACAAAGAGTGGGATTACCCTAATGAGATGTTATGGGATTAATATAGCAAAAGTAAACCCACAGTAAAATGAAGTTTCCTGGTTCCTGTCAGAGGCAGTGGCAGAGAAAACTACAGTTCTTCACAGTAGCCTAGCAGGCAATTAGCAAAGACACTCTGCAAGGAGAATGTGACATCCTGGAGATGGTCCAGAAGCAAAGAAGTTGCCTTGCATAGGAACCCACAGGAGAGTGAGCGGAGCTGTCTCAGAAGCTGTGCTGGGCTGCCTAAGAACTTACAATGAATTGGGTGGTGATTAATAAAGGAATGAAGCAAACTTCCCTCCCCAAAAAGCAATGCCCTTATTGAAGAGTAGGGAATCTTCTCTTATTACTTCCATTCCTCTGAAAATAGCTAAGAGAGGAAAGGAATCTCTTTAAAAGATGCATAGTCAGAGCAAACCCCTGACTCCTAATCAGCCACATCCTCTCCCTATCCTTCTGGAGAATATGCACCATCAATTTCCCCATAAGATGAAGGGGAGGCAAAGCAATAGTTTAGCATCCTATGCATTATCTCTCTTTTTATGATTACAAATAGAGCACTTATGTTCACTGACCCATATCTCATACCAGACATCAGTAGCCAGGTCCAGATTTAGGTTATTGTTCCAGCATGGGATTAGGCCATGTGATCAGAATCAAATTTATCTAATATGATCACTTGATTGTGACATTTCTTACTGGGGCTGTAAGCACACACAGCTGAAACTTGACGATGAAAAGCAAATACTCTAAAGGCCCAAAAGAGCGGTTGTTAGTGCTTTTACAATGATCTTCAGAGAGGTTGAGGAGACACTCTCTATTGGGTTAATTAAGCTGTCCTTTTGCTTGCAAGTTTTAAAGGAAAAAGTGAGTTTGTTCCCCATGTGGCTTTCCCAACCTCTTTCAGTTGTAGCTCTAAGCTTAAATGACCCTCAGTCCTGCAGCATATCAACTTGATGTATATAATTGATTGCTAAACATTTTTTGCAGCTTGTTAAATGGTAAAGCTAAAAAAAAAGTAATATGTGAATGTTGATTAAAGTGCTTTTGTAGAGAGGGGTCAGAGATATTAGCAAGTTAAAAAGAAAGTGTGAGCTCTGCTGTGGTATGGTACTTCTAACCTGTACGCTTTACTTCGCATAATTGATCCCACATGTTTACTCTAAGGACATTTTTGTCAGGTTTCAAACTGCAAATATTAGAATGCATTTAGAGTAGGGTGTGCTTCAGTAAGGACACTACGCAGAATGCTCAGCAATGTAGATTGCTGCTACGATAATGGCAATGATTATAAAAGGAATAATTACAGTAGCTTGTAATTGTATGGTGAGGTAAGAGGAAAAAAATATCAAGGTGTAAAACCTCAGAGTAACAGTAAATCTGAAATAGATGAAGACAGACATTCAAATTATAATTCTCAGCAATTTTGTTTTCATTATAATTTGTGGGGATTTTTTTAATAACTGACATAAAACACAATGTGTTTTTCAGGAGTTTGTGATAGCTAGGCAAAAAATAGAATCTATCACAAAATCTTTGTAGCTTCTTTTATTGAGAAAGGTATGATGCTGCTACATGAACAGACTGAAAAATATTCTGACTCTACATCCAGGAGATTTTTGCAATAACTGGTATCTGCAACAGAACAAATGGTTTAGAAGTTTGTTAAAAGGCAAAGAATAAATTCCCAGTCCTTGTTTGGGAAACAATGCCTCAAAAGTTTAAAAAACACAGCTTTTTAATACCAATATGATTTTTTCTATATTTTTTGCTTTAAATCATTAGCACTGTTAAACAAAAGGTAGAACTTGCTAGCGTTGCCCAGCCAAGTTAATAATCAATGAAATTCACAGAATTAGAAGAAAAGTTTGATCATTGCTATTTCTTTCTAGCCATGCCAGTTAATGCTAGTCACAAAACCCCATTCACTATGAGTTGTGCTCAGACACATCTGACAGTGAATATAAACTCTGAGCTTTGTGCATATATTGTTGAGTAACTAATGCATAAAAGCACATTTTAGTTTGCACCAATCCAAGCAGGATTTGAAACAGTCATTTGGAGGTGCAAAGTTCAATTGTTGTACAGAACTTCTGAATGGTCCCCTTCCTCTTCATAGCTTGGTTTGTCTGTTTTTTCTAAAAAGTCTAAGCTTTATTTTATTGAATACCTTAAAAACAGATTGAAACATAATCTAGTTCTCTGGAATGTGATGGTTCAACAGTTATTTTTCAAAAGGATGTTTTATATTTGTATCTATGCTATTGGAAACTGGACAGAATATTTGTCTGGATGGTAAAGTGCAGCAGGTGTTTGATATTATTAAATCATTACATTATTTTAATTGGTAATAGCATCTGCCAATTATATGTACCACTTATAAGAATGAGACTCAACTGAAGTGATTTATTTTAAAAATTGCTCAAGAAAATGTGTTTCATTTTTGAGATTTTAGATTAATTTATTTTTCATGTAATCTGAAACTATAAATGTTAGTAAGATTACCATAATGTTAGTTCAGTTCCTCAATTTACCCATAAACAGGAACAATGCTCTTGGTATTGTAAGTTTTCTTTTGATATGTTTAAAGGTAAGATAAAATGGGTTTAATTAAAAAAACCCAGTCATTATTAGGGTACTACTTCTAAAAGGTTTTGAGTCTGTCACAACTTTTTAGCTGCATAGGACAATATGAGTTAGCTAAAATGAACTTAGAATCAAAACCAGACAAAAGCTACATGCAATAAATCCAACTATAGAGGTAAAATGATTGGGAAAGTGCCAAGAGGAAATGAGAAAGGAATATCTCTCTTAACATGGTGTGTTTTATTTTTAAATTTTGCAGAAAATGATCAGTAAGACTTTTTGAAAAAAATAGTCTTGTTTATACAAAATTAACTATGTGCCTGACATTAACTTAAATGCTTTTTAACTTAGACAAAATATTTCTGGAAGTTTCATTTAAGATAGCAGAACAACAGTGAAGTTAGAAACATGTTTGTGTCTTTTTTTCATGACTAGCCCATGTCTATTCTCTATGAAATTGATGTCAAAAAAGTATTATATATTTTCAGTGGGAAATAGAAGGCTGCCCTCTACTATCCTTGTCAGGACGTCGTATCCCTTTAATCATACTTTTCATTTCAGTACATTGAAATTTCCGTTACCAAGGACAACATCATAAATAAAAGTGTTTGTGAAATTTTTACCTGCAGCTTCCTAACTTTGTGCATTAAGCATGAGACTAGCAGAGAGGTGGTCAAATGTGAAAATTTATAATCATTTATTACGTACGGCTGAAGCGAGAAGGGAATAAAAGCGTGAAGGCATACATCTATAAACTGGAGCAGAAAAGCTTAAATGAAAAGTAAAGTGAATTTCTGTGTCTTGTCATAAAGTAATGAGAAGCTAGAGCTTTATTCATAGCAACCCAAGATGCATTTACTCTCAATCTAGCTTTAGCAGTAAATGCTTCCCTGATGTATTGCTTTGGACTTACAAAGAAATATTTGTGCTCTACATAATAGTATAGTTAGGAGAATTACTGCATGGCTGAGGAGATTCTATAAAGGTTTATAGCTGGTGCTGTTACTGTAATTTAATCACAATGTAGCTAATGTAGTACTTTAATATCACATGTTACTTTTTTTATTTACCATTTATTAGTAGCTGACAGTCAATCATCACCACATCATAAACAAATCATGCAGGATTCTGTAGGAACCCTGAAGTTCCAGAACAGATGCACTGTAGCTCTTACATGTGCTCCATAACGAACTAGACATCAAATTATTTTTTAATGGAGTAATCATATAAGTCAGGGTTCTTGTACCCATTCAGCTCATCAGCCAAAGAAAATGTTTTAAGCTGTGAATACAAATAGTGTTGCATTTCGGGCATACATGTTTGAGGTAGCACACCAACCGTTTACAAGGAATACAAGAGAATGTCTTCAAAAACATGAAGATTCAGGTAAAAGACAGCCTGTACATACTGATGAATGCATTTATACAGACTAAGAATTGTGCTCTCTCACTTTCAGCCAACTTTGTGTTAGGTTTGCTCTGATTTGTAAATTGAGCAAATTTCTCAGTAAAAACTGAGAAAATAAATGTAGCAGAGTCCACCAAGCACTCTCGAGGCACTGAAATCACAAAAAATGTTTTGAGTTAAGAAGGATTTTTTAATCTAAGAATGATAATTTTATTGTCCTTTTTAGATGCACTGTAGCATTTATTTATCTCAGATTTGGTTTCATGATCAGATTTTACTACAAAACTACAGTATTTCTCTGAAGTCACTTGTGTTAGCAAAATTAAATGCTGATTGGAACTCTGAAAGTACTGCCTCTTTGGACTGAAACCTGTGCTGCTCTCAAGATCCTAAAGATCTTTTAACTGCAAACAAAATCTT
Source organism: Drymodes brunneopygia (assembly GCA_013400955.1). Lineage (NCBI taxonomy): Eukaryota > Metazoa > Chordata > Aves > Passeriformes > Petroicidae > Drymodes > Drymodes brunneopygia. Next base: position 1,485,583 of record VZTZ01021927.1, on the reverse strand, counting down.
TGTTTTCCAGTCCTTTCCAGCTATAGGGGCATGACTAGCAACCATCATCAGACTGCCACGCTGATTAATATGTAGCAGTAATAAGCCCCTCAGAGATGTGTGTTTGTGGGCTATTGGTGCATGTCCTGGGTGTGCTGCAAGGGAGCAGCCTGAACACCAAGTGCCTTCAATCACTTGAAAGGCTTGCCCATAAGTCTAGGAATGCACACCCTGGCATGGCTTATTGCTATTAGAATATGTCTCTTTAATTCAAATTTCATGGAATTTACCCTTTGATGGTGAAAAATTCTTCCTAGAAGAAAAGTGTAAAATATTTGGAGGAGGTATATGGGAAACCCCCATGCTTTACCATTAAATAAATTAGAATATTAAATCTCCTCTTTCATTCAGCATTGCATTGCTTATGTCCACAGGTTCTCCAGATCAACTGAACATTTCCAAGTATTAAATCTGATGTATATGGATTGAAGTTGATTTGACTTTTCTAAGTGACTTTAAAAAACCAAAACAACCGTCCCCACTTTGCCATTAGGAGAAGCCTGTGAGCACACTTTTCCCTAAAATTACTGTACAAATATTTCAGGTCCTGGTAAGCTCTTGAGTTCATTTATGTATTTATTGACCCTTTGATGTATTTTTAAAAGGAACCTGAATTACTATGTATTTTCTTGTAGTTAGCCTGGGTAAACGGATAATTGTGCCAAGCACAGCCAAATGAAAATGGCTACTAATCTTTAAATGTAAACTTATTGGTAATACATTAAAAAAATTGTGAAAGGAAGACACTATTAAAAAAACACCCTCATTTCTGTCTCTATCTTTGAATGCCTGTGTACAGTCACTTTCAGTGCATTCTCAAGTGGTCACCAAAGATCTGATTTCCATCACACTGCACAGAGATCAATTAATTTTTAGACAGTACATGTTATTCTAGCTTACAACTTCTAAGGGCATTTTCTGGTTAAATTGACAATAGATTCAATTGCAGACACTAACCTCTATTTTTGATAGGAGGATTTAATATCACATGCATTCAGTTAATACCTTTGTGTCGATGTCTATTCAAAACCTGTATTGATCCTTGAAAGCTCTAGGACAAATGTTTTTTAGAGTTCTTTTTAAACAATTATTCTGCTGCCTACATTTGGGACAAAGTTTCTGGCATTTAGTTCTTCTGTTCTAATCTGATTTTATCGTACCTGCCCGAGCAGCCTGATGCAGCCTCCTAACTGATACTTTTCTTGTTTGACTCTTTCCATTTCCTGTGTTGTCCTTTCCTCACAGAGCTGCTGAACATGTTGCACCCATTTTGCTCTGTGTCTTACTCAGAGTGGCTGCTTTCCTTTCCTTGCTAATCACATGTGTAATGTTAAGAAGGATGCCACTAAGTGAGGAGCGGGAAGGCTGGCAGGAAAATGTTCCATGACAGTTATGGATGGCCACTGGGATCTGAAAGAGGTGCTGCAATGCAAAGTGAGATGATTCTTTGGAATATAAAACTTAAATGTGTACTTGCCATAAAATATATTGTTAGAGCACTCTGTCTCATTTACAAGCTAATGTGGAAATAGACCCTATTTTTTTCCTTACCATCTTAAATTTTCTTAACTGAACTATGAATTATTTAATGCTGGGCAGAAATTAAAACCCAGTTCAATAGAAATGATGCATGAACTTGCATCGAATTCTCAGATGCAAGGGAGAAGACTATTTTTCTCAGAAAGAACCTTGAAAGTGTGGTTTGTTTTTAGGTGTAAATAATTTGATTTAAATTGGATTTATCTACCTTTAAAAAATACACTTCTGTGAGGTCTTTAAAAACTCCCAGAAGAAACTTAAAAGTTTCTGGGTTTTTTTGTTGTTTTTTGTTGGTGGTGATGGGGGTTTTTTGTCCCCTTAAAACCCTCCCCTCCCCAGTTAAAATGTTTTTATTTACTTTGACATGAGAACAGATGCATTTTAGGTCAATCCTGAAGTATCAATTAATTTCAGACCCCATTTTGAGACAGTGATTTAAAAATCAATTATTTATACAGCTGTACAGTTCAATGTTGTGTGGTTTTTTGTTCAGGTAAAGTGCTGCAAGTTCTTTTTATTAATTATACCTGAGATACTGGTTTGTATTTAGTATTTTTTAATCTTTTTCTAAAGGTTAACTATCATCCTCAAGTGAGCAGTTTAAGGATACATTGCATACTATATGAAAATTATGAAGAATCATTCAAAGACCAGTGGGTTTTACCGCCTCAACACACAGTTGAAAGCAGAATTTCAAAGGCATATTTGGAACACAACATACTAAAGCAATTTAAATTGCTGAGATAGCTTGGTTATGCATAAGGAATCCAAACCCATCGTGGCTTTCACAGTCACGTGGCAGGGCTGGCTCATGAAAGAACTCAACTTGTAAACTGCACATATTTGCTATGCAACAAAGTGAAACGTAAGTATGACCCTTGGAAACTATTTTCACATGAATATTTTTAGACTTAGAATCAATTTCTAAGTTCTGCCCTCAAAACAATCTACTGTAGGTTTGACATGTGGATCTTGGCAGCATCTGACTTTTCCCTTTTTCATCAGAATTATTATCCTTTTGAAAATATAAAAACCTAATGTTTGTAACTTTTTTCATATTATTATGAAAACCAGGCCCCATATTGCAAGCAAGGACTAAAAGACACAAAAACAGGCAGGGATAAAAAACCCCAAACTTGCAAGTCTGTTTCTGGGTAGCTGCTCATTTGTGTAAGTTTCAGATCCACACCAAGACATCAATAATTTAATACATCATTTTGAAAATATCAGTGTATTATTATGTAATTCCACATTTTTGAGACCGTGTATATTGAAAAAAATGCTGAAATTGAAAATATTGAAAGTATCAGTGTAATAGTCTCAACACACCAAAAAAGATTGCAATTTATTGTCTAATCTTGAATGAAATACAGTGTCCATAAAAAGGAAATGTCAAATAGTAACAGAAGGAGAGACAAACATTAAAATCATGGAAAGAAACTTCTGATAAAAACAACTGCCATGCAAATTTCTGTTGCCCTACAGCAGAATGAACTTGTGATAAGAGTGTCAACTTTCAGTGGTACCACCCAAACTGGAACAGATCCTGACAAACTTGCCAGAGATTAGAACTGTCCATAGACTGATTTATTCAAGATAGCAAGGACAATTCGGGCAAGACCTGCCAAATTTCAAAGCTGAGCAATCCCTTCACGCCCTGCCCAGAGTGACAAACAGAGCTGTAATTAAGCACCCAGCAGTGCTTTCCTCGGATTCCAAAAGCAGGATTCCAGCTCAGCCAAAGGTTTTTAACTTCTAAGTCTACGAAGAACACATCCTACTTTGACATGAGCCCTGTAAAATTACAGGTGTGCTTGCACATTCTCTTTTCTCCAACATGGCCAGATTTTCTGTCTAGAAACCTTCACCTTTTCAAGGCATAGATGGCTTTATTTTGGATGTATCTGGATATGGTACTGAGCACAATGGGCTACAATTCCTCTAGGGGTTCACATGTGCTACCGGAACACAAAAAAATACAAATGTGCTTTCTATGCTTCTTCCTGAAAGAATTTTATTTTATTTTATTGATCCCATCAGGTATAATAAATAATTCTGGATAAAATTACTGACCTGACCACAACACTGTTTAATTCCCCAAAGTCAAAGAACATCTGACCAGCCTGAGCAACTGAGGCAGCTGCTCACAGAACCACACGGCTGCTGACACCGGGGCCCTCTGAAAAAACAGAGAAGCTCTTTTTGCAATTAATGAGCTAAAGAAACTGAACTATCAATTATGTAAGCCCACATTATTAGCATTTCAAACCACCCAAGGATCTGCACCTCTTCATTCTCATCACAGATGGACCACACACTATCCTGTACAGGTAATTGCTGATGACAGTGCTGTGTGGAAAATAACCCTTCATTACCAGTTGTGGGTGCCAAGACCTCGTAACTCATTGCAGGCAGTAAGCAAAATCATTGTTGGACTGATTCTATTAGAATAATTTGATGTTAGAGGACATCCCCACTATGAAACAAAACAAGACAAAAAGCTCCCAGAAGTCTACAAGAATTAGTAATTAAGATTAGAAAGTCCACAGCACTTTGTATTTCTAACAGTTAAATATTCAAAGGAGCTGTTACCAAGCCCAAGAAAAGTAAAAACTTGGCATGCCAATTTAAGATCTGGAATCTTTAATAATTTGTTTGAAATTTTCTGTAAGATTAGTGAATATCCAAACTTAAGTAGTTAACTAGTTTGTTTTTCTGGGATGATATGAGATTCACAGATTTCAGAAGAGACTCACAAGCAACTAAAAACATTATTTTTGCATACCTAGGTCAAAAAGAGCATTCTAGTCTTGAAAGTCTTGAATGTATATTTTAAATTTTTTCTTTTACTCTTAATAAAAGAGTAACTAGTTTTGTTTGGAACTGAGTTTTGGCAAGAATTTTAACTCATGAAAGTACCTGAATAACAAGCAGCATGTGGTTTTATGGTCTCTTCTGGGATCAGCCTGAAATTTTTTTCAGCTGATTATTCATTGCTTCTCTATGGCAGCTACCCAGAGAGGCTCTTGCTTGGGATGGAAATCTCTAAAATCCTAGGAACTTGAAACGAAAGGAGGAGGAAATAATTTGTATCCCCTCCTTTTTTGATGTAGATTTCAGATGATTCTGTGTCGGAAGACTCAGAATGGTCCACTAACTCTATATTTAGGGAGAAAATTGGGATTTAATTCCACAAATAGTTTGCCCGTGAGTAAATCACTTATGTGAGTTGCCAAGCTTCAGGATTGTGGCAGTTCTGTTTACAAATGAGCATCATGATATAATTGTGGTATGCATGAAGGCACACTCAAAAACACTGCTGGCTCTTTTTTCAATCTCTTCTTACTTATCCTTGATATATGATCAATGATGAGCTCATTGATATAACCTGAAAATAACTGAAAGGAAGCATTGGGTTTTAGCTTTTTTGAAAAATTAAACAAAAGAAATTAAACAGAAATTCTCTCTCCCAAGGGTTTTATGCTGGCATTAGATAATCCATGGAAATATTCCTCCGTGCATAAAATAGTGACTTTGCAGATGAGCAAATCCAGAATCCATGCAAATGTCTTCAAGTAATTTGCAAGTTGGATTAAAAAGTTGCAATTTGTTTGCTATTCAAATGCAGTTTCTTATCAGAAAATAATTTTGCTATGAAAATCAAGGGTTTTTTCCCTGATATTCAAGTGGCCAGTTTTAATACCAGAAGATAGGGTAATTTTACAAATAGATTTAAAAATAGGTTATAAACCCACAGAAAAACATTTTCATAGCAAACTATGTATTTTGCATTTATTTCCATTTGTTATTCTATTCTTCCCAGTAATTTGAGTGTGTTTTTCAGGATTCTGCCTGCAGATTGCAAGAATCAATACCAAGTTGCACTATTAACACAGATCCTGGACACACATCCTTCAATAAGGCAAATACGTGCAGAGAAACTCGTTGAAGTGAGGATTTTGTTTGGTTTTACCTTTTTTAGTCTAATAAGAGGCCAATGTGAAGCAAGCCCTAAAAGAACTTTGGTGATTCATGTATCCCATCTGCTTGGGTTATTTTTTTTTCCTGTCCTCATACATTTCTTGTTTTCTTCCTATTTAAATTTCTGTAATAATTGTGTACATATATCAATACATATGTGGGAGTATATTTTTAGTGTAGAATTTGGTAGCATATGTTTTCTTAGTTTTACAAAAAGAAATAGCAGTAGAGATTGTTCACTCCTCAGTGTGCCTTAGCATCTTTGCATTTTCACTTTTTGAAACAAATTTATTTTGTTGGTTGAAAGACCGTTCAAATATAAAATTAAATCTTCTAATTAATGTTATAGATCCTTTGGTGCTAAGTTTTTCATTTTCAAACAGTTGAATATCACAATATAGTTGATGCACTCCCATGTTATCAAATAAATGCTCAAGGTACAGCTTATAATGTTGAAAAATAGAAAAATAAATTGACCTTGATGAAGTGTGTCTTCTTTTGTCTGTTCCCAGGAAAGTTTATTTCAGGTATTTCTACTGCTGAAATGATTAGAGTTAACAGCTTTTTCCCTCCATTTTATTTTACAGGGTCTCTTCATCTTCCTGATATATGGGGTGTACAACACAGAGGTAAGTCTGCTTGGAGTATCTCAAGGCTGACAGAGTGAATGAGAGAAATGACAGGTTTCTTATCTTGATAACTGAGGGACAAAGTTGGCTTTCCATACGAGTGTCCTACTGCCCTTCATGCTTGGACTGGCTTATATGCATCCCAGCTTACCATTAAACACAGACACCCTGAATAAAGGGACAGACTCATTTCTCATAGGCACTGACTAATATTTTACTGCTGCTTTAAGTTTTTTGAATTCCTGGCCTGTCTTTTAACACTTAGCTAAACCTGACAGTCCTAAACTGCCGTAATCTAACGTACATTTTGAAATTAACTATTAGTTTACACGCTACGTAAAGGATACTGTATTTAAATTATAAAAGGAACTAGTTTCACCTAACAAAATTTTGAAGTACAGAACTGGCATCAAATTCCACTTTTTGGCATCAATCAGATTTGCTTAAGATTTTAAGATCTGACCCGTGCCTTTCTACCAGTTAGGGTTATGAAAAGTACTTGCTATTTATACACTTATCTCTCATAAAGAAAGTATCTTTGACAGATAAAGTCTAAAAATCATAAGTAATCTATCCACCTTGCCCCATTACTTCCGTTATGTCAATGATAAAAATTAGTGTCAATATGTTTAACTCCAAGTTTTTAAGCTAAGGTACCTCTGATGTTTGCATTTTAAAATCTTACAGAAATATAAAAAGCTTTCCAAGTAAATACTCAGAAATTAGGCATTTATTTATATAGGCATTAGGCATCTATTTGTATTTTATTACCCTCCGAGGAGGGCATTGACTATTAGAAAACCAGTGGAAAAGGTCTCCTGATTAACCGAAATAAGCTGCTAATTCAAAGTAACAATTGTATCTCGTTTGTAATATAAGGATGCATTATTTCCGTACATGCAGCTCGACCAACGAGCATCGTTAGGATGGGCTTTGCTGTACCAGTGGGCCAAAGAACGCCGGCCGTGGCCCCGGGGAGCTGAGCTGCCGGTGAGGTGTCCCGGCCTGCCGGGGGCCAGGGCTGCACTCAGTGCTCCCAGTTCGCAGCTGGAAAAGGCTGGGACCCCCGGACCCGCTACCCAGTGAGTGCGCAGTAGGGAGGGTGGGAGCAGCGTGTGTCAAATGTGCGCGATGGACACATCCGACCACAATACTGGTAGTGTTTCAGGAGTGGAACGGCTTCATTATCTCCGTGACGTTACGCGCATCTCGTGTTTGCACGTTTGCAATCAAACAGCATCCCCCTCGAGCCTTTGTTCAAACCGCTCAGTTTCAGCCTCTCTGCATCTGCCGCTTCTACGCACGGGTCACGGGCGCCGCTGAGCCCGCAGCCGCCGCCCGCGTTCGGAGCTTTGCCCAGCCTGGGACCGGCCCTGCCGCGCGTTCCGGGGCAGCACCCGCACTCTGCTCCCGGGCTGCGCCCGTCCCGCCGCGGGCGGCCGGCGGTGCCCGGTCC
>VZTZ01021927.1:1375136-1477856 GCA_013400955.1 Drymodes brunneopygia | reverse complement strand
CACCGCCTGCCCCCGGTCACCAGCTTCGCCCGGGCGGCCGCGCCCCCCGCGGCGGCCCAGCACCCCCCGCAGTGCGTGTTACCTCCGGCCGCCGCCGCCGCTTCCTCCACGGCGGCGGGCGAGCCCCCGGCGCCTCCGCCCCCGCAGGACGTGACTTTTAAGAAGGAGCCGGCGGGGGCTTTCCCCTCCGTGCCCTCCTCGCAAAGGAGCCCCTGGGGCTTTCTGCAGTCCCTGGTGAGCATCAAGCAAGAGAAGCCGAGCGAGCAGGAGGAGGAGGAGCAGCAGCAGCCGCAACACCATCACCACTACGGGGGGCTCTTCGGGGGAGCGGCAGAGGAGAGACCCCCCGGCCTGGGAAGCGGGGAAGGAACCGGCCAGAGCGTGATCCAGGACCTCAGCCTTCTTCACCACCTGCACCAGCATCCCCACCGAGACCTGCTGCTGACTGGCAGAGGCGAGGGCGCTCCAGGGAGCGCGGGTGAGCCAAAGCACGACGCCCAGGTCAAGAAGGCAAAGAGGCCAAAGCCAGAAACTCAGGGAATCAAAGCCAAGCGGAAGCCAAGCGCTTCATCCAAACCCCCCCTGGTGGGAGATGGGGAAGGTGCCGTCGCGTCCCCCAGCCAGAAACCTCACGTCTGCGAACACTGCAGTGCTGCCTTCAGGAGCTCCTATCACTTGCGCAGGCACGTGCTCATCCACACCGGCGAGAGGCCTTTCCAGTGCAGCCAGTGCAGCATGGGCTTCATCCAGAAGTACTTGCTGCAGAGACATGAGAAGATCCACAGTAGGGAGAAGCCTTTTGGGTGTGACCAGTGTAGTATGAAGTTCATCCAGAAGTACCACATGGAAAGACACAAGAGGACGCATAGTGGAGAAAAGCCATACAAATGTGACACTTGTCAGCAGTATTTTTCAAGGACTGATAGACTGTTAAAGCACAGAAGAACATGTGGTGAAGCCATAGGTAAAGCAGGGGCTGGAATGGAGCCCGGATCATCAAATAGCATGGGTAGCTTGGCTGCATTGTCTCAGGGAAATACAAGTTCCTCAAGGAGAAAAAGTAAAACAAAAAATGCATCCACTGAAAACAAAGGAAACAAGTGTAGCAGCAAAATAGCTGAATCTCAAGTTACAAGTAATGTGGCCATGCCAAGTTACGCAGTTGATATTCCTATTGTGTCTTCCAGTGGTGGTCTAGTTGGCACAGGCGTAGAAGAACTTCAGAAAAAGGTGCCAAAATTGGTCTTGAAAAAGGCGAGCAGAAAACAGGCGGACAAAAATTACCTTAATTTTGTATCACCACTGCCAGATATTTTGGGGCAAAAACCACTGTCTGGGAAACAAAGTGGCTCTCTGGGTCTAGTAGCCAATACCGGTGTAGAAACTATTGGCCTTCTCCAAAGTACAGGTGGTAAACCGGGTCAAATAAGTAGCAATTATGATGATGCCATGCAGTTCTCAAAGAAAAGAAGATACTTACAAACTGCAAGCAGTAACAGTGCCTTTTCACTTAATGTCGGACACATGACTTCCCAGCAGTCCGTCATCCAGTCTCCAGGTGTTAGTGTTATGGATAACGAAGCTCCTTTATCTCTTATTGATTCAGCATCTTTAAACAGTGAAATAAAGTCTTGCCATGACAAGTCTGGTATTCCTGATGAAGTCTTACAGAGCCTTTTGGACCAGTACTCTCACAAATCGGAAGGCCAGAAGGAAGATCCTTTCAGTATAACTGAACAGCGTGTGGACTTGCACACGTCAGGAGAACATTCAGACATGGTTCAGGAAGAGAATTTGAGCCCTAACTCTCAAACAGTTTCAAACGATAAGGCAAGCATGTTGCAAGAATACTCAAAATACCTCCAACAAGCCTTTGAAAGAACAACCAACAGCACTGGTTTTGCTTTTGGACCCAGTTTCCAGTTTGTTAGCTTGTCTTCAACTCTCCATAACCACACTCTGTTTCCAGACAAACAGATATACACTACATCTCCACTTGAGTGTGGCTTCAGCCAATCCGTTACCTCAGTATTGCCAACTGCGTTGCCAAAACCTCCATTTGGGATGTTGCTTGGCTCTCAGCCAGGCTTTTATTTGTCTGCTTTGGAGGCTTCGCATCAACAGTTGACTCCTTCTCAAGAGCTGGATGATCTCATTGATCCGCAGAAAAACTTAGAGACTTCATCGAACTACCAGTCAACATCTCAGAAACTGACTGGCCAGAAGGAACAGAAAAACTTAGAATCCTCAACGAGCTTTCAGATCCCATCTCAGGAGTTAACCAGCCAGATAGATCCTCAGAAGGGCATAGAGCCTAGAGCAACCTACCAGATCGAGAACTTTGCACAAGCGTTTGGTTCTCAGTTCAAGTCGGGCAGCAGGGTGCCAATGACTTTTATCACTAACTCTAATGGAGAAGTGGACCATAGAGTAAGGACTTCAGTGTCAGATTTCTCAGGGTATACAAATATGATGTCTGATGTAAGTGAGCCATGTAGTACACGAGTAAAAACCCCAACCAGCCAGAGTTACAGGTAAGGTCCTGACTGACCAGGCTGTGGGGTCTTAATGTAATTTGTTTTACTTTGACAACACTGCCATTGGAATGTTTCTACACGGTCCTATTAAGAATAATGTAACATGCCCTTTCAATGCAACTTTTCATATTTAGTTTATTTTGTTAGTGTGATTTTTTTAGCTCTGTTTATTATGGTTTTTTAATCAAAAATCAATAGTTTTAAAATAGTGTTTTTGTTCAAGTGACAATGTTTAGCAATCAAATTTACATTATGTAGATTGTCAGGGAATAGCCCAAGATTTTAAAATGCAAAAATTTAACTTTGTTCCTAGGACTAAAGTTTATTCTAATTGCTTTACTCTCAGGAAAGTGTAATGAAGCATGGAATTCTATGCACCGCTAGTGTATTGGAACTTCCAATTTACAGAGGATGACAAATATATCTCAGCTTTTTGAGGAAGGGATCTTTGACATTTCAAATTGCTGTCTCTTACATCGGCTGATCTGAAAGAATTTTGCTACCTAAATCTTGTTGTTTTTAAAGTAGTCCTGTTCTTCCAGGTGACACTCATTCCAGGCAGGTGGAGCAAATATTCTTGGGTCTGTACGATGAGCCCAGCATGGTAGCTTTAATCTGAATAGTAATGTCCCCAGAAGTTCTGGGTAAGACTGTAATTCCGTAAAGAGATTCTGTTGACACAAACCGTGAGAACAAAATGTGTGCAGCTGGTTCATGTCATTAGAACCCCAGCCTGAAACTACAGTCCTAATCCAGATAGGGTTTTGGGATATGTTTTTTTTTACACACGGTTCAAAAAAGTCCATCTCCTGCTTTTCCCCTTTTCACATTCTTCTAGTGTAAAGGGTTCCCTCTATTTTATTGTGTTCCTAGTTCCTCTGGACTTGATCTTGGTTGTCTACTTGCCCCCCCCACCTCCCCTTCTCCATCCCCTTTTCTTTCCTTCTCCCCTACTCACTCTCTCACCCCAACATAATAGTTAGCATTTAAAAAGATTTACATTCCAGAAAGTGCATATCTTATGATGTGCTTTCTGATGTCTTATGACATCAGATGATGAACAATGAACACCCACCTGTTTTAGAACTATGTCGAGGTTTCCATGTACAATAAGAAATAATCTACTCCCAATTGTACATAGTAAGGCCCCTATCCTGCATCAGGATCAGCTACCACGGACCCCTGTGCCCAGCAGTGTCCCAGTGGTGTCACTGGAGCTCTTTACGGAGAGAGGGGCTTGCAGCAGTTCATCATGGCAGGCTTTTAGGGCCTAAGGCTGCAATTCCATCAAAGGATTCTGGTGATGGCATCAACTACAAAAGTAGAACTTGAGTGGCTTGTTAATATCAACAGAACTTTTCTTTGGAATTATTGCCTTACTTTATGTATATTTTGTGGTACATTATTTATTATATGTGAATCCTGATTAATGCCTGTGGAGCCATGGAAACCTGCTAGAAATAATGGTGGCCATTCAAAGCTGCTGAAACGCAGTGGCACTGCTCTAAACCACTTTTTGCAAATGAATTTTTTGATTAGTTTTTTAATGTAATTTTGGTGATGTTTATGATGATGGTTTTTTATGTACTCTTGGTGATGTTTCAGTCTTATGTACTTTTCTGTTGTCAGGAAGGTACCAGTGGTTGTTTGCAGTCTTATTGTGTAATCAGCCTATTACAGGCTTCCATGTATAATAAAGTTATTAACATTGTGCAAGTGTAAAACACTTCTGTTATGAAAGTGGTGTATTATTAAAGGAATTGTTACAAAAATCCTGGGTAATTTCTCCTGTTGTCCCTCACCACTATGAATAGAAACCTGAGCCCATTCGTGATCTCTTTTGCTAGTAAACTTTTTTTTTGCCCTCACTAATCTAGATTTTGTTCTCATAGAATCTGTGTAACTCCATTAACTTTTTATTTATACTTGATTCTGTATTTCACGTTACTTCATTTTAAATAATCAAACCACAACTGTTCTCTAAACACAGAACCCAGCCTATTATCAGGGATGGAATAGTCCGTAACCACTGTGTTGGCTTTTTTAGTACCTTTTCTTTTGTTTTACAGAGGTTATAATTTACATTCTTTATATTGTGTGTAGTAGAAGTTGCATATGTATTGTTCTGGCTGTTTGCTTTAACTTAATAAAACCCATTATTCACAAAATCATTAAGGCATCACTTCTATTATCCAGTCATGCTTTTGAAAACTTATTAAAGAAACATTAGGAGATTAAATTTTGAGAAGGAATAATGTAACGTACTGGAAGGTTTTCAGTTGGTTTTCTTCAGTTTCCTTTAGTGTCAAATAATCTAAATGTGGTATTTTCGAAACCAGGGGTCTAATTCATACCTTTAGCTTAGCAAAACCTAAGAAGTTGCATAAAGTTAAAATGTTTATACAGCCTCATCTTTTCAAATCTGTGATATTAGTTAAAAATGTCTAAGTTGCATATTGTTAACTTCAAAGACTTTTCATAATTACTGGAAATTCAGAATGACAAATACATAATATAGTAATTTAATTCAAGGTAAAGATTGTAGAAAATCCTCTATCTGCTTTTTGGGGGTTTTATTTGGTTGTAATTTCCTCACCCTGCTGTTAATTCCTGCATTATAGGGAAAATCCTGTAAAAGTAGTATATCAAAATAGTTAAAAAGCATTTTAGGTAATCTGAAGATAGGTTGTGGATTTATGTAGTCTATATTTTTCTTCAACTTTGCATGTGAATTTGAATCAAGACAATGACTTGGATGAGAAAAATCCTTGGCATGTTGAAAAACAAGCCCAAAAACCGTATAAAAAGCAAATATGGAATATGCTTAATGTCTAATATTCAGAACATTGCTGGGAATCATTTAGAAGTATGATGGGAAAAGGTAGTGGAATTTTGTATGTTCTTTGTATGGCCTAGTCATTCAAACATATTTCTAAATAGAGCAGAACTAAACCTTTTCCTACTTTAATATGGAGTTCAAATTTTATTTTAATTAAGGTAGGGGTATGTTAAAATTGCATGGAAATCAGGCTATGGCTTTACCTGGTACATTTTAGACAACTACATAGTAAGTGGTAGTTAACCCACATGAACTAAAGCTTTATTTAGGGATGTGTCAGTGACAGAAGGAAGAGGGAAAACAAAATGGCTCTTGAATGCTTTTCCACTTTATTTCAAGGTTTAGTTTGTTGCTGTTTTTAAAGGTGTTAAGGGAGGGGAATGATAACCTGGTTCCTACCACTAACAGGAGTGTAGAGAAGAATTGATGTACGTGATGACAGAAAATTGTGCATAAACTGTTACACTCCCTCTTAGAGTAGCTCACATAATGTTATTGCCTTGGAGCCAAGTGCATTGTGATACCTTGGACTGATTGCACCTCTGTGTCCCAAGCCACTGAAAGTGCACGTCTGATCTGCCTGCAGATGATCTACAAGAGCTAACTAAAATTTGTTATACTTCCTGAATTACTTCAAATGGACACAGGCTTGTGAGAGAAATGTTAGAGTAAGAAACTGAAATGAAAGGAGAATGAAAAAAAAAGTGGAAACAGAATGCTGTGGAGGGTATTTGCAATTTCAGGTTTATGGACTGCTGAAGAAAAACAGCTTGATGCCTCATGGAGACCTTGAGAAGCTACTGGAATAATCCAATGTATTCCATTAGTGGTTTTTTGTTGTTTCAATTGTTTGGTCTTCCCTTCACCCCCAGGATTATATGCTTGATAACAGTGTATTTGTCTGAATGAGGTTTCTGCTGTTTTTTTCCCACCAGCTAGAAATCAGTCTTGTTCATGTGAAGCTGCTGTTGTGGCTGTGGAAATGTTTGTAACACCCAAGAAGATTCATGTGAGAATGTGTAAGTTACCAGCTCGATGCTCTAGTGGTTGAAGGGAATCAGGTCACTTAGAAATCAAAGATCTGGTTTGCATCCCCTGCTGACGACCAGCTTCAAACTGTTGAGCTGTAATTTTCCAGTCTCTGTCTCATGCTCTATGCACTATCTTCCTCTGGGAAACTTCTGCAAAAATTGCTCACGTATTTCCTAAAATTAGATTAAGGAAGAAAACTTTCTTGTTCCACTAGTGTTTTCATCCCATGCTTCTTCAAAACCAAATCAGAATCATCCTCCCCCAGCTAGGACTTTTGACTGTGTTGATGGATGTCCCTTGCTGAATCACTGTTTTTGAAATCTGATAATTAGGTTTCTGAAGAATGCTTTTGTGTTCAGAGATTTGAAAGTTTGGTAGCTGTATCTCCAAAGACGATCCCTCCAGGACAATGCATCAGGCCCTTTCAATCATTTGGTATGTTAGTCCATGTGGCAAGCTTTTTTCTAATGTGTTGCATATTCTCAGACTGAGATATTTTCTTGCTGCTTATATAAACTTAAGAGTCATCACTTTTAATGTTCTTCTCAATGATTTTTGTGCAATTTTTTTGTTTGTACAAACACCTGGGAAAATATGATTTACTGTTGTGCACATCATTTGGAACACAGGATGTATACCCTGCTTAGCAAATTAACAACTCTCATACACTTTGTTATCTGTGTTGTTTGAAACCTATTTCTTGAGCAGCCTCATCCTGCTCAGTCCTCCTTCATGCTCTGAGTGTCATCTTGCTCGATGTGGATAGAAACAGCAAGGCATCATTGCTTGGAAGAAATTCTCTGTCATTGTGTCATCGGTCTGTTGTACATCTGAGATGGGGTGAATTGAGGATTACATAGAAGATTCAGTTCTGGCATTTTTAACTTACAATGCTTCATAATCTTTAATGTAAATTTTTTGTATATAACATACTGCTTTATTTTCATATTGATCCTTTTCAATATTTGGATTTTATTAATTGGATCGTGGATTTGGTAATCTTAAACCCAAGGTTCTCCTAAGTAATGTGATGATGCCACACTAGAAAGCCGTCTGTGTACTTGGTGACCTGACCTGAAATTTGCTAAAATATTGTATAGCCAGACTCATAATGAAGAAAGAATTAAGAACTAATTTAGGAGTATATTTTTTGTATTATTTTATTATAATCTGTCTCATCTGAAATGTATTCTCCTACTTAGTGCTACAGTTAGCAAAACACTCTGTGAGCTAATGAGGCATGTAGTGGGCATTATGCAGGATCTGCAGCAAGCATCAGATATTCTGTAGTAGCTCATGTGCCACCTTTGATGCTAAAATCTGCTTTATCTAAAACCAGGTTATTACCATTCAGAATATTCCTGTGTCTTGTTCAGAAGGAACCTTTAGGCAAAAGATTTGATTTTGATGAAAACTCAAAAGGCTGGTTGTTTTTTCATGCCAGATTTCTCCTTACAGCGTGTACTTCTGTGTGTGCACATACTCTGTTCCCACTGGATAGGTCAGAGTCTTGACTGGGACATGATGTGTGTGGGTGCTGGTGTATGGGCAGAAATTATATTGAGGGTGGTGAGGATGGGTCAGGCTGCTCAAAGATTCTGAATACTTTTTTTTCAAGAGGGGGGAACAATACCTCACAGGTGGGTATGTTTCTGGATGGTATTATATTCTGAGAGGAGAGGGAATAAAACTGGGCTAAGACCTGTGTAGAGTAGAATTTACAAAGAAATCCATGTGCAATTTGATGAGTGACAAGGTTTAGAATCACTTTAATTTGCTTTCCAGTAACGAGGAAATGCACAGATGTGTAATAAAACATCTTGCATGTTTTGCTGAGGTGCTGGGTAAATTCTAGTGGGTAAAATATGCCAATGGATCTTCTTACCTCTTAAACAAAATGATCTCTAGAATGAAAAATACATTCTCCTGGAAACTGCTCAATAATATTGGAAAATGAGACTAATAAGGATTAGCTTCTTCAGCTGCAGAGGGCATTCATGTTGTGTTAGCTATGTGCTTGGAATTCGGTCAGGGTGGTGGTAACACATTTACTTGCAGAAGCTGGTGGCCCCATGCTGTCTCCAGGGGCAGAAGGCACTCCCAGGGTCTTGGCAGAGAGGAGTGGCCTGCCTTGTGCAGCTGGACTCAGGCCAGGGGCTGGCAAGTGGGAGAGACAGCGCAGTGAGCTCTGTTCCCTACAGCACAGAGCGGTTTTTGAAGGCCTGCTCTTTCCAAGAATTGACTCACTTTGTGAAACTGAAATGCAGAGATCTGTGCCAAAAGTCTGCTAGCTCAGGTTTGGCCAGAGGGCTGAATAACCCCAGGGGTTATTCAGGAGTAATCAATGGAGACGTGACACTAAAACTACTTAACCTGTTTAGCTTAAGAAATTTGTGAAAGGTAGATCAAATTGTATCATGTTCATGTACTTGGTCCATCAAGCCTTATAACTAAATATTTACACTTGGTAATCTTAGTGTAGAGTTAAGTCTGTATGAAATGTGTAGGTGATTAAAAAATTTACTTCATGAGCATTCTTAATTTAAACTTCTTTCCAGTCATTTAATAGTCATTTAATATTAGTCTGGGGACACGGGAGTTAAACTAATTACTCATTTTGTGTTCTTGGAACTTGAATTTTTTGAGAGATGGCAATTTTTGTGCAGAGATACCAAATTTGATTATTTATTTTGGAGTTGAGAGACACTTTAGATTAAAAGTATTCTCATACTTTGTTTGTTTTATGTGGTTGTGGAAATTGTACTTCACACATGTTATCCTAAGAGTGGATGGCAGAGGGAATAAGACTGCTGAAATAATTCGTTTTTACAATTTTTAACACCATATTCTGATGCTTACATGTTTTGTTCTTCTCACAATGAAGCTAAATTAAAATCTCTGAGAAAGAGGTCCCTCTAATATAGCATAATGAAGTCTTTAAATGGGTACAGTTGTAGGTCATCATGAATAGGAATGCAGTGACCTTTGTCTTGACAATGAAGCTGACACAAGCTTCTCAGAGCTGTTCTTTTTTTAATTATTTCTCCGCCAGAAAGGACACAAATAAAACAGAGGATCCCCCTTCTCCCATCAGTGAACAAAATCAAAAGACTAGAAAATGTGTTGTAATTTGTCAGTTTGCAAAATCTAGAAATAACATGGATGTCTTTCTCAATATAGACACTGCTACAGGAATAATTTGTGGCAAGGAGTTGGGAAAGGAAGGAAAGTCTCCTTGAGTGGCCATATGACTGATAAAAAGGGCCGTCTGGTTTCTTAAGGTGCTTTCTAGTAGCCTGTTTTGATTTTGGGATACACAGCAGCAAGGCATTCAAAATTATTACTTGTATCTACCTACAGTTTTGTATCTAGAAAAATCACAGATCCTCCTGTCATTCATTTTATGCTTACTTTGCAGTACATTGCAGGCTTGCAGTGCACTGTATTGGAATCTAGCAAGGCTTGAATTTCTTGGTGGCTCGTGTAAGAAAGTAAAGCATTTTGCAGGAAGCACAAAAATGTGGCTGTTTCCTATGGGGAGACACCATTGCTCTATCCAACTTCAGCAGAGGCCTGTGAATTGCAGTGCTCAGCAATTTTCTTTAACCATAGAGAATCATCTGTCATTCTTAAATAATGGCACTACCTCCTGCTTTAGGACTTTCTCAAGGCTTCAGCAATGTTGATCTGAATTGTGCTGCCTCTTGTCGAGGAGAGGCCTGGGTAGCAGAGCAGACTCTGGAGTGTGGAGTCAAGGTAATGAATGGAGATTTGTTCCTTTTGTAAGAAGTTGTATCTATAGGACAGGCTCTCTATGATCAGATAATGATTTTATTTCTTTTTAGTCAAGGACTAAAACTACATGTTTTTTTGAAGAGAAGCTTGTTTACTCAATTATGATGAATGATATTCCCATAAAGCCACAGCCTGGGTGAGTACCTGGAACAAGTATTTTTATTGGAAATGTCTCTCTCTGAGAATATGCTTCATCAAAAGGAAAAAAAAGAAAGAAAATGAAAGTTTGGAGTATGCACATGTTATTTCAGAGCTATGTAAACTAAAAGAGTGAAACAGCAGTTAACATATAAATTTTTAAAACCTATTTCAGGAAAACAATACACTGATACCATATAAATAGATCTAGTAGACAGTGGGAAGTGACTTTAATAGATGAAAATAAAAAGGTATGTCAGACAGTAAGAAACATTTAACTTGTTTTCTATAAATGACAAGACTTACTCATAAAGTTTACTTAATAAGCTGGAATGTGACCAGTTAGATACCAGAACAGCAGTGTGCCCTTGTGGCAAAAAAGGAGTCCATCCACAGAGATGATTAAGTACCTGGATTCTCTTTGATAGTAGGAGAGGCTGAGAAAGCTCGGAGTGTTCAGCCTGGAGAAAACCAGGCTCAGCAGGATCTCATCAATGCCTACAAATACCTGAGGAGAAAGAACGAAGATGAGGGAGACAGACTATTTGCAGTAGTACCCCCTGACAGGACAAGAGGTAGTGGACACAAAACATTTGAAATTCCACATGAAAACACTTTTACTGGAAGGATTGTCAAACAGAGGAGTAAGTTGCCAGAAAAGTCATGGAATGTCTGCCTGTGTAGATATTTGAAGCCCAACTGCACATGATTCTGGACAGGCTGCTCTACCTTACCTGGCTTGAGCAGGAGATTTGGGCAAAATGAACTCGAGAGGTCCCTTCCAACATCAATAATTACGTGATTCTCTATAGTTTTGTTTGGTTGGTGGTCTGTGCCAAACAGCAACGACAGGCTCCATGCTGAAGGGACAGCATGTGTCCCTAGGAGGTAGTACAATGGTGTGTCTGAAAGTGCATTGTTTAATGGAACAGATGGGCTTGGGAATGCAGGATGTTGCTGAGACTCCTGGTAAGCAGTTCAGTGTTTCAGATGTCTAGCTTGGACACTCGAGTCTGCATTAACGTGCAGGCCTTTTCCATGACCAGTCTTCCTTAGACTTTTGTTAATGATTAAGAAGAAAAGATGGTGAAAGCATTGTGAAATAAAACTTTTGCTGTTTATATTAAATACAATACAAAACATGTAATATAAAATATACAGTAGATACTATTTTTTGTTCACTTGTTACTTTGTTTTACTAACTTTCCTCCTTTCATTTCTTGTTAACAGTAGAAGGTTATGAAAAGGAAACATCTAACTGACACTAGTTTACCTGATTTGGGAGATGGTAATTGCTTTTTCCAGTTCTCCCCAACATTAGCTGAAATTGCCTCACTTGAAGCTCTTGTTCAGAGCTCATGCAGAGCAAAGCAGGGAGAATGCAGCTTCTGGTTTTGGTTCAGACTTTGACTTGAAACCTTTCTTCTGGAGAAAGGCCGGCGCAGAGCATTATCTTATCAGTCTGTTGATAAGTTGTAACAGCATTAGGCTCTTTCAGGCATTGCTGTCAGCTGTTGTTCTGGTCACGGGCTCGCTTGTTGCAAAAGACTGTCTTGACATGGTGAGACAGCTTTTTTTTCCTTTTTAAACAGAAAGCAAAAAATTATTAAACAGGATGGGGATTAAAATGTCCATAGTGAATGGATGACAGCAGGAACATGAGTTTTGTATTCCAGATGTTTTTCAAAGCTCAATCAAAGCTGGATATTATGGCAGTGTAATTTGGGTTGTCCTTGGTGGGACTGGTCTGGCTGTTCCTCGGGATCAGGGCAGCAATGCTGGATGGTGCTTCAGTGAATACTGAGCTTCCATTGGTGATAGTTGTCAGTTATAATGAGAGGTTTCATAATTTTCACACATCTATTGCAGCTCTAGTTTTAAGTAATGGCTTTTAACAGAGGTCAGCATTTTTCTGACATACTTGAAATAAGCCTTTCTTTTCTCTGCTCTACGCTTCTTTTGTTTGTTAAGACTTGATTTCATCACAGACCTTGGGTTTTATCAGAGGGTGTTGTTTGGACTAACTCAATATTTCCATCTTCAGCTTTTCTGGCTTCTATAAACAGTAGGTCTTTGTTGGTTTATGCTTACAGATATATGTTTTTATGCTTTAAAAACCCTCTTTGTGCATACTCAGTGTATACTTGTGTGTATTTGTAAAATATGCATAATGTAAATGCAGTAAAAATTTCTGTGAAAATCCCTGATGCTATGGATGTTGCAACAGAAAGATGTTATTTTTTTAAAGGGTAGGACTGGTGTTCCTCTAAAACGTTAGAGGATATTATCCTTTTTAACATGGAAAGTCCTATTATTGCTGACCACTGTGATTATTGATTTTTATGAAACTTCTTGCTCTAATAATGTGGGAAGACAGCCTTTTATTCATGTGTGTCAGTCTGTAATTACTGAACTTAGGGGGATTTTCAGAAAATATTTAACAACTAGCCTCAGGACAGATTTATGGCTTCAAGTAATCTTGATATTCTTCTACAGTTTTTCTGTATATATTTTTCCTTTTTGTGTTTTGGTTTGGTTTTGTTTTTTAAGATAGCAAGCTGAGAAAACAGCCAAAATGCCCCAAGGTGGACTTTTTGTTGGAGATCACCCTCTGGTTCAGTAAGTGGGTCTGAAGCCCTTGGATGAGAAGGACCATTGACATGGGAGCTAGAGAGTGACTGATGACAGTAGCTGGTTTCACCCTCCACAGAACAGGACCAGGGAGAACACACCTTTCGAGTTGTTTGCATGGCAGATGCTGATATCTGAGTAATGGTGCACTTGGTCATGTTGCTTTTTGCATGGACTAGGAAGCAGTAACTCAAGAGGATGGACTCTTGGCTATCCTGGCCTTGACCCTTGTTCCTCCTACCTTGTTCCATCCTGCTTCTCTTTGTGCAGTTAACTCAGTAAGCAAACACCAGTTGTCTCATTCAGATCTCCCTGTTCTGCAAGTCTCTGCCTCTCTCTTAGCTCCTGCTTTGCTATTTCCATCATCCTATGTGTACCCTCCTTCAGTCCTAATCTTGTTATTTCTGCTCCTGCATTCCTTGCCTGACCAGTTTCTGACTCCAGCTACATGTTGTGTTCTTCCCTCCTGTTACAGATTCCTTGTCCCTATGTATTATTTCCCTTTGTCTGTGCATAGATTCTATTTCTTCTGCATGAGGTGCAGCGGATTGATATTTACTTGCCACGTGGATGCCGTGCTGCTGTTGCTGCATAAAGAGCTGTTATAAATGGCCTTTACATGAATAGTTAGGTTTTACCCCTCTTGGCAGGGCAGGAGGCACATATCCTAGCCCACTGGAAGAATAGGGCCAACTACAGTTTTTCAGAAACTTCTATCATGTGGATGAATTTAGGTAGATTTTTTTACAAAAACACAGTAGTATACCTCTGTGACATAATGGATACATTCCTATTGAAACTCAGTCACCTTTGGGAGTGCCAGAGATTGCCTTTGGTTTTTTTTTTGGTGATAGTTAAGACAATGTATTTTTCATTAGCATTCTTCTCGGAATTAAGCAGGGCTTTCTTAATAAATAATGTATATATTTATTTACATGCACATGTGTGCACAGAAAGCATCTGACAGTGTCAAATGTGATTGATGAAAATGTGATCAGCTTTGCAGACACAAGCTACTGACAAGATCTTGAAAGGTTTTGGGGTAACATTTTAGAAGGCAAACTATACACTGTTAATTAGAGTAGATCAGTGGAAATAATATTAAAGGTAATGGAGATGGACAGAACTTTTCACAACCGAAGCATCAGGAATTGCATTGCCTTGGGCAAGTAATGTTACCAGATACAATAGGTAGTTTATCTGTTGCTACAGGTTCCATATTCCTATAGAGGAGCAGTGCTGCACATTATCCAGTTGTAATGCAATAATCCATCAGACATCTACTCCTTCTGAAGGCTGCTTAATTGAATGAACTGCAGTATAAACAAGTTGTATGGTTACAGATATGAACGTCCCAGAAGCATGTGACTTACTCATTCTGTTGCCCTTCCAAGCCAAATTTTTAAAAAATTTGCAGTCGAGATTTTTGGAGGCATATTTCATTGTAGTAAACATTTAACTTTTCTAAATATCTCTATGCAAATTAATACCAAATCTTCCATCCTTTAAAAAAATAATTGGAGTTTTATGGAGGATATTTAGGAAAGGCACCTTCTTTTTCCAATAGTACCTGCAGCCAGAAATTAGTTTTGGTTTACATGTTAAATTGGTAGTGTTGCTTAAATGAACCACTCTCAAACTGCAGGGAATACTGAGCAATAGTTTTGGGAAGTGTAATTGTAACTGCCCAGATAATGAATTAACTGCTTGTACAGTCTTTTCTCAGTGAATAAAAAAGATGACATCAACTGCATTTAAAATGTACTTTTTAAACAATTTTAATAAAACTTTCAATTATTTTGAGTTGAACCAAATTAACTTAGTTTAAGTTGAGGAGTTATCTATTTTGAGCTAAATGAGAATCACCTCCATGTATTGCAGACTGACCACAAGAAAGATGTTATGGTTTTATTTTGAAAGTTTGTCATAAGCTAAAGCAGTGCAACACATACAATCAAATATACACTTTCCAGTCTGTCATAAGCACTGTCTTATTGACTAGCGCAGAGTGTGAGAGCACTGTAAGTAAACTTGGTAGTCAATGATATTTTTTATTCCACCTTTTTTGTGATGAAAGGAGTAACCATGTGAGGGATTTAGGCTTTTTCACAGTCAGTGGTCCTATGTTCTGGGGCTGCATTTGGAATGCTCTAAGGTGGCACTATTACTGAAAGGAGCCAGCCTGCCTCCTGCAGTCCTCAGCTGCTTGCTCTCCAGCAAAAAAACAAACAAACAAAAAGGCAGCTTATTTTTCATGTAGATAATACATTTCACCCCATTCTTTGCAGCTCACAAAAACGCTTACCCCTGCACAGGTGTGCATGGGGGCACTGAATAGGACAGAGCTAGTGTTTTGCTGTGACAAACTTGATTTAAATTGATCATCAACATGTTTTTCCATTAGTTTAATTGCTGATTGTTCCTGTTCTTTTGTTGTACTCTATCTAGAACTTCAGGTCAGGAGGTCAACTCTGCTGGCATATTTTCCTGTGCCTTCAGAACAGCGTTGCCTCTGGCCCCTGCATTCATCTCCCTGCCTGTCACGCTGGTAGTGCTTTCTCTGCCATGCTCACTTTAAAAGCACTACTTATGGGTCTAGATAGTCCCTCCAAAACATAAACATGAATAATTTAATTTATATGTGACATCACTGTAAGCAATATAAACATATCTAATTGTGTACAGTAAGCTAGGAAAGAATTCTTTCAGTTTCAAGAATTCTTTCTTGCTGTTATTTCTAACTGATTACACTGTGTCTTTGCTAAATTCATCTAAAGGGGAAGAAATGGCAGAGAGCTTCTTTTGCAGTTGACCTTTTGAAAGTTGAATATTGCTGCTTGATGTATGCACAGATTTTTCACTTCTGACAAGAAGAAATCCTGTGTTGTCCTCATTTATAATGTATAGGCCTCTCTTTCCATATTTATATCATTTAAATAAAAAATACTGTGAGTTCTCAGAAATGCTGCCATTCAAGTGCAGAATGATGGTACCCAGCCTTCTGTGTGTAC
This sequence comes from Drymodes brunneopygia, assembly GCA_013400955.1. Taxonomy (NCBI): domain Eukaryota; kingdom Metazoa; phylum Chordata; class Aves; order Passeriformes; family Petroicidae; genus Drymodes; species Drymodes brunneopygia. The sequence goes on along the minus strand of VZTZ01021927.1, from coordinate 1,461,873 downwards.
AGTTTGGAATATGGTGAGGATCCTGCTGGCTTAATTACTGTGTTGCTGCTCTTCTGATTAATGACTGAAACTTTGACTGACTGGACAACCAAAGACCATCTGAATTTCATTGTTTCTGAGGACATGCACAGCTTTGACAAGTCAAGAGAAGGAAAAAATTAACTGACTTTTGGTTAAAATTCATTAATTCCTCAATTGCTCCTTTGAATTAATCAGATCTTCTTGCTCAGAGAATGTCTGTAAGTGTGAGAAACAGGAACCTCCTAATTCTTCAATCAGTTAGACACTACACTGGTAAAAGTTATAGAGTAAAAATATATTGTGGAGCTGTATTTTGGCAGCTTTCTGAATTCCAGTAGAAGCACTTGTGTCCATATAGCAGTTTGTTTTCTTAGGAAAGGTGATTTCTGAAGGTAAGAGGGTCTCTGAAAAATGCATTGATTAAAAATAAATCAATCTCACAGCTGCATAATTTTATGATCTGGTTGGACTTGTATTTCTAGAAGACCATTTGGTTGTTCTGTGGGGTCTGATGCTGGATATTGTTAGTTGAATGCATAAGCATTATTGCTGTTGGCTGTGCACAGCTGGAAAGCCTTCTGTAGTTTTCTACTTTTAAAACTACCTCTAGGTTGTTCAGCTTTTAAAGTATGCAGAATGCATAAACAGTATCACTGAATCCCGAATCAAACCTACCTGGCTTCATTCTTGCCTGAAAATCAGATTCTGTTTACAAGACAATAAGCTTTTTGAAGTTTTTGATTTTTTTTATCATCTTACACTAATGTAACACTGCAATATCTAGGATTACAAATACAGCTTTATTTAAAACAAACAGCTTTCTGTGAAATTGCATTACTTTTCTACTACTAAACACAGATTTATATGTGAGGACTAGAACTCTGAAGGTCTCTGAGTCCAATGTTATAAATGTGAATGCTTCCAGTAGCTAATATTTATGCTTTTTCTTATTTTCTGAAAGGCAATATTACTTGTGGGATACTCATAGTGAAGAGTTGAATATCCTTTTCTTTGTATGAAAGTATAACAGTCTTCTCTGACTGATTGTGCAGTCATGACATAGCTGAGGTGAAGATCCAGCTTCAAACATTGCAAGATAAATCATTTCCACATTCTTGCTTAAGTGGCTATTTTAGTGTAGAGAAGCACATTTTCTGTTGAGTGCTAATGCCACTGTCTCCTTGACCCAAGGTCTTAACTATTCTCAGCAAAGTAGATTTGGTACTTAGCGTAAGAAAGAGTTTGCAAGTAAAACAGTTGTGCCATGTAGAAATTTTGAAATTTCTGTACCTTGCGGGATTGTCCATTGATAAAAGCACTGATTGAATGAAGTATGCTTTATACAAGGTATTAATAGACATATTCTCCTTTCTTATTTATAGAAACTGGAGTGGGTGGCTGGGATCACAGCTATGTATAGGTTTGTGTAAGGGACCTCCGAGAAGAGTGTATGTTTCTCAAGGTATTATTTTAACCAGCTGCTCTGCCCTTGTTTTCAGCAATGAGATCTATCAGCATGAGGCATTTTGCTAAAAGGGGAGGAAGTAGGAGTGTTTAATGTTGCTTGGAAACAAGACTGTAGGTTTATCTTAATTTTGCTGTTTGAGGGCAGTCTGGCAATTAACTCATGAGAAACAGAGCCATAGAATTATTTCTGTAGTCTTAGCAGATAAATCTCTGGAATTTTGTTAACTAACAATGCTGGTTAAGCTTCAGTAACTTTATTGCCACTAGGAATATAATGAAGTTAACTGCAGTCAGCTACACTTAACATGAGCTAAGGCTATGGCCATTTCTGCATTCAATGTGCCACCTTTGAGATGTGTTGCTGCTTTCAGTCTGAGTTGCCAGTACTGTGTTGTGATGTTCCCAAACCCCTTGGGCAGCAGCAGTCCCATTACAGAAGAGGCTCTTCTGCCCCTGGATTGTCCCAGCTTGTGGTGTCAACGTTTTCCACAAATACAGAGGGGCCTTGAATATCTGAAAGGCTTTCTAAGTTTCAAAGAGGAAGAACATTTGCAGAAACAGAGAGAAAGTATATGCAATTATTCTGCTGTTCTTTTGGCTGCTTATTTTTAGTGGCTGTGTAAGACAACTCTAAAATTGAGTGTTTACATGGGAGTGAAAACAAGGATGCTCTTGCCCTGCTGCTACCTGGTGATTCTCCAATTATTTTTCTAACACAGAACTGTCCAGCTTTATCTGCCTGCATAGAAAGAGTGTGGGCTAGGGTCTCTGTCTGCTTCATGCTGTTCTTGCCTTTTGCAAGAGTAGTCTTGCATCTCTCGAAGAGATGAGCTATTGTTTGGAAAAGCCTTTTCCTGCTTCTGTTGTTTTCTCATCTCAAAAAATAGACTTGTAAAAGATAGATGGCATTTACCTTTAAATTAATTTTTTGGGATTTAATTCAAGCAGCAACTTCACTGACTGTTTATCAAATACCATCACACTGCTTACTTTTTAAAGGAAATGGAAAAAATGTCTGACACAAAGGCATCTGAAATGAAACACTCAATAATTACAGTATATCAAGATCTTACCTACTGGAAATACTGTGTGTGAGTGTTAAAAATAAATCACAGACTCATTTAGTCCTGAGCATTTACAAGTAAATTGTTTGGAACTGAAGAAAATGTATGGAAAATGTGTTTTCCTGGGAAATAAACTTGGGTACTTCAATTTGTGCTTATTACAATAAGTATTTTAGTAGTGTGCATAATAAATGTAAAGTTATTATTTAGTAATGTGAACAATAATGTCAGCAATAACATGGATGGGTAATGACAGTCCAGCAGCATTATTTTCTGGCTGAGGATACCAAGGGAAAAACTGTTATTACTCTGCAGTTGGTAAAGCATTGTATGTGTATTTTCTCATTCTCACTTCCTTCAAGCTGCCTGTCAATCAACTGTTACTACACTCTTTTATGTCAGTGCATTATAGGGTGCACGAGAAAGCTACTCATGGAAGATTCAGCTGCATTAAAAGAATTCTTTTAAAAAAGGAATTCCTCACTGACTTTACAGGACTGCCCAAAGGAGTCAAACATTTATGGATATGGCAAGTAGCTATGTGGTGGAGCATAAGGAACCATAAAGTGTAAGTATTGAATATTGAATCCTAAACAGAGCTGAAAAGCAAAAGCAAGTATATGTTTTGTGTAATAAACATCTTTAAGGATGCAAAGTAGCAACAGAAAAGTCATTCAAGACCTTGCTTCCCTTTCGGCTCCTCTGCAGCTCACATGTGCACACAAAATTAGATTTCACTGAGTGAGAAAACTCAACGCTTTTTTTTCCCTTTGGAAACATATTTAATGACACTTGCCTAGCTGCTTCACATTTCTAGTCTTTCTTTTCCCTCCTTGAGATGGAAAGATTTAGACAGCATCTGCAGTTGTATGAAACATGACAAAACGATTAGGTAATTGTTGGGCACAGTATGCTGAACATATAAAGCTTCATGTGACAGCATAAGGTATTAGCTGCAATTGAAGATAAATGTATATTCACATACTCTGCATACTAATTGGTGAAGTTCTGGTTGAGCTAGCATCTCCCATTTTCTTCCAGCCTGAAAAATGCATTCTTTATAGTGAGATTGCAGTGGTGGTTTGCACTTAAGTTTAACATGGTTTTATATTTTTATGTTTCTTGAGTCTAATAAGAATAGCCATAGATAAAACAAAGGACAGATTTCCATGTTTTTAGCTGGAAGTGCTTTTAGAAGTATCAGATCTTTTTATGGTTCTTTCAAGTAAACAGTGAAATATGAGTTAAGAATGGGTTGCACTGCAGGATGAGTTTACAGTTCTCAGGTAGCTGCAGGTCAGTTGCATGAAAACTATTTTTGACAATTCCTTCAGTGCAGGGAAAATGTAATAAAGGACTTACTGATAATTCACAAAGTCTTTCTGCATATACAAAGTATATTTAGTGTTAATTTACATATCCAACATTACAGGTCTTTCATCCTAAAGATTTTTCTTTTTAAATTGATATTTCCTTTCACCATTGTTCTGAAAAGGAAGGGGAAAAAGAAGTCTGTGAAGTAAGTACCTATAGCTGAAATTGGTGTTGACTGAATTCAGTGTAACACAACATCATCTCAAACTGGGACACAGAGGATACTTAGCTCATAAAGTACTTGGTGCAGTCAAAATATTTAGTTTGACATTTTTCTCACTATAGCTCTCAAGGCTTTGATCTCCTTGCAGAGAAGATTGAGATTTGCAAGGGGCAAATTAGAGCCTAAATATTTAGTAAACCTTATGGTACTTAGAACAATAAAAAAATGGAGCATTTATTAATTGGACATTAGCATTAATTATTTATGTGAATAAAAGCACGACTATTCAGGTTATTATTTGGCACCTTTAGTATCTAGAAGAACCCCTTAAAATTGTTTTCATGTTTGCCTTAAGTGCTACCCTTTTTTTCCCCTCTTTAGATTTATTGTAGTACTAAATTTGTAGATTTTCAAATGTAGAATCTGAATTTCATTTTTCTGCATAGCTTCTTGCCTTCCTGCTTTCTGCTTCCCTCCAGTTACCTTTTTCTTAACCTGAATCATTGTCTGTGATTTGTTCTTGTCTTTGTTTCTCTTCTGGCCCGACTATGACTGTGACCTTTAACACACAAAGAAGGACAATTTCTTCTTTTCCGGTGTTACAGGTTTATGTACAGGACTGTGATTGTCTTTGCAGAGAAACCACCTCTTCTGTTGTTGGCTTCAACCAACTAAAAGCTGTGTATTTAAATTCTTAATTAAGACTTCTGTGCATGTAACTGCTTTCTCAAAATAATACATCTTCCATGTAAACAAAATGCTTGCTTGCAGGGTGCTGCCACAGCTATTTCCCTTTGACTGCATTGTAGGGATTTTATACCCTTTAACTTTCTCACTGTGGGAGATGACTTTGCAGTGCATGGTGGAAGGAAGCACTGGGGAACAGAGTAACTCTGGCTTTAAAGCCAAGTCAGCTGTGTTGTAGAAGCTAAAAGCAAAAATCAGCAGTGTGCTGAAAATAAATTGTTGTCTGGGAGAAATACTTTATCTGTGGTGTTTCTGTGACATCACTGAACAACTGAAATAAGTGTTTGATAGATGTGCCATAAAAGCAGCCCAACATCCTTGTTAGAGAAAGTTCAAATTTTTTTCATAGACCAAAACCAAGTTAGATGATTTCTGCATGGCTCTGAACACAGATGGACAAAGGTTTCTCATGTTTGATTCTTTAAAGAAATATATTCTGGTTAACTTCTTGCCCCTAATTGCATCAGTATTTGAAATTTTCTTTTGCATTGGTGCCTGTAGCTTTGACACATTAATATACATAACCTAATATTTTAGGCTCTGTCTCTTTGGAATGATTAACCTCTGCTGTGTTGTAGAGGAACATACTCCATGGAGATGCTCAGTGCAAGCATCTACTTTTCTTTTGGTTGCCTCAAAATCAATTTTTTTATGTGTGTCCTCCTCCTTTTGTAAAGTTCAGGGTCAGTTTTATTAAAAGTAATTGCATGATTCATATCTGTGACTCACTGTTTTGCCCAGCCCATCAAAACAGAAATGGTAAGGCCTCCACAGGAGTCTGCCTTGGGTTAACATCATCAGTGTGTTAAATAGGGAAAGCTTTAGTATGCAAATATAAACAAGGGTCTTGGAAAATCCTCAGCAGAGGAAAATGGGCTGTTTGTCAGTTTTGTAGTGTTTACTTGCTTTTCCTATTGTGACAACAGATTTTATTTCCTAAAGCTTGTTTAAGCCTCAGTGTCCCTGTGTTTAACCCGAAGGGCTCCAGTACGGCCCTGGAGCTGGGGCGAGGGGGCTGAGGTGGGACATGGAGCGAGGCCCGCCCCTCATCGGGGGGTACGGGGCTCTTCCGTGCCGTGAAACCCTCCCGTCCCTGCGTGTCGCCGCCAGGCCGGGGGGGCTGAGGCGGGGGTGGCGGCAGGGCCGGGCCCAGGCCGGGCTCAGGCCGGGCTGTGCCCCCGCGGCCCTCAGAGCCCCCGGCCCCGCCGCCTCCTCCGTGCTCGCAGCAGCGAGGCGCCGGCACTGCTGTGAGTGCTCAGGGATGGAGACAAGCCGAAGGGCTCGGTATTCCTGTTTCTCTTCCTCTTTGCTGATTTTGGGGCTCTGAATGCCGTATTTCCATTGCGTTTTCTTTCCAAGGGTTTTTTTGAGAGAGCATAAAGCCTGGCTCATTCCTTGAAAGTAATCGAATTCAGCTTTCTGCAGTTTGAATGAACATCTTAAGGCAGATTTATAAAATAGTCAACAGATGTGTGTTCCCTGCCATCAAATGGGAAAACAGTTATGGTTTACATGTTTGCCTTTTTTTTTCCCCTCCTTTTTTGGTTTATTTTAGGGTTTTTTTTCAGTATGTAAAATAGAATATTGTCCAAGACATCCTGGAGGGAATTGGGAGTTTCCATGAACTTGTCTTTCAGTATTCTTTTAAAAGAATAATTTTTATTCCTAAAATTCGTGTTAGGCAATCCCTCATATTGCACTTTTCTGCCAAGAAATGTGATTTCTCAATCAGGCTTGTAGGGTCTGTTTTTGATTCAGACATTCACTGTAATTGAGTTCCGTGTTATCAGAGTGACTGTACTTGTTCCCAAGCACTGAAAAGGAGCAGAGCTTGCTGACATCTGCATATGGATAGGTTTGAAACTTGTTGTGTCCTGTAATCATTCCTCCTCAAAGGAAAGGCTTGGTGAGGAATGAGCCCTCAGGAGCTACAGACTTGATGGCATTCATGGAGGGGTCGTCAAAATTCCTTTAATAGTTTAATTTTCAGTGGAGTCATAGCCTATGGTACTGTCTTAAACTGGAGTTTTGCAAGTTTCCTCAGTTTTAGAGCATACTGTTATCAAGTCAAGGATTCTTAGAGATTCTGTTTTGTTTGTTCCATTTTGATCTGATCGCTTCAATCATTTCCACCAGCTAGACAGTGCTGCGAAGTGCTTGTGGTTTAAGCTGATCATTGTATCCCAATGATAACAGAGTTATTTATTTTCCATATCATAATGATTCTGGGTGTTATTCTTTTACTCCAGGGCTTACAGTTCAAGGGGAGAATTTTATTGCAGAAATGATAACTTTCAGGTATTGCTTTAGAGTTGAGTTTGGGGTTACTCAGATGTTTTAGTATTTCAATAATTCTGTTTTATTATATATTTTGTAGAAGTGATTACTTAGTTGTAATTTCAACCCTGTTTTGCTCATTCTTTAACTGAAAAGAATTTTGCGATGATGTTTGATTTTTTTTTTTTATTAATAATTATAGAATGGTTAGGATTGGAAGTGACCTTAAACATCATCCACTTCCAACCCTGAATTACTTGTTGAGAATATGCAAAATTTCTGCTTAGGTGACTGGGGAGAAGCTGAGCAGCTCTAGATGTTGTTTTCTGCCCTAGGTAAGGGAGAAGGAAATGTGCTTCGTATCATGAAGAAGTTGCAAAATGAGCCACAATGTTTGAAGAAGTGCTACAAACCTGGTAAATTATTGTCTTGATACCACTATATGTAAAGGTGAAGGAAAATTAAGCAAAAGGGGAAGTTCAGTTAGCAGGGTGCATCTAAGTGTCATTTCCAGCCTGCTGACTGAAGAACCCCAAAAAGCCCGAATTGTCCCTAACCTTCCCCTGCTACTGAGGTTAGGAAACTGCAGCAAGGGAGATGTGGTGATGCTGCTCATTAATTTTCCAACAAATGAGGTGTTGCAGATAGGTAGGAAGTAACCCAGGATTTGGTTTTATTTTTTTATCCTTGATAATGGCATTTGAGCTTGTTTCAAGTAATTGCAAGTGTAACTCACAAATAGTTAAAAAATTGTTTTTCTTTCTCTGAGAAATATGATCTTCAAGCAAGGAACTTTCCTCTACTTTTTCTTTCATTTTTGGTTTTTCTTCCTTTTCTCTTTTTGACCTGAAGATTTGGGCCAGCTATTATTTTGGCATCCTAAACAATTTACAGTGGTGGTGTAATATATGTAAGGTGTGTGCCACAGGTTGAGAACAATTTTATTCCTGTATTAATTGGTTTATAATTCCTGCTAATTTCTGTAGAATTTAATTTACAATAATTTAAAGTAAATGTATTATCATTTCAAAATAATGCATTCTGCAAAGGTGTTTGATTTTGAATGTGTATTCCCATGCATGAAAACTCCTGGAATCCTTTGAGTCAAAACTGCTGTTGGTTACGACATGAAGGTTTGGGGTCCTTTTAAAATTTGATGGAATTTGCAAGTTTCACTCAGCTTTAGAGACTGTTGTAGTGTTAATTTAAAAGGTGTAAATAATAGCACTGGAAGGATTCATTTGAAAAGACCATAAGTTAAATCATATATTTACTAGGAAGTTTTATTACTAGATATTTAATCTTGGACAGTTGGGAAAAGTGGTGATTGAATAACCTGTTTGTCTGGTTTGTTTGATTGCTGATTTAGGGAGCTGTCTTCCTTTTGCTGATTGTAGTACTTAACACACATTATGTATTCTACTACTGTTCTGGAAAGCAAAACTGGAAATGGAGGGTAGTGGATCCTTTGCAGCTTCTGAGCAGATGATTCTTTAAATAAGCTAGTGGTTAAAATAATTTGAAGCAAGCACTGTTTCACTTTCACAGCCAAAAGAATGGTGGCTGTTGTTATGAGCATCACTGAAGAAGAGGTATAATATGTGCAGGTTTGGGAGATCTTCCAAAGATTCTAGAGCAGAAAATAGAAGTGGCCTAGAAACATTCTGTGTGAAGCCAAGGTGGAGTCCTGAAAGACATTCTTTATGCCTAATGAGTGTTGTCATAACTTTCTTTTTCAACTTCAAACATTGTTTAGAGTAGTATTCAAGAATCATCCTTAACAGTGGTTTCTCTCCCGTTTGGATTATCAGAGGTGAGGAAGACAAGATAGCTGCAAACATGTTATCTGTTCTGCCTTTGCTGTGGATATTAGTGATTCACACTCACACCAATCAGTGTCTCAAGGGTTTTTTTTCTCATCCTTTCCTTTTGCTGTAATAGATTTATAATTAGTTAAGAGTAAACGCAGAGATGATCTGTGGTGCCAACAGTCTGGCAGTGTGGCACAGAGCTGTTGCAGCTCACCTTCCCTCCTGGGAAGCTGGCCTCCAAAAGCCACTGTCATGTCGTGTGCCTCAGGAAGTGACTGTCCATTCTGAACAAGTTGTAGCAGCACTTTCCTTTCCAAAACTGTATGTGCTCCTGCATTAAGTTATGCTGGCTCAGAAGTTTGGTATTTTGTTAGATTAGTGTTTACTTCTTTCCTTCTTAGTGCCACTGGCAGTCGTGTTTTATGAGACATGGATAAATCAGCCCTGTTGTGTTTGTGTGCTGTTTCAGGTATAGCTTTGCATCTATATCAGACTGGTCAGTGTGAATCTTAGGATGAGCAAGAGTTTGTCTGCTTCAGCAAATTGGAGTGCTGGTCTCTTCCTGCATGTTCTTGTTAAAATACCCATTTGCTTAATGACTGAAGACAAATGCCTTAAGGATACTGTGACCTATGTCTGGAATCATTAAATAGGGATGTGACGATGAAGAAAGAATCAGGAAGATTAGGTACTCCTTTAAGAATTTTTTTTTGATGCTGAGACCAGCTTAATTCACTAGTCTAACAGATCTCCTCTGGCTTTTCTTGTCCACAGACTTTGAAAAAGATGGTGGCTGTTTTTCATTATTAAATACTGTCTTTCTCTCATATATCAGTGTAGTGGTGACCAGAGGAAAACTGACTGAAGCACAGATATATTGTTATGCAGTAATTACTTAACACATGCAGTGATTTTTTTCTATTCCTGTCCCCTATATAGCAGGTTCAGTTAATAGATCCACTCCCATGTTTGAAAGTGCCTTGCTTAATGCAGACTTTCGTGGTGCCTGCCCAGCCTGACATTGAGGAGACTCGATTCTGGACTGTTGTCCTTGCCTGTGAATCATGCAGCCCAGTGTATTTTTAGTGCTGCAATGTATTTATGCTCTTAGATTAGCAGCAGCCTCTCCTGGACTGGGCAGTCACACATGGGCAAAGCTAAACCAACTGGGAATGCCTCCACAGGAGATGGTGCTGGTGACTCTTGCTGCTGATATTCTAGAGAGACTTTTAAGGAGTGTTGTGTTATCCATCTGATACCTTAATAACATCAAATCGTTTAGGTGCAAAACATATGAAAAGTTGTGAGTGCAAGAAACAGTCCCAAAGTACCTTAATCCTTCTATCGATAGCACCACTATTGGGTTACATGGTTTTAATCCCAGAGGAGTTGTTGCCTGACATTAAACTGTCCAAATAGTATTTATATCTGCTGCTGCCCTGCAAGATCACTTAACCCTGCACAGCAGTTTAAAAGTAGTTAATGACAGACCCAGCATGACTTGCCCCTTATGAATGATCACATAAGTTCGACCTGTGCTGTCATGGTTTATGGAGGAAGGCAGTTTGTCCATAGCCTGCTTCAGCCACAGCAGGTAATTTGAAATGAAATGAGACAGTTTCTACAAGCAGATTGATTTGGGAATCTTGCCTGTTCTTCCCTTTGACCCTTGACAAGTTGACACTACAAAGATTGTGACTTTAAAAAATGATTGGGTGCAAATACATTTAGGTAGATGATTTACTATGTGTTAAAGCAAGGACAGTGCATTTAGAATGGAGCTGTGAGGGAAGGTAATTGTAAACTTTAACAACTCGTGTTTTATGTTTCTGTATCTTATTAATTATCTGAGTAGGTGAATCTTCTGATAACAGGAGACCAGCTACTGTATCTAATAAACTGTGTGCCAGAGTCCACAGACTCTGCATACCAGTATTCAGTATTTTAGTTACGCAAAAATAAGTCTTTGTCATTTAGAAATACAACTGGAATGCTTTCTTTGAGCTGCAAGGGTTAAGTCTGAAGATGAACATCTGGATGTACAGGCTTCCCAATCCAAAGATGTCTTTATTTATTATTCTTTTGTAAATGCGGTCATGCAAATACAAGTATTGAAATAGCAAGTTCCAGCATACCATAGATAACTGGCAAATAGTGAAATAATGAAAGGATGCCAGAGAGAGAGAGAAAATCACAATTATGTGTCTATAAATATTCTGGTTTTGCAAAGCATACACCTTCTTAGTTAAAAAGAATTATGTAGACTTTATAAGACACTAAATGGAGATTTTATTCAAGTGCCTTTTTCTGATTTATGTAATTGGATTTTTCCCAAACTATTACACGATTAATTACATCATTTGAAAATAAACAGCTAAAATATATTGCTTCTGAAGAATTATCCTACAATGATCCAGGATAGTATGTAAAACACAAGTACAACTGTGGCTGAAGTATATATCATGTAAATTTCATTATAATTTAAAATTGAATATTTAATTAAATAACAGTCCTAGAAAGCATGAACTAATCTTTGATAAGCCACCTAGCATTAAATGTGCTATGAGTGTGTAGTTGTAAATGCAAAATACAAAGTAAATGTTTGCACAGACAAAGTTCATCTCTCTGCAGGTCTTCCTCCTACTGTCTGTTCAAAATGCTTTGTATGAAGCATTATTTTGAAGATGCTTATAAAAAAAATTCTTATTCGTCTGGGTTGAAATTGTTTAATACCTTTTTGACTGTGTCTTTACTGAAGAATATTAGAAGTATTTTGCTGAAATGTTTCTTTATGTTGTCCATTGGGTTTAATAGACGTGCCATTTAATAAGCTCTCTACCTGTAAGGATAGACTATTTGACCTTTGTGACCTGCCAGTGGTAGACATAGTATAAGATTGCTTTGTGAAATAAAGCTGTCGGTAACATCAACAAAATAAAAAATGATCGTATTCCAATACTCTCTGCTCAGTACTATGACAGCACTGAAATATGGAATAAAATTGAAAGTAGATTAGTTTTGGGTCCTAAGTCATGTTTTGACAAGATATAAGAGAGGAGAACATATCTTTGAACTTTTAGTTTTAAAGTTTTTTAATGAAAATATTTATCATTTTGTAAGGTTCCTTCTTTCTTTATCACAACGGGGCTGTATAACCTTAAAACAATCCATTCTCTTATTGTGAGGGATATAAATACTGTACTATCTTCTATATTAAACATCATAAAGGATACATGCACAGTATGAAATTGCTTGACACTTGCAAGTAAAGGACTGTCATGTTAATAAAAAGCTTATTGGAGAGGTTGAAAAATCAGTCATTAATAAGCCACATATTTTTAAACTATGTAAAGCATGTAAATACTGCAGACAAGAAGGCAGGCTTTGCCATATTTTCTCCTCTCTTTTTGAAATACTTAAGGTCCAAAGCAGCAGCATAAATGAAAATGATCAGATTGCCTCTTCTGTGCTTATTGTAAACTTTGTATGATTTGAAAATAAATTAATACTTGTAGTTGCAATTATTAGTCATATCAAATGAAGAGTTTGGGGGGGAGCAATGATGACATGACTGTGAATGCTAGAATTTAGGCAACTTGCTTTCAGTCTTTTCTGAAGAAGAAAAACAAACAAACCAAAAGAAGAAACCTTTAAAGAGGGAGTGGGAAAATCCCATCCCCAAAATCCACTTTGTACTATAGCTATGTAGTGTGGGAAATGGAAGGGAAGGTGTATTAAAGAGTGAATAAAATCGCTCTGTCTTAATTTCTGTGCATCAAAAATAGAAATCAAATTAATTTAAACTTTCCAATCTAGGGCTAATGTCATTAGCTGTTTCTCCTTGTTAATTTTTTAATACTACCTTTTTTGAAAATGCCTTTAGTTTGGTTATTCTCATTGTCTCTTTTAGTCCTCTAAGTGCCCAATTGTTAGTCTAATACAAATGCAGGTTTCTTGTTTTTAATTTAAAAAACCCAAACTTTTAAGTTAATGGAGTGGGTTGGTTTTTTTTCTATGGCAAACATTTATTTTTGAAGCCAAAGGAATAAAATACCTTTCCTGAATGAAGTCACAGTATTTCTGCAAAGATACTAGTCTCAGGAAATTAGGGTATTCTCTGAGGAAATACAAGATTTTTATTTAATGGTAACCCATAAACAAAAATATTAACATAAAATCATGTAGAAAGTTCATACAGAATTTCTGTCTCACCCGGTGCCTCTAAGAGGAGTGCAATGATGTGCTATTAGCAGAGGTTTATCTTCTTGGAGCATGATATAACGCCAAAGATTACTAAAATAATGTGAACTGATAACAAAGGAATGTTGCCCATCTTCAAACTGTGCCTCAGGTTGTTTGAAATGAAGAGGAGGAAAGCTTGCAGGAAAATCTACCTGCTCTGCATTGGACTGTACTAAAGGACAAATCCATTTGACTGTGTTATGACTTTGTGGTTTTCCCCTTTCAGATAGTGTGAAAGCAATGTATAGGATTATCCTCTGGCCCCACAGATGGTTGAGGTTCTCTGTTGCTGAGATCTTTGGTGGAAACTGTTCTCTCTCTCTTTGAATGATGTTAATCCCCATTACAGTTGGTTTCTGTAAGCCAGGAGCCACAGCCCAATCTTTGCTGTTTTGAGTTCTCAGCACTTCAGGATCATTTTAATGCCAGTGGCCAGTATTGCCCCAGAAAGTGGGACAGGGGTGGAGAGCATAGAGTGTTGGTCACTGGAAACACTGAGGAGGAATCTCCTGCTGGAAGTACCACATGCCCCTTTTTCAGTGGTCACAAGCTCTGGGAGAGAGTAGAATCTCCCTGGCACAGTGAGGTGCTGTTTCCATGTGTGCATGGCTGCACTTGTCAGCAGCAACAGGACATGGCTGTGTTCTGGATTCATTTGTGCAAAAGGAAAGTGCTCTCCTGCTTCCCCAGATTTTGCATCAGTAATGTTTCTTGTGGCAGGAGTACTTTTTTCCTTTCAGACTTATTTTGCATATTTTTAAATATAGTTTATAATGCTATTTTTCCTGCTTTCTTGTGGTTTTGCAGAAGCCTGTTGTGTTGGAGGTGGGCTCTAAGGCAGTGAACACCACAGCGTTGAAGCTCGTGGTTTTGCCTGTAGCTATTCATTCGCTGTTTCACTTCACCATGTGTCTTCTTTATCCTACCCTAACCATTCCTTGCTCAAATTACACTGATAGAGTTGCTCAGAATATGGGCAAGAGAAAGTGGTGTCTAGCTGTCCACGATTTGCCTGCAGTTCTTTTGGATTTGTACTCCTTGTCTATCTATGCCAGATAGTTTTTCAGTTGTTACATTTCTAACTTCCTGAGGTGAACCATGTGGAATTACAAATGGACTAATCCTAAATGTTTTTCTTTATGAGTCAGTATTTGTCAGTGCTGAGAACTGTTGTTACAAAGATGATCAGAAGTTTTTTACTTTAAACTCAGCTTTTTGGAAACCTTTCCCTCAGTGGATTAAACATAGTCCGAGAACATTGAAACAATCAAGCAGGTTTTCTTACCTTTCAACAGGAAATTTGGGGTCTTATGCCTATTTGTCATGGTATGTGTTTCTTAAAACCTCTGACTTGTTGAAAAAGCTGTGTAACCATATATCTTTTCATTTAATTGCTTTGCATCAAAAATTCTAAGGATTTAAGAAGAAGCTCCAGACTCTCCATTATTGACCTGAATAATTGGCTTAAAAATGAAAGTGTAAAAAGTAACATCTAAAACTTGTTATTAAACCAAAGGTAGAGGGGAGGACTGGGAAGGAGTGCGAAAGGAGGAATGGGGTAGCCCAAGAGACAGCGGTGTAACACACACTGTCTCACAGATCTAAGTCACTCATAATGCTGCTTCTTACATGGACAGTTCTGGGTGATTTTGAAATAAGTGTCAGTATAGTCCAGATAGACTTGTGGAAGGCAGCTCTCTGTCCCTGTTTTGCTTCGTCTTGGAAGACAGCCTGAGACTGAATGAAGTATGGGTATGAAATTTTTGAGTATGAACCCATTAACAGTGTCTTACAGGGAAGCTGTCAATTAGCCCATTATATCCTTTCTGAAAAGAAAGGTTGCCTTTTAAGAATGCTAAGTTGCCTGTAAATCAACACTTGAAAAAGAAGTTATCCCACGAATCATATAGTGGGCTCTGACCTGGATTACTTGGCTTAAGAGTGTTTTGACTGGCATCGTGCAAAAGCCTTTCTTTAAAGTTCAAACTCACTGCACACCAGCACTAGAAATTTTGCTTAGATTTGCCCTTTTGAACAGACATACAGAAGAGTGCTGATAGAAATGGTGAAAACAGTATAAAATAGATAGAAATTCAAAGTGTAAAAAATATATAAATTGTTCGCCAATGAGTATACTTCTTTGGAAGCTCTCCCAATTTTACTATACAGTACAGACTTTCTTTTAGCAATTGATCAGCCTTTCTTTTCTTTCCCTTCCCACCCCATCTGTGATTATTTTACTATACAGTACAGACTTTCTTTTCAGATGATTTCACTGTGATCATAAAAGTGACATGCAGCAGTAATAGCTGCTATAAAGGTTGCTCTCCAAAGCAAACTGTCCTGTATACAGTATACTTACTATACTGTACAGACTTTCTATATTTTACTATATGGTACAGACTTTCTTTTACCAATTGATCAGTCTTTCTTTTCTTTCCTTTCCCACCCCATCTGTGATTACTCTCATTCCTTTTTACAAAATGCATAGTAGTTGAATTTGCTACTAATTGCTTGTTCTCGAACTTACAGCTCAATTCTTTATAACCTTTGTTCAAAATTCCGCGAAAGATTTAAATTGCACAAATAGGACTAATTCGGGAAGCAGCACAAGCAAAGGACTGCTGTAATGTTTTTTATTCCATGGTGTCGGCAGTCAGTGCGGCCGCAGGCCGCCGTGCCGGGAGCGATCCCTGTCGGATCCGCATTCCCAGGCTCGCGCTCCGGGCGGGCGCGGCGGCGCCGGGGGCCCTGCTCCCGCACTGCTCCGAGTGGCCGACAGGTGGCAGCACCACCTGCGCTGTCCGCCGCGGGCTCGCGGTGCGGGGACACACGGGGGGAACCTGGGGAAATGGAGACTGCCCGCTGTTAACAGAGAAGTACTTGGTTAGCGTAAAAAATCTGTCATTGGAGCTGTGCTTTACTGCCTGCTCTGTGCTAACAGAGACGCGGAAAGTTATGCTAATGATTGTGAGGGTCGCACGCAGGCTCTGTGCGTGAAATTTCAGTGGCTGAGCGAATGTCTGTGTAAACCCCAATAATCTCTTCCCCAGGGCAGGGAGTGGCCCTTGATAACACAAGTCTCAGTCAGCTGCGTGAGGGCCTGGCACACTCCGTGAGCCGCTGCCCCTGTCAGCCAGGGCCACAGCAGAATCTGCACAATCCTTTGCTGGCCGTCTGCTGTTCACTGAAGGTTTTGATTAATAACTTCCAAGGGATGAAAACTGAAAGAATTTGCAATGGTGGTTTGTCTTCAGTTATTCTTGTAATTATTTTTATGAGTAGGACGTGCTAAAGAAATGTTCTGCATTTCGACCAGGACAGTTTGCTTTGGAGAGCAACCTTTATAGCAGCTATTACTGCTGCATGTCACTTTTACGATCACAGTGAAATCATCTGAAATACAGCTTATTTGTGTTGTACTGAGGTTTTCTTCTTTTTGAGGATAGATGTTTTTGTGGTTTTTTTACCATATTGAATTAAAGCCAATGGTTGCTTAAAGGCTGCACGTTTTTTCCTTTTTTCTGCTTCTGCCAAAGCTTTTCCATTCACATTTCTTGACATTGCCTGCATGGTGTTTTTGGAGGAAGAGGACTTGATGTGATTCCCTTCAAAGGCTTCATCAACTGGTTTTCACCTTTCCATTGGTAATCTGTGATAGGTGAAATGCACGTTACTGTCTGTGTAATTCCATTCTGTCAGGCTCCAGAGTTTGTTTTGGAGTTAAGCTTGCAAATAGAAGGCACATGCTGGAGCTGGTGGAGGTCTTCTAGCAGCCTGTATAGCTCTTTCATTGTGTTCCTGATATGAACAAATGTTAAAGGGGCTCATAAAATCCCTCCTATTTTCTCAGACACAAGAAAATGTTAATAGACTTGGGCACTGAGAATCACAGAAAGCTCCTTAGCAATGGGAAGCATGCTGCTTTCCCCGTGGATGAATGAGCTGTTCTCTGCTGCAGTTTGAGTCCCCATCGACTTGGGAAGAGAGACAGGAGACCATAATGATGTATGAAGCTGAGTGTCTCTCATGACAGTGTTGTTCATTTATAAAGTACTCTAAGTTATCTACTGATTTTTCCCCCCCAAGGTTACACTGCTGTACATTACACAGGTCAGATCTATAGAAGAAATACTATAGTCTAAGGTGTTCCTAGTAGTTCTTCTTCTGCCCTTTCGTCTCCTCACACTCTTCCTTCCTCTTCTTCTTCCCTCCCCCTCCTGTTGGAGGTAGAGTTTAGATGATGACAAAGCCCATCTATCTGACCAGCGCTGGGTCTGCCTTACAGCTCTGTGTTCCTGCAGTGCACTGTGTAGCAATTGTGTGTCAGCTCTAAAACAAAGTTTATGATGTTTTTGAAGACTCTGTTAGTTTCTGCCAATGTTAACCTGGAAACAGCAACAGCAATTCACTGTTATTTTATGGATCTGATGGTGCTTGCCAAGAGGACGGTAACCCAGAAATGGTGGCATCCTGCAGAGAAGAAATCAAAAAGGAATGGGGTGGATATTCAAGAGATTAAAGAGCTGGGATATTGCATGGCTTTGTCACTGCCACTGTGGTGAAGCCTCCTGTGGAACTGCTCTTTCTTGCCACCAGTTAGCAGCCAGGGGAGCTGAATAAGATACAAATGCAGCAGGAATAATAGTGGTTTCCTTGCCACATCTATTTACCTGGGACTCATATCTCACTAATTCTGAAACGGACTTTGATTGGATGAATTAAAAAAACAGGCAAAAATATCAATATTATGAAGCCTTATGATGTATGCCAGCAAGGTTTTTTCTTGTTTGTATTTTGAATATGACTTTTTTTTTAGTAATTATGACTCTGTGTTACTTCTGCATTATCCCAGCTGTTGAAAAAGACCCTGAGAAACATGTTGTAATCCTCCCCTTATATGTTATTTTTCTTTCTGCCTCATATGGGAACCCCATAATATGTGAGCACTATCAATCATGCAGGCTTATCTAAAGTCCTTTGTGGAAGTAGGGAATACTATAGAATGGCACCTAAAGTACAGGGCTTTGGGGACTTCTGTGGTATCACATAGGATGGTTGGTCCTGCAGTTTCTGACTGCAAGACCCGTGTTCCATAAACCATCTTACTTCTCTAACATATAATGGAGGTAGAGAACTAAATCTGAAAACAAAACAAAACAAAAAGAAACCCCAAATGTGCATCTTGAGTGTTTCAAAAAAGCTCTGGACAGTTGCAATTTGAGTAAATAAAACACAAACAAGATCATGTGAACAGCAGTCTGGGTGTGTAACAAAGAGCTGTTTTTCATGTGAGCATGTTTCTATATGGAACTGTAACACCCTTCAAATACTCCTTTGTAATATTTTAGTATAGTGCTTTCATAAGAAGATAAGACTTGACCAGCGTGCTATTAATCCTCTGTATTCAGAAGAAATGCAGTTAAGTGTTGCTAGATTTGCTCCAGCTATTTCTGTGCAGGGATGCAGCATTCTCCTATGTCTTTTTCTATCTGTGAAAGTTGTAAATGCCTTTTTTGTCATTTCTGACACAAAATTCTGTGTTACTTTTTTTTTCTCTGAGAATTAGCACTGTATCATGGTAGCATTAGTTCAGCTTCAAATATTTTGTTGCTCAGATTTACTTTGGACTCTCAGGTAAACTTTCTGCCATGGGCATTGTGCTGCTGCAGGTGGCATATCCTTGGCTTCTTTTGGGGTGTATGGGAAAATGTGTATCAGCCATTCATTTGTTTCTACTTGTAGTTAAGAGGTTTTAGAGACAAGGTGGGGTGGGCAGGAGCTGTTCTGCGCTGCCAGCTCTCTGTAGCTGCCATGGGGCTGGTCAGTAGGCTGCCCTTTTGGAATCAGTCTAGGGATGGTGTTTGGTGGATGATTGTTGCTGGTAGGAGGTCACAGTAAGCAATGAAAAAAATTGAGCCAGTGGATACTTGTACAAATACTTTATTAGAAGTATTTTATTTGAAGTAAACTTCCGTATTTTTATGTGAAATGAGATTTTTGGTAGAATGTTTTTTCAAATTTCCAGTGACATAGTGTAGGTCTGTCATGTTTATGTATTGAATGAATGTCTTGAATGTCTCAAGAAGTAACATGTCTTGTTCTTCAGAATATTCACATTAAGTTTGTTATCAGTGTGAGAAAGCTCGCATACCCATAAAAATACTTAACGCAATGCTTGAAATTGTAGGTGAAGGACATAATTATATCCTGTAGGGTTATAAATGCTATGAAAAGACATTACAGAAAAATATGCAACTATTCGATGTCTGTTTAATATAGAAAAGGAGAAGCTTTTAAGAGAAAGATCTCAGGGCAGCTGCCTTGCTTTTCTTAGTGAGAAGAGAGGAAGCCCCTGGAGGCAGGAATGGGTATGGATTTTGGGGATTTGGGTTTGGGTGTCGTGTAAAAGCTGCTGCTGACCCTGTCACTTATTTTATTTGTTTTGATAGAGCAAGCTTTGAAGTGTTTGGTGAGGCCAGAACTTCAGTGTAGTGATAGCTTTGAAGTGATGGGGATAAACAGGCCTCTTCTTGAATACAAATGGTGTGACTAGCTTCAGTGGAAGGAAAAAACCATATTTTTACAATAAAGCATTGATAACACACATACATGCCATTAGCTTTGGCTTAGGGATGCTGATATTTACAGGGGGAAAGGAAACTTGCTTTGACATCTTAGTGGCCATGTTTGAAAGGACCTCTCTTTTATCTGCGTCTGAAAAGATTTTGGCAGGATAATGCCCTTTGTTTTTGCTTGCAGCGATTTCAATAAGTATTTGCCATTGTAACACGAGTGTGTTCAGTATTTAGGTTGCCTCCTTTTGGTTCATCTATGTTGTGGCCATGCTAGCTGGCCACAGAACTGTACCCTCCTTTTGTTCCCTGACTGCATGCTGATGCAGAAGTGACTCTTTGAGACAGGACAGAGCAGTGCAGGCAGTGCCTCTTTCCAGGGGAGCAGCTTCTCTGTCTGAGAACATCCTTCCTCCCTTGTCCGGTGCACTGCAGAGTGCTGGCTGACGAGCAGGAGAGCCATGAGAGCTGTGCATGCTGCTCAGAATCAAGTCTCTGACATGGTTAAGAGGTATTGACTTGCCAGCACTAGAAATCCCTTGTGTGTTTTGGGGAGAAGCAGGGGACAGGTTGCCAGCATAAGTTCTTTTTTTCCACAGTCTAACTAATCTGTCCTTTTGTCAGTGCTGCCAGGAGGGGTTGCCTTGACCAGTCGAGTGCTGTGTGTCCCTGTGGCAGTAAGCGGCTGTAAGGAAGCTGGGAGGGTGAGAGAGCCTGTTGGCTTTCATCTGGTTGCAGAGCTGTGTGTCCTCCTCTCTGCTCCTGGCCACCTTGAAGCCCCACTGAGGCAGTGCAGACTCCTCCTCTGGTCCACAGCCCCTGTAATGTTGTCCATGAATCCCAAGTGCAAAGGCTTTAATAGCTTTGCAGTAACGTGAGGTACAAATGCAGTGTCTGTTGCATTGCAGAATCCCTGACAGCAATACCCGGGCTGGGAATTGTAATTGAGGTCCTGTAGTGGTAGCAAGTTTCTGGATCGTGTCATGCAGGGGTAATAGACTGATTCTGCAGCCCAAAGGGAGCAAACTCTGGAGGAAGGGGTTCCAGATGGCTGAGCATGGTTCATTTGGCTCAGTTTGTTGGAATTGCAGTGAGCAAATGACTGCACTCTACTTTAATAAAGCTTTGTGGATACCAGAACAAAGGAGTTGAGGAGAGTGTAAGGTATGACAAGACAGTTGAGCCAGGCTACTTAGCTGCTTATAGACCCCAAGAGAATTGCTTATTTTGCTGTGTCTGAAGGTATATCACTTACAAATTTATCAGGTGCTTATGCTTTAAATAAAAAAGTCCAAATGTATTATTTTACATATTTTACCTATGTATATAAAATATACAATTATATCTAATATCTATATGTATATAATTATATAGATATTCTTTTTCTGATGGAAAGCTATTTTAAAATTTGCAGTTGCAATAATTTCTATGTATGTATTCAGATTTCAGATAATGACTCCATTCCTCAGGTTGAGTGACTGATCTTCATTTTCTCTTTGAAAATGGAGATCAGCTAGTTAATTTGAAATGTGTTACTTTCTTGCAGGTCTTGATTCTGCAATCCTTATGTGGAACGGTATTTACCTGAATGAATAGTACCATTGTACTAATTTGCAGGAATAATTGCTCTTTGGTTTAGTAAGGGTGACAAAGTTGAGCTTTAATTTGCAACAGCTAAGACATGTGCTAGTGATTTTCTCTTTGCTGCATATAAACAAAGAGTCAGCACTGAAGTATACAGTTTAAGGTTTTTCCATGTTGGTATTTTCTGTTTGGTTCTGTGGTATTACAGGAAAAATCTTAAGACAGCATTTTTTCATTGTATGAGAATGTTTGTCTAGACTTGTTAAAACAGGGATATATTTCTTCCTTCTCTTTTAGAAAAGCAAAACATCGATGTCTGAAAAGTTCTGACACTTAAAACTGCTTCTCCTCTTGGGAGAAAGAAATGGGATGAACCAAGTACAGATTTAAAAGAGAAAATATTGATAGAAGCTTAGAATGAAATATTTGCTTTTGAAGAAGTAGTGAAGTCAAGGCTTTTCATGGAGATTTTGCAGTAACTATATTTGGGCCTACACATTGTAATATAATCCTTCTGCTTTATCACACTTCTCAGCTATAGCTGGTCAATTTATTCAGGCCAGGGGAAAACCAATCACTCCTTGCTTTCCATCTTTCCTGACAGTATCAGGTAATAGTGTGAAGACAAAAAAACCCTTCAAACAGCACTCCTCCTCAAGCCCCCTCCAAAAAAAAAACCCAATGCAAACAAAAATGAATTCTTTCACAACAGTTTCACTTTCCTCTGCCAGCTTACACAATTTTTTCCATTGCTTCTAAGAAGAAACTTCTGCCTCTAAAGAAGTAATGAGATAGGAAAATGTAGGAGCTTATTTACCTTGAGTACAAACAGAATAAATTCAAGAAACAGGGTCACTGAGGCTGCAAGAATTCCTATTAACATTTGAATAAATGACAAAGAAAATGAAGTGTCAAAGCCTTTCTGTCTCATGATGAGCGATGGAGGCTTTTCTTTTTTAGTAGACCAGAAATTCTTATTCTCAACTCCTGGTTTTGTATTTTTGTTGATGAAAGAGTAGAGAGTAGAGAGAAAGAGAAAGAGTGAGAGAACAGCATGTTGAACTTTGGGATTCTTGCTGTTGGATGCTCAGGACAATGATATGTAACTAAAGATGTTGAGTTCTACTTAAAACCACCTGGTATTTTTTGGTTTTGTTTGGGTTTTTTGTTTGGTTAGGTTTTCTGTTTGTTTGGTTGGGTTTTTGAGGAAGTGAGGGAATTTCTATCTTTTTTCTTCTAGTGAAATGTAGTTCTGGGTAAAAATTCTCTTTGTTTTGGTGGCATGGCCGCATTCTAGTCTGGCTCAGTGAAAGCCACCCATGAAAGAAAGAACTCAACCTTTGGAAATCTGGTGCTGTCACAATTAAAAAGTCCTCCATTCCCCCCCAAATTTTGCATACTTATTTTGTAGAATAAGTCAACTTCCATTGTGAAAGAAAAAATGTAAAATACAAAAGTAACAGTGTCGCTTGTTCTATTGCAACATCTGTTAACTATCACCCCTTAGTTCATTTTTTAAAGGAGATGTCTAAAGTAGTACTACAGCAAGGTAAGGTATATGTCGGCCTATTTCTGAAAAAATGCTTTATTTAACATTCTGCTTGCCATATCAGCTGTCTGTTATCGCTGAGTTTCCTCCAGTCTTTTCCTGTAATTTTAGCAAGCTGGACAACAACCTCTTTTGATTAGTATTTGTTTAATTTTATGTAATTTCTTCTTTTTTCCTTAGATGATTTTGCAAGTATTAGAGCATTTGGAGAGATTGGAATACAATGCCCTACTTGTGACATCAGTATGATCTGGTCACCTATGAGGAAATGCAATGCTGCTGAGAGGGGTTGGGTCCCCTGAGAGCCACAGCAGTTGAGGTGGTGGCACACAGAGGTGACAGCTGGAATTCTCTATATGCCTTGCCCTTCAAATACAGACCAATGTGACAATGCTCACGTTGGACCTGCATCCCCCATTCCAGTCTTGAGGTCACTTGTTGTTAGGATTGGGGAAAAAAGGTGCCATTTAGCTCCAGGGCTTGAGCTTGTGCATTGGGTTCCTCAAGGACTGAGCTTTCTCCCTAGACTCTCTGGGAGCTCCCCAGAAGAAAGAAGCATGGAGCTGCTCCCAGCATTCCAAATACCCTGCTGGGAACCATTTGGGTTCCTGCTTGCTTGAGAAAAGGAACCTGCTGAACTCTTGCTTGAAGGGACCAGGCAGTTTTAGGTGTTTTCTGGTCATTCCAACCACATTATCTAAATATCTCTTAATTCTGCATGCACATGCAATGTTCTGACACCGCATCTCAAAACTTGGACTGGAGAGAGTGTTCACTTGGGCTGTCTTTTCCAATTGCAGTGAAAACATGATTTTAATTCTTAGCTCAGGCAAGTTAATATTTCACAACCTTTAAACAGAACAATTTCAGAGGCATTTATAAAGTTGTATTATCATAGTTGGCTTTCATGTGGGAGGAACTTTAGCAACAATTCTGTTACATGTAATATAATGTCGACTTCAGATTGTCCCTTAAGAGACTTCCAGTTGTGCTGCACTGACTTGGTCATGGGCAGCCTTTTGCCTGTGAGAATTCAGGACAAATACACAGAGAACACTGAGGGATGGTGAACAGTAAGGCTGCAAAAATGAAGCACAATCCTCTAGCTATGAAAGTATTAAATAAATCTCTGTGGCATTCTTGTAAGTGGACTTCCTTGTGTATTAAACTGGTTTGTAGGAATTGAGGTACATTTTCTGCTCCATGTTTTCTCCCTTCCTTCTGCTGAGACAGTGGTGTACCTGTTGTGATGGGAACATTTATTCAGCTGGACTGAAACCATCAATTCATTTTTGCAGAGGTCACCAAAAATCCATCAGGTGGTAATGACACTCAGTCACTACTGATGTGGGCTGGATGCGAGCCAGTGATCTAGAGGGGAAAGGCAGTCTAACCCATTACCAATCCCCTGGAGCCATTGAGTCCCCCACTTTTTGCTCATCTTTCTGCTTCTACAGTTCTCATAGGTTAATCTTTCTTTTTCTATGCCTAATGCGATAATCTTTCTTCTCTTACATATCTGCTTTTGGCTTTCGTGACAGTATGGCTGACAAACATCCTCAGCATTTTTCCTTCTGATGCAGAAGATATTAGTCAGTAGTGCAATGGTCAGTAGGGGTTATTAAAAAAGGAAGAAAAAAAACCAAAAAATGGGCCAGAGAGAGAGGGGCGAAAAGCCACTAGACAAAGGGAGATCTTTATTTTATTTTTTAGACTTTCACAGTAGGAATAGCTACTCAATGTTTTAAAATTTGTATCTTCTAATCAGAGTATGGCAATGAAGGCTTACTGTCTATATACTGTGCCTGTGGTACAGTGTCCTGTAGTTCAGGGCAAAATAGCGAAGGAGGAGAAACCACCTACTAGAGATGATTACACTGGGAATTTGTGCTTTTCAGGCTCGAGTGTCCTTGGCAGTGATGGGGAGATGTCTGGAGTCATTTGAGTGTTGTGAACAGTCCGACTGTCCTAGACAGCAGAGTGTTCAGCATCTCAGCCTGCTGGGACTCAGGTACAGTGCTGTGCTTGGGTGGCTGTGCAGTGATGTCTGGGTTGGTTTGAAAACCTGTGTGTCTATGGGCCAAGTGATGAGAATCCAGATTCAAAATGGGATACGGATGAAGATTTGCCTGGACCATGTTTATTTTGAGGGAATGAAACTCGTGAATTCTTCTTGACTTATTAAAATTGTTCCTTCTTACTGCTATGCAGTATAAATGCCTCCAAATGAGTAGTTCTAATAAAAAATTCAAACTGAGCTATAAACGATTAAGTTGCGTAAGTACATATTTATTCTGGAACAGGACTGGCAGACATTCTGAGAATACTGCTGGAGTGTACCTAGTTAGGGAGAGAAAATATCCTGTGACAAATTAATAACTTGCAGGAGTTGCTGTGAATACTTTGGGAGGAGGATATGTGCTGAGGTGATTTTCCCTAACAAACTAGAGTCTATTTTTATGCACTTTTGTCAACCTAAAAAAAGCTTTGTTACTCGAATTAAATCTTGTTGCATCACCTCAGATTAAAATGGATCTTTTGCCCTTTATTGTGCGATATTCTGATGAACTGGGAGTTATAATAGGAACATGTCCTCTTGTATCCTGTGCTGTTTTCCTCCCCTCCTCCCCTTCCAAATTAAAGCAACCGGGGCCTACTGTTTCCATTTAGCAGAAATTGTTTTAAATTAGCCTGGAGGTGTGGTCACTCCTGTAATCCAGTGCTTGTAAACATATGATCCTGCCAATAGAACTGCACAGGGTATTTTAAGCTAATACAAAGTGGACCCATGCCAAGAATTTTTTTGTAGGAATAATTAAGTCTATTTTTCAATGTCATGCTTTGCTTTATTCAGCCTCAGTTATAAAATAGTCCTGAAAATAATCTTGAACCTTCTGTGAGGAAGTAAGTTGAAAGTGTTGAAAATTATACTACAGCAAACACAGCAAGCCTCCTTTCCCTGTGTAAGCAGCCTGTTATTGGAAATTTCCTTTAATTTACATGTATGAAATCTGAAATTACTGGAAATGAATCGGTGCTAAGCTAATATTGCCACCACTTCCCTTTTGCATTTTATTACACCTTGTATCTTTTCAGGAACAGTTTGCACTTATCAGTGGAGCTTTAAATACTGCCCTAGCGAATAAACATTTCATTTCAGTAAACAATCCCCAGAAATAGATTTTTACCGCAAGTAGTTTGTTTTTAATAACACATGCTGCCTCTTGGAGTTAGATTCCTAAAGGAACTGTAAAATGAATTTCTATCACAGCATCTGACTTCCCTTCTTTGTCAGCCTTCCCACAGATGTGTTGGGTTCCCTGTAGTTACAGGTCAGCTTCTGTTTATTGAGAACTAAATCAAAACAAACCAAAAGAAAAAATACCCAAAAAACAATGGAGTGGGGAGATAGAAAAGGAGCGCACATACACCAAGATAGGTGTTCTGAAGCAAAATTGAAAACTTTGGGCCCAAAACAATATTTTTTCAAGTAAAAAATGCTGGCTTCTAGAACACCAATTTCAAATTCTTGAGTGTGGTATGAAGATTGCTGTTAGGAAGTCAGCATTATGATCCTTTATGGTCCCTGTTTTAGTCAGAGAGTTTTCACTGTCATTTTGAGGTTGCCAGCATTTTTCAAAAAATGAATCTAATTTCTGTGGACCTGATTTTGAATCTCTTTTAAAGTAGTGTAAACAAAGCAAGGTTTGCCTGTGCAAAGCACTGTGGAAGCAATGACCATATATTCAAATCAGATTCTGCAGAAGAAAGCTCCTCTACAGCTTGTACTTTATACATACAGTGTTTGGAAAACACCTAGGTCTCTCATCAATTTTCAGGAAAAAAATTCAGCAGTGATATTTTTGTGGACCAGATTAAAAAAAAAAAAAAAATCAATCCCTTGTGGATTCATAGTGCTTGTATATGAGGATTAGGCTAATGCAGATTCACAGGCAAAAATCAATGTAGATTTCAGAAATCCCTTCTGCTAACGATGGAACTGATCATGCAGTTCACAGGCTTAATTATGTATCTTCTTTATGAGACAATAGTAATATCTCTTCACATGGACATAGAAGTTGAATTTAACCTTCACCCTATACTAATATTTTGCTTACTGGAAAAGTATAAGTAAAGTGATAAATATTACTTGCTTGATCAAAGAGTAATAAAAATGCTAGGCTATTGTATAATTTGTTGAAAATAACCATACTGTAAGGAACAGATTAACTGCTCCCATCTGTCCACCAAAACATCAAATATAAAGACTATTTCCAAAGTAATATCATCTACAGAAGTTGCAGCATTAGGCAGAGGTTTATGGTAATTAGTGTAGCTATCACACAGATTTTATGCTTTACTGGAGTAATATTGCAGAGACCTTGTAATCTGAGGGTAACAACATTTCTCAAGGCAGAGAAAGGACCCATTCCTTTTAAAGGGGTGCATATTTCATGTGAAATCTCCCAGCTCATTCTGAGAGCTACTGAAGAGCTGAAACACAGTGAAAGCACTAGGGATTTTTTTTGCCTAGGGATTGCAGAACAGTGCTCCAGGAGTTGTGTGAAGGCACAGAGGATGCAGGGGTGGTTCACACCCCAGTAAAATTTACGTTCACCATAAGCATATTGGTGGTTGCAACAGGAGGGGCAGTCCTGGGGACTTCTTGCACTGCCTGCCATGCTTCATTTTGAGACATGCCAGCCCTGTTGGTGTTGGGCAGATTGCTTTCCCCAAAAAGGGTTTGCCTTCCTTCTCTCAGTTTCTCAGTCATCTATCCTGAGTTTCACTGCATACAGTGTTGAATATCAAATATCATATTAAGGCACATTTTCTGCCTTCTGACCCCTTTGATCTGTCTCACTTCTCTCTGCCATCCACCCACCACAGCTGCAATTACTCCAGCTGGTTCTGCAGTGCTCTGGGGTTCTGCATTAAGATGAAACTCCTCCTGTGATCTTGAATGAGGAGGATGTATTTGAAACCACTGTCTCCTGTGATGCTTACAGAAGGAGCTGAGAGTTTTTGTTACCATTCCTTGTGCTTTGATGCACATGGAAAGGATAGAAATAGTTTTATTTGGTGCTCCCTGAGGTACAAGTAAGGTTGCCAACATGCATACATAAAAGAAAAAATATTTGCCATCTATTAATGACATTTTTGCCTATTTTTTTAGATTAAAAAAAGTGAAAACAAACACTTCGGTTATTATGGTGTGTTGCTGAGCTTGAGATGCATCCATTCTTTCTTGCTTCTGGAATAATGCAGCATATGGTGGTTATTGCGGGATTAAAGAAGAGGCCCAATTTTAATTCCAACAGTAATCACGTGCTTTTTTTTTGTGACTTACAAAGGCTGACGAGAAATGGATTTAGAATATGGGATTTGAATTTTATTACCTTGATATTCTCTTAAAAGGGAGCTTTTAAATTGTCAGTTCCTTATAGATTGTGTGGGTGTGCTGGGGCTGTAATGTTAATGGCAGCTGGGCACAGCTGCTGTTGGTTAGGATCATCTTCTCGAGGAGACTCCACAATGTGATTGCAGAACAGAGAGAAATGTCACATTTTTAGGTGTTCAGAGTAGTTGAAATTAATCAATTAGGCCTGTGATGTAACTTTGAGCTGTAATGTATTTCTAACATAGAATGTATAAAAGACATTTTAGTTCATGATTAAGAACTAAAATGAGGAGGGAAACCCTGGATGTGGTGATCATTGAGCTCAGATGGAAGAAAACTGTCAATGTGGGAGAAATAGACACCTGTACAACCTTTTCAAAAGCTTAGTTTGAGTTTGCCTCGTATCCTGCCATAAAGTGGCTGAAGAGTGTTCAGAGGGAAATTTTGCTGTTTTGTAAGATTTTGTTATTTCCAGTGTTATGCTGAAGTAATACAATAGGGGATTTACAAGGAGAATAAAATTCATGGATGGGTATTTCCATGCTCTTTCAAGTAGACTTGGTGTTTTCCAAAAGAATTAAATCCCTTGACCTCGTGAATGCTTTCAGATACTTTTCCTATTTCCTTCCTACACCTTGAAACATAAACAAGCTCCTTCTCTACTTGACTTTGCTTCTCCTCTTGGTAATTTTTGCGTTGTGAATAGTCAGATTCTGTCTTCACCACCATCACATTTTTTTTCAATAAAGTCAGTAACAGGTTCCTCAAGGCAAAATCTGCAAATCTGCTTGGTCTGTTGAGCTTTTTTCTCTGTCTCTTTTTTTTTTCTTTTTTAATACAAACAGTATTCTCTCTCTTTTTAAACTTTCATCCTTGGGCTTCCAGGTTTCAGTCAATATTTTTCTAGTGTTCTTTGCACATTTTTCTTCATTTTCACTGTTACTTGTTCCTATTCGGTCTTCTCTGCAATAATTCTTCCAGATTCTCATCCTTTCTTCCTGTGATTTTTGTTACTGCCTTCTGCATTTGAAACTTTGAACTGTATTTTCATGTTGATGACATCTAAACTTCCTTTGAAATCTTTTCATATTTCTCTTGCCTTTTCTTTCCTTGTTCTGGTTACCTGCAGCTCAGGCCCAGTCACTGTTAACTTCCCCAGCTGCGTTGCCATTCTCTGCACACTCTCTATCCCCTCAATGTCTTTGTTGTGATGAGCAGCCCAAAGCAGGATTTGAGGTGTGGCCTCACCAGTGCTGAGTACAGAGGGGCAATCACTGCCCTGGTCCTGCTGGCCACACTATTGCTGGTACAGGCCAGGATGTTGTTGGTCTTCATGGCCACATGGACAATGTCCAGTAACTCTCATCCCAGGCCATCTACAGTCACTGCCTTGACTCTGATCCATTATCTGCTCTAGTAATAGCTCACTTGCTCCTACTTCTCATGGAGTACAGGGGGGAGAAAGGAAGTGAAAACAGCAGCAGCTACTCCTTTAGCTTCCTTGTTTATAATGAAATATGGAAGGTAGGTGCTTGTGCTCCTTTGTTATTTTCCTCTTTTACGTTTGTGTAAATGTAAAGGGGAAGCAAATCTGTTCTTTCCATGGCCTTGTTGAAAAAAGAAAGGAAAAGGGGGTGGAAAGAAAGGCATAGAGACAGCGAACAGGTACTTGAGAAGTTCTGCCCAGAGGAGCTCGGTGAGGAGAAGGGCATGATGGCACCTATCTGCCCAAAGAGGTGTTGAGTGCTGCTGTGGCAGGACTTCCAGTTTCCAGCTTTGCCTAGATCACTAATGCTGATGGTGTGAGCAATACATGTGTGTACTGGGATCAAGCATCAAGCATTGCTTGACACCAAGCACAATGTTTTTGGCTGTAGCCTTGTGAGAGAAGTGTCTGACCAGACAAGGTAGTGCAGATCAGAGCCAAGCCCTCCATCAGGCAGCTGTTGAGGCAAGAGATCACTTCATACTGCTGGACGTGTGGAATGTAAGAGGAACCAAAACAGCCATCTATACAGTCGTCTTATAGATAGTTTACAATTAAAAGGTAATTTACTGTTGAAGTCCTGTAAAATAATGCATGCAAAATGCTGATGTATAGATTTGTGTTGTGGGATGACAGGCAGCACACAAAGCAAGTCACAGCCACCTCATGCTGCCTCTCCCCTGCCCATTTTATGTAGCAGTCATGTGAATGTGGATTAAAAGGAAGCAGTAAAAAATCAAGCAGTAGTTTGTTAAAACAGTATTGAAGGAATTGTTAAACTTGCTTTAGTCCATCTCGCTAACTGTTCTGTATCCTTTGGGTTTATCTGGTCCCAGCTAGTTTATACAATATTTCTATTGCAGTCATACATACTTTCAGATACTACTCCAGCTGTTTCTCAGCTCAGATTCAAAGTGTACATGGCACATAGTGCCTCTTGAAACCCTACATGCTTTGCAGTAGACATTTGTCTCTTATATTTACTCAAATAGAAGTGGATATAGTGTTTTTTTCTCAAATTTTTGATCTGACTCCTGTGACTCTGACTCCAGTAAGTAATGCCAGTAGCATGGGTAGATGGATCTGACAGGGCTGAAAACTAACAGCATGTCAGACGCTTTTCTCCAATGAAGGCTATAGATCAGAGCTAGGAATCTGCTGGAGCCGGAGAGGGTGACAGGGGAATAACATCCCTTTCTCTTCCATCGACAGGGGTAATAACTCCTGGCTCCCTAGGGACAGATTGTAAAAGCCAATAGCCAGAAGCTGTGAAGCAGGGAGGGCAGAAGAATTGAAAATTAAAGAGGGAGTGAAAATTTTGTGTGAGGCTTTAGTGAGATGTTGGAATAAACCATCAAGTGTCATTCTTTTAATTGCCTTATTGTTGACAGGGTTTTTGCAATGTTGGGTTTTATTAGTTTATAAAGTTAAAATACTAGTAAAACACTAGTTAAAATGATTAAGATATACCATTCATGCTTTTATATGTAGCTAGGCATTGTGTATTCTATGCTGTTATTATAGAAAGTACGTGGAAAAATGTTTTGCAAATACTGCTTTAAAATTAAATAAAACAATTTTTTTAATATCATTACTATACATAGACATATTCTGAGCATGGTGATGCCATACACAGTATAAAATTCTGATCATTAATTTAAATGTCTGTGTGATTTATAGGTGCTATCTCCATGTATAAAATTCCATGTTGTTGAATTTTTTGTAGTTCACAAACATTTAAATTTTGGCTGCCTTTGTGTCCAGGAGGAGTGTTCCAGTCCTGATAGATTTTATTAATGTTATGATACCTGCATTATCCCGTGGGTCTTTAATTCATTTCTTTGTGGAGCAGTAGCTTTTAACAGGTTAATGACAAACACTTGAAGAAGCAGAACAATAATGAAAAGGCACAGCTCCTGCACTTTTAAGAAATAGAAGTGTTTAAAAGTGGTATTTTTTATATGAGTTGTTCTTGCTTAGTTTTTAAAGTGTGACTGGTGTTTAGTTAAATCTTTTACAGACTCAGTTCACTGAAGGTGACAGAAGTACTCACTTGAGCTCAATGAAAAGTAGACATGACAGTAAATTTTTCAGTCAGAGACAGGAGATCTTGTTATAGGAGTCAGTATGGGGGTCAGGGCAGAGCCTGTTGATGATTGAGGAAAAGAGAAGTAAATTCATTCTGCTTCATGCACTTTGTCAAGTGCCAGTAGCTTACCATTGAGAACTAGTCACCCGTTCTAGTCTTACGGCCCTAGAGGTCACTCATTTGATATAAATCATAGCACTGCATAGGCTCAGCAACCTATTGCCATTCCAGATGAAATAAAAAGAGAGGAATGCTTCATTCTGAATTAAAATGGCTGTGAATATCCCACCACATGTTGCTGTTTAATGCAATATGTGGTTAGATATTGATCTCCAAAATCAAGTCATTAAAATGTGCAGTTTTTGTTTATTGGAATGAAGCAATTAAATGCTTCAGTTATGCCAGACCTTACCTTTTCTGATGAAAATTATTGATTTCTTGCCACAGCTTTATAAGCGACAATGTTTTTGATTACTCTTGACAAACCTCCTTGGAGTGTTAATTAAAATTGTACCAGATGAGCAGGTGTGGGAGATCATTAGATCGCCCGGATCACACACTGTACTTCATATTCTGCAGCCTTGCATAATGAATAGGGCACAAGAGGGGAAAAACAATATCTTCATCAGCAGAATTAGCATCTTCTCTCTCTTTTCTTTTTTAACTAGGTGACATTACATTTTACAGTACATCCATTTATCATTAATGGAATAACTTCTGAATCTGATTATATTAAATTTCTTTTGAAATATTACATTGCTACAAAAATGCAAAAAATTAAATACTCGAGTAGTTTGTGTGTGAATGCTCATAAACTTGCAGTACCTACTTCATGTTTTCAAAAACAAAGCAGAAACTTTGACATTTTCTGAGATAAGACATTTTAATAATGTCTGCATTTTTCTTTGGCTTAACTACATGATTGTATAAAATAGCATGAGAACTATTGATTATATTGGTTTTCAAAAAGCAAATTATTTCATGATTTATTAATTTACCATAGATTTCTTGTCTGATACAATACTAATTGATTGATAATTTTTTTAAACCTTAATATTATGCTAAGAAAATGACAGCTTGTTTTAGTTGTGCTGTACAGTACAAGGATGGCCTATGCTAGTGATTCCGAAGCCTGTGCAGCGCTGTTCTGTTGACTAGGCAGTGTGAAGGAAAAAATAGGAATAAAAAGAACTAAGAAAAGGATGTAATGTAATTAAGGATGGGATATTTGTTTGGAACAACGGAGGGAAATGGGCAGAAAACCTGATCAAAAACTTTTTGGCCTGTAAATAAACAGCTGCCATTAACATCACAGGTGAGTCGCAGTCATCGCTAACTGGAAGCTTGTGTGATGTGTTTGTAGCTCAGGCCGTCTTACTGAACTGTCAGTTTGGGCTTTAGAGGCTTTACACTGAATAAAGGGGGGATATTAAAGAAAAGAAATACTTTGAATAATACTTGGAAAAAGGTAGTGCATGAGCAGTGTTTGGGATAGGTGTTCTCTGGAAGGGAGACAAGTAGACATCACACACCCTTTGACTAAGTTGCCTTCTATGTGCCTGTCTATCTTTCTAGGAAATGAGATAAAACTTAGTGTTTGCAGTTGTAGTTCTTAGTATTGCAGCACTTATTTAATGTCAATAAAATTATTTGAAGTCTTAGCATAACTGTAAATTCAAATCACAAAGAGATAGGCATTTCTTAATGATTCATTAGCTGTGCATTATGCTTTTGAAAATCTGTCCAAAATGGGAATAATATTGAAAACAGGCAATCCTGTGTTTACTGTTCCTATTGCAGAATTAGAAAAGATAGCACATTGCAACAATGGAAGAGAAGGTTCAGAAGTTACCTATGCATTGGAAATGTGGGTGTATGGTTCTAGCAGAAATCCAGCTGGATGAGTTGAGTTGTCCCACTGATTTAGGTGAGCAATATAAATGAGCTGGATATTATTAACTCCAGCTATAGTGACTCCTTTGCAGTAGTAGTGGTCTATATTTGAATGTTGTAATTTGATAATGTTTTTGAGCTTGAATGCAGAATGTGTTGATCACTTAAGTTTTTTGACCTGATTCTCAAAGATGTGGATATTTTTGAAGTTCTGTAAAGCATTCTTTAAATAATGAATCTGTTATTTGCTGACTTCACATAAAGATGTTACTTCTTTTCATTACATTTGAAAAGGATGATATTCAAATGCATATAATTTGCAGGACAATTTTCTGTAGATTTCAAATATAATTTGGAGGCTGGTTCAGTAATCTCTTCAGAAGAAAGTATTTCTCTTCCTATTACTATGATTTCTTTTGTGTTAGACCAAAAGAAAGGGAAGAGGATGTTATTTGTGGAGTGACAGAAATTGCCATGCACACAGTGTTTGCTTGGTAGCTTCAAAGTGGCTGAAAGAAGATTCATCCTTGCAGGATGGTTTAACATGGATACCTCTAACAGCCAGTGGTGCTTGGTACCCTCTGAAATAGCCTTCGGGAGGCTGTTAAAGCAGAATGGAAACTAATCTGTGCTCTCAGGCCCTGTCAGAGCTGAGGTATAATGTGGAAACCTTGGAGTGTTGCTGCTTGTGTGCTACCTTTCTGGTGGATAAATAGGATACTGCAGCCGCTTGTAAGAGTCAAACATGTAAGAGCGAAACTTTGCAGGAAAAAGCCAGTGACAAAAAAGATGACAGAATGGAACAGTATAAGTGAGAGAGAAAGAAGAGAAAATCGTATCCTATGAGTGTTTAGGGTGGGTTTTTTCCCCATGTTTTTCAATGTATTTGTGCCTGTTGATTTGAGATTAAGAAATCAAATTCTATTTTAACTGGTATACCAAATGTGTCATGTGATTTAGTGTATAATAATACTTCCACAGGTGGAAAACCAATTCTGGACTGTATTATCAGCACCCTAAGAAAAGGCTGAGTGCAACAATTTCAGTTTTTTACCCCATATTTAAAAATAGTTTTTTTGTATGTGAATACATCCAAATAAGCTTTCAGGTTCCTGCCTTTTCTGCTTTCCAAAAGTATTAGTTGTATAAAACTGAACTGAAGGAGTGTTTATCTAAAGATGCAGAACAGGAGTAATAATAATAATAATAATAAAAATAAAATTTCTACTTTACATAGTTCCTTTAATTTCAGAAGTCAAAGCATTTCACAATCACAATTTCATTACAATCAGTGATTAAATGTGAAATAGCCAGAGTGCCTAAGATACAGCTTTGATTGCCAACTACCCAAAATGTAGGCAGGATATAATGTAGTATATTATTGGATAGTCATGGGAAAATCTCCATGCTTCGCACTGTTGATTTCCTATTTTTTTCTTCAGAACAATTACATCAGTGCATTTATAAGTAATTTTTTTCTTTTGTGGCATTCCCATGGCTGTTGGCCATGTAAAATGAGTGAAACCTGGAATCTCTCAGGATTAGTGGTTCTCTTTGTTCTTTGCTCCATATTGAAAATCGTTCCTGTCGGCTGGTGCTCTCCAAGCTGCCTGGAAGAACTTTGGCATAGTTTTCCTAACCTTTCAAACAGTAAAAGCAAAACCCTGCTTTGATTTAAAAAAAAAAAAAAAAAAGAAAAGGCAAAAAAGCGCCAGAGGACTTTGGCCCCGAGCCATTAAGGATGCAGGCGACTGCGGTGCGGTCTGACAGCGTATTCCACAAACCCTGCAAAGTTCTCCTCGGGGTCCCTGGAGTGGCTGAGGCACTTTGCTTGTTCTTAACATATATCAACTGTCACCCGACAGCACTCGGTGCTGCACCGAACACAATGGAACATCCAGATGGTCTAAACAAAGCCAACAAATGTTCACTGCTATTAAAAGCTGTTTACATCAACTTCCAGTATTTCATGTGCTGAAGTTTATATTGTGTCACTACTGGGGTGCTTAGCTCCATCCTCAGTTCGGAGCAGGGATTTCTAAACTATTGTTGCTTATGTGTTAAAATAACATTCTGAATATGCCTTCAATACACGCCACTGAACTTTTTTTTCCTTTTAAATAGGAAATTGGTCATTGTATGCTAATCACATGCTTTCAAATAATGTAATTGATTGTCCCATCTAATTTCCCCTTGCTTTTCCCCCAGTAGCCTCCTTGCAGCGCCTGGGCCCCGCACATGCATGTCCCAGCCGCGCTCGCCTGCCGGGCACGCCGCTGCTGCCTGCCAGGCTGGGCTGTGCCACTGCCCCTGCACACGGGCACCAACTGATGGAGGTGCTGGGGCATGCTGTGTTCTGCCTTCATCCCTGAGACACTCTGAGACATCTCCTGCTGTCCTGTTAGTGATTAACACGCGGAGGTGACAAACGGACATTTTACACCTCCTTCCTCTGACCCTTGTTCCTGGTGTTGCCTTTACTGGAAAGCCACATCCCTGCCTTCTGCTTGCTGAAATAAATTAATTGATGGGACACAAGCTTTGCTTAGTCTTTTGTTTTTCATGAGGCTGCAATAAAATTCTTAGGGGAGACTGTGAATGAGGAAATCATTCTAAAACAGTGCTGTATTTTGCAAGTGTGATTTCTGATTAATCATATACCATTCTTGCAAAAAATGACCAAGAACTGCTTAAAGCACTAAAAATATCCCTTAATTGCAGTGGTTTAAGGAATTCGGGGATATAATATTCTTTCAAATATATGAGTGAAAGATCACATGCAAGCTGTTATCCATCTGTGGAGTATTTGTTTGCAAAATAAAAAACAACTGTTTTTTCAATTTAATTTTTAAATGAAACCTGACTAGCCTTCCCTCCTCTCCACAAGTACCAGATCAAGGCATTAGAGAAGAACAAATTAAATCCCTAGCCTTTCCAGATAAGAACTTTTTCTTTGGTTTGCACCCTGTACATCTAACTATTACTGGTCACCACGCTACAAGTGATAAAAAAGAAAAAAAAAGGAACGCGAAAAAAATTTTTAGACCACAAGAATCTAATTTTGGCATTCACTACCTCTTTATAATGTCAGTGGTGTTTATCCCAGCATATGTCATTCACCTGCATGTTAGTTGTAGCACTAACTGTCACAAAATGAACAAAAACATGCTTATTTCTTCTGAGAGAGAAATCCCATCTTATAGGTTTTAAATAAATAGAGCTCTGCAGCACCATAACAGGGGTACTGCAAACATGTTCTGAAGGTCTATATTGAGTATGCTAATCTAATTCTTTCTAAAGTGTTTATAGTTTGGAGAAGATTTCTGAAGATGTAAATGTATGAATGAATGATTGAAACTGTCTGAATCCTGCTTGGTGTTTTTAAAATCTTGCAAAACAGAGGTACTCTTAATAGAATGTAATGTGTTACAGAACTATTTTCCATTCTGACAATAGCATGCAACCATAGGGTAAGTAAAAAAAAAAATTTTTGATATCTGTTTTCACTGTTAGTTGCAAAGGGGATATGGCACACAGTGCATTTTCCTGGTGTGTGCTCGCTGATACAAGACTAATTCCTGTTCTCAGAAGCTTTGAACATGAGATTCATAGATTGAGATTTGATTTGCAAAACTTTTTCAAGTCAGTTCCATTTCATTCTGAGCTTTATTTAATATTTAACTTTAGGCTATTTATTTGAAAATCTTGTTTGTAGGATTCTTCCCCACACTCCTCAAAGTGTTGCAGAGAACCAGAACAAACTCTCCTGTTTTTCATGTTCTTCTCATTATTTTTTTGTTGCACAGCTAGATCTCCTTTCCATACTCTCTTGTACGTAGACCAACCAAATCCTTGGCTGGCTAACATCCTAAGGAATAAAGTTACTGCTGTTACTGAATTTTCTTCAAGTCTCACAATGCTCATGTTGTTTTCAGAGATGAAATGACTCCTTACAGATATCACTATGTGGGGAATGTAATGGAAGGAGCCCAATACATCTCTCTTTCATGAAAAGTCTGTGATTCACCTCATTGTCCTGAGCATTTTTGGTCATTTTCCTGTCCTGGTGGGTGAACAGCACTCCTCTGCATGGAGATCAGGTCCCGGCTTTATGGTGAGCTTTGTGTGCAGGACACACGCTCTGGAAACACCAGGGTAAAGGTTTTGCATAATGAGGTTGCACAGTGTTCAATTCTTATGGGGTCAGTGCATCAGAAATGTGAAATATATAGAAGAAGCAGTGTTAAGCCCTGCTGGCACTGAAGCCATTGCATTTGAGATTTCTTTTCTGGAAAATCAAGCAGGTTTCTATGGTATGTTGGAAAATGACAACAAAACGAAATATTCTGCATTACAAAATGATTAATCTCTGATGTTTCCATTCCAGGGAGTTTATTGCCAAAACTGTAGGAAGTGGATGCATAAGGAAATGTTTTACAATGAAGATGACATCATTAATCTTCAGCACTTCTCTAAGCAAGACCTTTCTTGACCATGCAGAATGATAGAAAAAAAATATTTTACTTTATATAAGGGAACCCTGAGAGATTCAGGACAGAAAACTCTTCCAAAGCCATGGTTTTCATGTTTGACAAGGGTCAAGCTTTGTGCCCGATGTAGATGAGCCTTTTGGAGCCAGATTGTCAATCCAAATGCAAGCTGCTCTGTTTCCTGTTTATGCCTGTGCAGAGTTACACATCCTGACTCGCTTGCCTTCAGCTGCAGGTTTTTCCGCACTCCCTAGGAGATTTCTTCCTTAAAATGGTTTGTTATTTATCATTTAAGTAAGCCATTGGAATTTTGTTAATTCCTGTTTTATTTAACACATGCAAAACGGTATCATTAGCTGAAGGAAGATAAGGTAGTAAGAGTTACTGATACTACTAATTAAATGACCTTTGCAAAACAAAATCTGATCAGCCTATGCCTGAATGTAGAGAACCGATGCCAAGTTTACTGCTTCACAGAGGTCTGGCCTATTGTATATCTGACCTGAGGTTATCAGCCATTGAAACCTGGTCTAGTAATTTAAAAATAAGCTTTTTGTATATTACACGTTTCCATTTTTCCATCTGTCATAAGATTAATTGAGCATGTTTCAGCATAAAGGGACATTCTTAGAAGAGCAGTTTGCTTGGTATGAAGCTCCTCCATGGACAGAGACTGTAGGAATTTTTTATTGTTCAGCAGTATAGGTTCTAAGTAGTCATATTTTTTTCTTTTAATTCCCCCATTCAATAAAGTGGACTGAAAACCAAAGATACCTGACAGTTCATGGTGCTTTGTCCTTTCCCTTTAAATTGGAGTACAATGAGAAATAATTCTGATTTTAGCCAGGTTAGGGCTATCAGATTTGTTCTGCATTGGCTAAGTCATGCTTTTCTTTAAAGGTAAAGTTTTACTGCATTTATTGGGCTTTCTTAGTAGGTACCAGAGAGCTTCTGTTAATGGCCTTCATGCCTGGCTTAAAAGCTAAAGAAGGGTAGTTACTGAGGAAGGAGATTGCTAACTAGGCCTTACGTCCAAGCAAATGTGGATGCTATTTGATACAATGACTGACAGTGAACTACATATTCCTCCCTCCACCTCTCTTGTTGCTTTACTTTAGCTAGAAATCTACATGCTACACTGATTGATCTAAAAGGACCGTATTGATGTTGGAAGGGATTTTTTTACTTTAACAGTGGATGATATAAATGATATAAAATGATTGATATATGGCATGAGCAGAGTGTGTGTGTAATAAAAAGTCATAGTACGTTGAACCAGCATAATTGCAAAGAAAACGATTTTGCAGCTTTTCTGGAAATTTGACAGAATTAGGAGGAGCCCATATTTTCACTGTACTCAGTAGGAGCAGAATTGTACATGATCTTCAGCTGGAGTCAATTGGCCTCGTTTCAAAGTTAATGGTCCTTTTGGCCTTTACACTAGCAAATAATATAACCTGTAAGATACTGATAAAGACTGGCAAAAATAGCAGCTGTAACGAAAATGAAGAATTTCTTCCTTTGATCACTTATTCCTAGTTTGTGAGTAACTCCATTAAACTTGGTAGGGCTACCTATGCATATCAATATGGTTTCTATTGGAATTGTATCTAAGTACTTCCCCAGGATTAATAGGTTTTAATTTAGTGATACTCCTATGAGGCACAGAATTCTCATTGTTCCCATTTTAGGAGACTGAAACTAAGCAACTTTATACATTGATTTGTGTAACCTGGTGTAAGACTCTGAGGCATCTTGATTCCAGGGTGTTTCCACTCCCAACTCTGAGGTGGGCTCAGCCACTCCTCCTAGAAACTTAAGTACCAAAGATTCACACCTGAAATTTTCCTTCTGAACTTTGTGCCCATTCAAAACTCCCCCTCTCCCCACAAAAAGAAAACCCAAGGCAAACAAAAAGTCCCATACAAACCATCCCATTCCACAAGCCAGCTTTGGAAAAGTCATTATGCAAAAAAATCTTTCATATGCACAACTGAATGAATTCCTTTTCTCCCAAAGGTTGATTATATTTAATGATAGAGTAGAGCTGAGGTTTAGAAATTTGGTTTTAATAGATGTTAAACTAACCATTAAATGCAATCAGATTTGTTTCCTATGTTGTTTGAAGTCAAAAGGGTGGTCAGAGGCTCTTTCCAGACATTCCCTGTTGTCTTGATAAATTTTCTTAAAAAACAGCTGATGAGAATATATATATCTTGAGTAATGTCAGTATTGTTTGACTATCTTTTTCTATTTTTATAATCATTTATTGTTTGCTTCTTACATTATAGATGTACCTGATGTAAATTGCAGAAAATAGCATTTTAAATGCTTTTCCTCAATTATCTTCTAAGTACCTGTAAGATCATGAAAACACCCTGCAGTACCCAAGTTAACTTTAGAAGGGTTAAGCAGCAATTCCCTTGGTGACCATGTTCACATTGTGAGATGCATCAACACACGTGTTTTGTCTATCAAGCCAAAAGAATATCCCATATAGGGCTTTTCCCCACAGTAATCAAGGCTGAAGACAGAAAAACAGCATTCTCTTCAGAGGATGCAGCAACAACATGAACTCAACCTTTTTTAAAGACTAAGCTCTGCTACCAGTTCCTTTTGCAATTGATTGCAGTGTGACTTAGTTTCCTACAGTGAAGGCAGTCAAGGCAAAAAGCACAAGACTGCAGAATAACAAAAATGTGCTGCTCTGCATAAAACTCCTGAGTTTCAGACTTGCTGCTGGTCAAAGCTGGCCTATTGACCCCTGTCCACTCTAGCTGAGTAAACCTGCAGGTCTTTGCTAAGGTATGTTGCAGCAGGAAAGGTCTTGGGCTCTAATTAAATGCAGAAGGCATGCAAATAGGCTTTCCAGATGTTCTGGTTAATCTAATTAATATAAATCTGAGCCTAATGCCTTCCTTTATTTTGGAGGTGAAAGAAGTGTTGTGAAATACTTGAATCTTTGAAAATGGTATTAAAACATGGTATTTATTTGTCTCTTTTGTTTTGCACTAATTTTTTTGTTTTACTTACAACAAAATTCATTTTGCCTACAAAGAAGCATTTTGGCTGCCTTTTTCTGGAAAAAAAATTGGTTGGCATAAAAGCAAACAGCCTGTGGATTTGGCAAGATGATCAACACAAAGATTTCTCTTCCATTTACAGAAGAATATTGCATTATGAGAAACGTGAATAGTAATCTCTCTTTTATGCACCTTGGGATGGCTTGCTGGAGACCACCCAATTTTGCTTCAAAAACCAACCAAATAAAACTAAGGCAAACAAAACAAGGTATGTTCTCAGCTTTGTTTTAAAATAACATAGGCATATTTTTACTAAGGACACAGTTTTGACAGCCTCTTCTTTGCAGAATTCTCATCTGCTCTGATCATTTGATAAAGGATAATTTTTCCAGGTTGCTTTGCTTTTGTTTAGTTTATTTTTTTCTTCAGAATTCTTAACCTTTTCATACTTCCAGTGTATTTTTAAATTATTGCAAAAATTCCCCTTCCTTCTCCTGTGGCTAAGCAGGAAGCCAGCAGGATACCAATACTGCTTACTCACGGAAATTAAAAACAAAACAATAGGTAAGAAAAATAAAGAAATAGAACAAACAAGAGACACTATCTTTTCTGTTTAAGCTTAATGTGTTGTACACTGGGTATTCAGTATACTAGACCTTAAAGTATTGAAACTTCCGCAGGAGAGTTTCTGCAGAATTTGGCTCTTAGTTATTTCAGTGTCTGCAGCTGAAACATGGAGTTGAACTACTGGTCTATCTGTGTGCCCAAAATCCAGGGAAAAAAAGCAGTAAGTCAGCAATGGCAGCCTTGCAGCCCAGATTCCAAGTTCAGAGCTGATAGTTTTTGGAGAGGCATTCTGTTCATTAGTTTATTTTTGTCATACCCCTGCAGACACCAGTGTTTATGGGGCTCCCCAGGCAGGCATGGGTGATGCCAAGCTGTCTGGACGTGTGTGTTCATCCTACCCTCAATGTGTGAGGTGTCTCACTCTCCTGTCAGGTCTTTCCTGAGGTGCCTGGACTCCTTTTTCCAAGCAGAACTGCAGTGTGTGTCAGGAGAGCACTGTGCTTTGATTGAACCAGCCCAGATAAGGGCACAAACATATCCCTTTAACCTGTTTGTGCTGTTAAAAATTGCCTTAGGGAGAAAGAAAAGGGGCAAGTATGCTTCCATCTTCTTTTCCCTTTCTTCCAGTGATGTGGTGATGTGACCAAGTTGCCTATTTCCCCTTGAATCAAAATACACCTCATTAGGGTGGCTATTTGAAACATCTTCTAATGCAATTACTTAATTTCATTTATGTAACTTGTAACTCACCTCTCCTTCAAAAACACTGATTCCAAATTCTCAGCGTCCTGTTTTTCTCCAATGTTGCCTATCTTTTATTCTCTTAAATTTTCATTTGTAAGGTCATATGAATGGAGACTTGTATCCAATTTAACATCTTCTCTCTAGACTTCTCCATTTGCGTCTGATATGTGTGTGAAGAACAGCTCATAACATGATTGAACTCCATTGATTTTTCATAAAAGTTTAATAAGCTGATACAGATCAAAAGCATTGCAAAATTTGTTATAAATTCCTGTGGTGATCTGAACAAGACAGCGGGGAGAGCTGGCACCAGATACACGTTGAATTACATGCGGGATAAATACATGCATAAACACATGTTGAATTATGTGGAGGATAACAAGGATTTGAAACTTTTTGGTTAATCATTTTGCATATTGTGCTTCAGATTATGAGATTTAAAACATTGCATGGCTCTCCTTGTTAATGTTTTGTATTTGCTTGCAGGTGATTTGCTCATAACTGCTTTAGTAGGAAACTGATCTTGGAAAAATACTTTAATTACTTCGCTAAAAAGGAAACATTAGATTTACACAGATTAAACCTCAGAGCCCACTTTTCACTGAAATAGTTGACTAACATTGCATGAATCCATTCAAATCAGGTGAGGTTCCAGTTGTGCTACAATTTTTAATCAAGTCTGGGCAGAACTGTGTGATAAGTCCTTTGAGCTGGTTGCAGTATGAGTTGGGTCATGTTTGAAAAGTGCCTGGACAAAGTGCAGAGCCCGTGGTACATCAGTTACAGATGTCCTTTGGGCTTACAATGCAGAAAACACTGATGCAGAAGACTTCAGTAGCTTCTCCAGGAGCTTGGACAATGCCCTCAAGCCCCATCCCCTTCTCTGTGTTGGTCTGGACCTGTGACCACAGTGGGGGAAGCCTCGTGTGGCCATTGCTGCTGCTGAGCTTGTGGCCACAGGCCAGAGCCACGTCAGCCTGGTGTGTCATCCTGCAGGACATGAATCTTTCATGAGCGGCAAAACCTTTTTATGGCTTAACTTTGTTCCTTGAGCATGCAGTCTGCAGAGGAACAGGATGTTTACTGTATGTACAGTGACCATTCCCACTGAAGAGGAGCTGCCTTCAGGGTGGGCACAGCTCCCTTGGGGGAAGGACCTCCTGTACCTTGGCACAGTGGTGTAGGTGTGGGTCCTGAGGACCTCTAGTGTGTGCTGTGTTCCTCCCAAATGCACTAAGAATAGAATTTATTGCAAGTAAGGCACCATGTTTAATGCAATCCT
Source organism: Drymodes brunneopygia (assembly GCA_013400955.1). Lineage (NCBI taxonomy): Eukaryota > Metazoa > Chordata > Aves > Passeriformes > Petroicidae > Drymodes > Drymodes brunneopygia. The sequence continues at coordinate 1,418,024 of VZTZ01021927.1, read as the reverse complement.
CAGGTCAGCATTATCAGATGAGGTCTCACAGGATGTGATAAAATTCTTCTCATCACTAGCTGACGTTTTTGTGTCATATGTACCATATAGATGGCTTCATGAAAAGGTGTAGAATTTTCTTTTAAATTCAAACTCACAAAATATAGTTTGTTGAGAACATTAGTAAGTTTTGGCCATGGGTTTTGTGGCATGGTGCAAGTATCTTTTTAAGATAACCAAGAATGCCAACTTTCGTATGGATCTGCTGCACTGAAAAATGAGCCTTGTGCTCCCTTGCTAGTTGGGCAGTATAAGAGGGGAGAATTCAGTGCAGGAATCCAAAACCCTCTGGAAAGCATTTTTTATAGCTCCAATAAAGTCCTCTAGCTAGTTCAGTGTTTGCTATTGACACCAAAGACACTTGAATATTCCTTAATGTACTGAAATATTCCAGAGGGTCACTAGTAAGAATTGAGCATTTTCTGGCATGGCACACAGTTTTTAAAGGTTCCTCTCTATTATCATCTTCATTGCTGTCCCACAGATGAAAAACCAGGCAATTTCCTCTTTGGTTAATGCGCTGCCTCAGTGCTGCGGCCACGTTCAGCATGATGCGCTCAAAGTGTCAAGTATGAACCTGAAACTGGGGGGAGGATTCTGCAGGAGCTATAAATTCCCTCTTTTCCAGGGGTTCTTTCTGCACTCACCCTTGATGTGCAGGACTTATTTCTGTGCTTGGGTTAATGTTTACCTTTTCTTTATGGGTCATCTTTTATTCTAAAAACTAAATAGAAATCCTTCTGTTCATCTATTAAATTTGTGGGTTCTGTGTACTGTACAATATGTTTAAGGGAGGGGGATATTCTTTTCTGAATTATAGTTCTTCAAGTGAATTGGTTATTTTCTCTATAACCTTTCCTGTCAGTGCTTTCAGAAAGGCAATCCAGCAATCATCTAGGTGTTCATATTTTATGGTTAGTATCTTATAATTAAAATATATTTTCATATCATTTTAGTTTATCCAGTGTATATGTCAGGCTCTCGATCTTTGCACGGTGTCTATTGCTCTAAGACACAGTAATTTGTTAGTAGCTCAACATCTGATCTGTTCCACATTTCCTTCACACAAATGTGTCTTGAGTATGTTGTCATTAGTATTTATTTAAAAGTATTCATGGCCATCTTGGGACCTGCAGCTGGTTAACAGGTTTCAGAAGTCAGTGGAGAAGTGATCTTTTAGCCAAGGTGGTTCACCAAGCTAAAAACATCTTCTGAGCTGAGGATGGAGCCAGGAAAGGGGTGGTGGAGGACAGGACTTGGTTTCCCATTGGTGGGTGGATGGCACAGGTCTCGACTGCAGCCTCCTGCCTTTGCTCCGGCTCTGCTCCCGGGTGCAGCTGGAAGGGCAGGGTTCTGTGGACCACCTAGTCTTGTGATTTATGATGAATGCTGGACAAGGTAGGATATAGAAGCAGTTTATTTTCCATTTCTGTTCTGCAATTCCCAGATCACTCTGAAATTCTCCTGAAAGTCACTCAAGTTGGGTAAGTTTTGTGTGTTGTGTGTCCCCCTACCTTAGCTGTAAAGAGGATTCACCCAGACAAAATATTTTTGGGACCTACTGGGAAAAGAGACTGTATATTTGTGAAACTGCTTTTTTTTTTCTGTTGCGTGACAGTTGATTTTAGACATGTGAAAAGTTATTTTTATGTGGCCTTTCCTACCTTTGAAAATTAAGCACCTTTTTACTGTTTTCTTGGTTATGTTTTCTTATGCGTCTCTTACTCTGCTAAGGTGTATTATATTTTTTTTTCTCTGCAAAGACTTGTGACTTTTCAAATGCATGTGAGTAGCAATTATCCCTCTCCCTTCAGTAATGTTATGATTAATGTTTTATGTTTCTGAAGGATTCATCACTGTGGGAAAACATAGAATGCTGTGTAGAAAAGAAATCAAAGAATATTAATGGATTCAAATGAAGGGAAATGAAAATTGAATCCAGACTCACATTTGCCTGTACATTATTAGAATGAGCCCAAGTTTAATTTAATAGAAAGTAACTTAACTGTAGCTTAGTAATGCTGTTCTTTATCCTGTGTGTGAATAGCAAGAAATGTGGTGTACCAGGCAGGGAAAACAGTGTTTCTTACAGTTTGTATTAGACCACTGGAAAATTGTAATGTAGGAAATCTTAATGATAAATCCAGAAAAAACAAGTTGGCATTCATAAAATTGGCTTATTTACATGTAAATGGTACCAGAGCTGCAGTTAACTCCAAACACTCAGGAAACTAAACATGGGTTTCTGTCAGAGGCCTCTGAATTTTCTCCTTGTTACCTTTTTGTCTTCTCTGCCCTCCCTGCCAATTTCCTCTTGTTTTCCACCCCCCTACTTGGGAGCTCCTGCTGCCCTTGCATTGTCTCAGGTCTGCTCAGCTGCCCAGGGAGGTGGGCACTAAAGCCAGCACGTGGTGCTGACTTCCACCAGGCTGTCTGGAGGTGGAGGCACTCCAGGAGCTTCTAAGTTGAGGACTGACAACACCAGCAATGTTCTCACCGCGCCTTTGTGGCCACGTGTAACCTCCACTGCCCTAAGCAGGGACCAAGGACATCCAGAGAGGCTGCAAGAAATCCCAGCACATCAGCACACATGGCACAGGCTGTGGGAATAACCAGAGAGAGCTGTGGAGGAGCAGTGACCTGTGTGCCAAGTGCAGCCACCTCACAGCAGGAGCTACAGCAGCACGGAGAGCCTGGAGTTTATGGAAAGCAGTGGGTGTGTAGGAATAGGCCTTGTCTTCTCCAGTGGGAGAAATGTGCTGCCTTGGACATCCGTGGTGTTGAGCAGGCAGGGGGAAGGTCCCTGAGGAAGGGCCTTGTCTCAGCCATGGTGATGCTCATGGGAGCTCCAGCCAAGTGCTTTAAAATGAAATATATGCTTGTTTCCTGTATGGGATGAGCTGTGCCCTGAGGAAATGGGCAGTGCTTTGAATGTAGAGGGCTGGTGTCTCAGCTAACCTTTCTGGTGCCAGAAAAGGAGGAGTGTGGGGCTGAGGAAAGGGAATGCAGCTGAAGGATTTGTGTATCTTACTATTGTTTTCGGCAATAATTGTCTTTGAAGTGCTTTAAGTGAAATCAATGAAAAATGTATGAATAAATAATAGGAGGAAAGATTTACATTTTGGGCATGTAAATATTTTTTGACTAAGATTTTAAGCTTTCACCTTAGTATGTTAGGCTCTGTAGTCCCAAAGAGCAACTAAGTAGCTGCCATTAATTTTTATTTCCCTTTTACCATGTAGTTTTCATGGTTTGTCAGAGTTTGGGGCAGTAGTCGGTGAAGTGACAGGTGCCTTTCCTCATGCAACCCCTGTGCAGAATTCCCTTCTGCCACAAGGCTTTGAGCCTGGGTGACAGGTGCTCTTGATCTTCTGCTCTGCTGCCTCCTGTGAGTCTTGATGTCTTGCAAGGTCTGTTAGGAGAGAGGGAGAAAAACTTTATCTCTCAAAACAGAGGCAAGCAAATATCAAAATACCTGAAAGCTTGTAACACTTCAAGTGAAAGAGGGAGGTTCAGATATGCTATTCAGTGTTACTGATGTTTCTGAGAGCCCCTATGCACACTCTGGTTTCTGCTACAGGAGTGACAACAACAGAATCACAGGGGCTTTTGATTTCCTTCGTGGATGTTGCTTGGGTACAGTTTTTCTGAAAGGCTTTTGAGGAAGGCACTTCCTTCTTTTTTTTTCTTCAGTTTATTTGTGAGGATTTCTTTTCTTTTCTCTCTCTTTTTTAACCTTTTCTGTTTGCTTCTCAGATTATAATTCTATTTTCACCTTTCTGTCTTTATTTTACTGCAGGTACTTTGCTTTAAATTTTTGTATTTCTCTTCTGTTATGTTCCAGTGTGTAGGCTGGTTTTGACCTTTCAACTTTTGCAAAATATTCCTTCCCAAAACACACACGTCTTCATAACCTGCTTTACTTTGTAGATACATAGACTCATTGATCAGACTGGTTTTGGTGTGGTTTTGGCAATCATGCAGGTAAGCAGCAAGAGCAGACCTACCTATTCTATGTGAACAGTGAAATGCAACTGTATTATATCAGAGAAATTAAAGAGTGATTTGTCTGTACCAGCATTACCTGTATTGCCAGGTGACTGGTGTTACTGTCTGCACTGACTAAAACCTCTAAATCTCATGGAAATACATGACACAGATGGTCAGTTTAAGGGTTTTTTTTAAAGGATTTGAAATGGGGTGGAAGTCCTCTCTTTTTAAGATGTTCCCCACCCCCCATCTTTCTGTAAATAGTCTCTATTAGTAATATAACACATAAGTCATTAGTATGGTCTGTGTTCTGTGTTATTAAATAAGTAACTGAAAAGATGAAATTTTCATTTTGTTAAGTTTCTCCATAGGTTGCCAGCAGAGGAGAGAGTCTGGTGGGTAGTTCTGGGTATGTAAGTGATGTGATGAGTGCACACCTCACTGTTTTGGTGCACTTTTTGATACATCACTGCAAATGTGAGCACAGATTTAAATTAGTGAAGTCTTTTAAAATTAATTCCACCCCTTTTCTGGGAATGCTTTTTTGGGTAAGGTTGTCCATAAGAAACCCTTCATTTTCCAGAGCCATTGCTGGTGGCTTTAAGGAGGAGCTGGTTGCTTGCAGCATTTGGGTAACTGCAGAGGGATGATGTCCCAGTGCTGTGTGCAGGGGCTCAGGGCAGAAAGCAGGCATGACCAGCACTCTCCTGCTCCCCAGGTATGTGTACCCTGGTACAATGATCCACACTGTGGATTAAGATGTATTAGGTAGAGGGCTGTGAAATAGATTCTTAGCTATATCAATATTTATCAGTTATGACCTTCTGTCCCTAGTGAACGCTTATTTCTAAGAAATTAGAAAGAAAGAAAGAAAAGAAAGAAAGAAAGGTTCCCCCCCCAGAACAATGAAAAACCCCACCCAAATTCATACAATGTAAATAAGTTGAAAACCCCAAAAAACTTCTGTTGAGAGCTTTCTGGCTGTTGCTATGTTTTGGAGTAATACATTGCCTGAGATACAGCGGTGCTATGATGTATTAGACTAATAAATCATAAGAGTGTCATAGCTTTGATGATGTATTAATGGAATACATCGTTAAGGTGCCATAGCTCTTGTGATGCATTGCTCCAAACATGACCAACTGGGTGGGTTAGCACACAAGCATGTGTGTGTATGAAGTAGTGTTTCTCTACCTAAAAGTTTGTGTGAAAGAAAAGTTAGGAAGACCTGAAAGTCAGGGGCTTCTGGAGAGAAGGGTTGAGCTGGGTGGGACCAAAACTGAGGCTGGAGCTGTGTGCTTGCAAAATCTCTGAATGTTCAGAAAGCACAGGGAGGGAAGAAGAAGCTGCCTTTACTGAAGCAATGGCAAATTTTCATTCCCTTTCAAAGGGTACAGTAATGTGTGCTGTATTACATGAACAAGTTCAGCATTTTTCAAAAATGTCTTGACAGGTCTTTTTCAGGGTATTTTTTTCAATTTGCTATCATATTTTCTGGGAAAATTAGGTTGAAAAGGTTTTATGCAGATGTAAAAACTCTTCTGTTTTAGCTGTTATTAATCAATTTTTTGTTGTATGTGTCAGCTATATCTGGTTTCAGAAAAAAAAGTAGGGTAAGTTCTGGTAAGGAGTCTTTTAACAAAGTTTGTTTTTACCACATTTCCAGACATAGCGAGCTTTGGACAAGCTTTGGAGAAGCTTTCTGATGCAAACTGATAAATCCCCTTCACCCTGAACATGATATCAAACTTGAACAAAAGGTGTTATAAAGTACATTAAATACTGATGATGATACTCACCTCCTTGTTTCCTAACAAGAAGAATGTTTATGTGTTGTGTTTATATTGACGAGCTTTCTATTTCTTGCCTTTTTAAAAAGCCCTGTATTGTCATGTAATGGCTGTTACTGCATGTATGTCCTTGAATAGACTTAATTTATTGCCTGGTTTTGTTGAAAATCTAGCTCACAATTGCTCTGGTCTTGCAATGGTACATATTTACTAAATTTGATTATTGCTGTTTAATCAAATTAATCTCTTGGGCACTTTTGGCATTCATAGAACTGGGTGCAAGATTTGCCCATTATTGATTTTTTTTCCCCTCTGCCATGTTTAGAAAGAGAAAGATGCAGAAGCAGATGTAAAATACCACTTTTTGCTGAATCTTTAGAGAGGGAAGTGTGGGAACATTTTCAGATAGTGAAAATCAACCTTTCCAGTATAAATTGCTCTTTTGCTCTTTATGATGAGAGGCATAGGTATCCAGTGAAAAGGTTTAATTTCTCACATTTCACGCCACACAATAGTTGCAAAACTTTGCCCACTTTTTACATCACAGTATCTTGAACACTAGATGGCATTGGCATTGTTAGTGTGAATGGGGAGGGGATGGAGGATACTCAAACCTCCTTCCTTTAATGGCCCCCATCTTCCTTCCTGCCATCTGAGAAGCCCAGACAAGAAAATCCTCAAGTTCCCAGAGTTAGGTGCTCCATTTTCAGGCAACCTGCACTGACAGCTGCAGAAATGACTCAATGTACACAGCAGATTCCTGCTACTGGATGGTTTTGAACTGATTGCGCAGAGCTGAGATTGCACCTGCAGCTACCCCAGACATAACCTGTGGAAGATACTGTGCATGGACTTGCCAGCTGCTGTGTTGTGATGCATTCACAGCGATTAGCAGACTGCATTTTGCCTTGGGTGGGGTCTTGTTCTGTTTGGTTTGGGTGTTTCTGTATCCTGATAATCTCTGCAATAGTTACTGCAATGGTTAATTTCTTCTGATCCTGTCACCACTCTTGCCTATAGGAACAGGAAATTATGATGTTAGTGAGTATTCTAGGCATCTCTCGTTAGAAGCAGCAGTTAACAAGGGGTGTTAAAACTGATCTGCATATATAGATCTGTATCTTTTTCAGGCCAGCAGAACAGTGTTTTGCAGCATGAAAACTGATATTAGGATGTTCTGTTGCTGTCCTTTAATAGGGCTGATATGACCTTGGCTTTGTGTTACATTTTGTTATAAATGGAGAGCTTCAAGAAAATCTTGGGAAGTTGGTTGTGAGAAGCAATTTCTCTGTGTTGTTTCTGCTTCAAAGCTTGGTGTGAACTGCTATCAGGTGACTAACTCTGGGCTTAGATGGCATCCCTGCATGATATGGGAACTTGGCATCTCCTCAGTGATGCCCTAGATCTTCTTTAAAGGTCTATTGTGACCCAAACCATTCTGTGATGATAGAAGTTTAATTCTATCGACTGAACCTGTTTCTTTAGGAATGGCTGTGTAAAAAAGGGCTGTGAAAGTCATTTGTGCTTGGTGATGCAACAGGATAAGATCAGTAGTAGACCCACAATTCCCTTCTTTCAGAAATGTGCTGCTTAAAATACCCTGGGTGAGTTCCATCCCTTAAATTTGCATTATTTGTGGAATTTATATATCATAAGTGGTAAAGGAGTTGTTTGAGAAGCAATGCTTTGTTCCTACAATACAGCAGTGCATTTTTTACAAGTTGCTGTAATCTTTGGTGGGGGAGTCATGTATAACCCAGTATTAGAGGCAATTATTTTAATTACAGTTTAGTGACATGTCACCAGACTTGGAGCAGATGGCAAACGGATTCCCAGAAAACTGTGCTTTGTGTTCTGTGATTATTATCTAGTTTTTGCCGATTAAAATTAAGACAGGAGGTGGCAAAATAACCAAAGTAGTAGAGCCTGAAAAACTGAGGCAAGAAAGCGACTGAACTGTTTCATAAGGGTAGTAGTAGAGAGAAGTATGAAAGCAGTGCTGTCTCTTGCCTGCTGTCCCTTTATTAAGCATAAAACCTTTTCCAACGCCTGTTGTGGTAGTAGCTAGGGACTCAGCCCCAGGTCAGGACTTTGTCATGCTAGTGATTTACATACAGCTTCCTGGGCAATGGATGAAAATAGGGTTTTGTTTTCTTTAGAGTTGGGGTTTTTTAAAACTGTCATAGAGATAATATCAGTGAAAAACACTCACTGCTAAGGTATGGTGATAGAAAAACTCACTCATTCTTAACATACTTCCTATGTGTTGCATCAGCCAGAGCTGGAGTGTGAACACACTGTTCTCAGAGTTTGAAATGCACTGTTTGGAAGAGCTGTAAAAGCTGTGCTCTGTGGCCTCACCTTTTACAAATCATATGCCAGCAGTCGCATGGTCCTATGGTGGATCCAATCCTAATGGCTGTGTTTGAAATGTTAAGTGTCCCTCTGGAACAGAGGTTCCTCTCTGAGGAAGCTGTGAAAATGAATCACATGGGGACCCTCCCCAGGAGTTCTGTAGTTTGAACCTTTGGCAGAATCAAAGGAGAAGGGAGACTTATTCTTATCTCTTGTTGAACTAGGAAGTCCAATGCAGAATTTTGTTAGGGATGGATTTCCAGATTTGTCTCCTTTCTTAAAGGAAACTTGGAATTTGTGTTCCAGGACCCTGTCTCCTCTTCTACAGATGGATTTGGTTACTACCTTGTTGACACATTTGCTTTAATACTGTAAAATAATCAATTACTTTTTACTCTGGTTTCATAGGCTTAATGCTTCTAAAACGTTTGCTGTGTGGTAACTTCCTCCCGTGGGGAAGGACAGCTGGGCACAGTCCTGCTCTGCTTGCTGTCCTGACCAGCTCTGGCAAGGGACAGCCAGGCAATCTCCTGAGGGGACATTTCAGAGCCGAGGAGTTGGGGCAGGGAGAAGAGTCTGGTGGCCTCTGTGACCACTGCCTTGGAGATGTACCTGTAGTAATGATGCACAAACTTCTAGGAACTTCTAGGGGATCCTGTCTTGCTTTTGGAAATGGAATGTCTCAATGCATTTGTCTGGCTGCACTGCAGGGTTGCAGTGGATTTGGAGAGTGAATTCTTAGCAATCAATGGAGCTCTAAGAACTTTTCATCATAATAGTATGATGTGGGGTCCCAGCAAGTGTTGTAGCATAATCTGTTGATGTCAGTGCTGGTTGTGCATGCAAATGTAATCTTCCTGAAAATGTTTTAACTTACTATGTGCATTACTAGAAACTGCCATGTGTATCTCTTTGAGAAGAGAGGCTGGTTTTGGAAATCAAAATAGATTTTCTATCTTTTAGCTTCACAAGAAGTTCTTGTAAGTATAACCACTCGCCCAATGAGCCAAGTCCCCCCATCAACTGTTTTGCTTAATGATGTCTTTTATTACCGTTCAGCAACCCAGCTGAGTGGATAGCTGCATGGTGAGCTAAGTGCCTCTGAAAGCTCAGCAGTAAAACTTTTTGCACATCAAGTGCCATGAAAATGTTCTCCCATGGCTTGAGTAGGCATTTTTTAGTGTGGTTTAGAAGAAGTTACACAGTTGCAAAACAAATCTGGAGAATTTGTAGCCATCAACGTACAAGTAATGATCAAAGATCAGTGTGGTTGAGAGAGGTTTTACAGTGTGTTGATACCACTAAAGACATCCCTGTGGTCAGAACTTCAAGAGCAAATACAGAATGAGACCCATTCCTAACCCTTTTTTTTTTCTTTTAATTTTTTTTTTTAACAACCCCATGCAGTCTTCCCTCCTGGCTCTTCCTTGCAGGAAAGTGCACTCTTGTGTGGATTAGCTTGTGGAATTTCCAATTTGCAGTGTGTCAGGGAGCAGAAACCAAATAAACTCTCTTATGTGAATGGGCTATGGAAATAGACTTCTGTATGAGAAAGTGAATTGACTGCCTGGAGTCATTCTCAGCCTCATTTGCCCTAATTGGTTTGCTCAAATTAATTACATTGTTTGCACTTCTGTTGTGGTTTTGCGCGGCTTCTCCTAAAGCCTTGCCTTTTATCTTTTCCACTCATACTGATCTGTGCCACAGGTGTGCTAACTGCCTTTAAGCATCCTGCCTGTAAAAGGAGAAAGATTTCCATCAGCCGTGTCTTGGTGGTTGTACCCATCCTATGCACTGTAGGTGCTGCTGGTGAACAGCCTGGGCTGGGGCACAGAGATCCCTCAGTAGCTCCTGAGCTGGATGGTGTCTAGGGAATGAGGCATGGCAAAGGTCTGAAACTCAAGGGTTTTATTTCTGGGGAAGTTCACATCCTTAAGATCAGTTTTGTAACGCAAGCTCAGTTTCTTGGAAAAGGCCCTGCTTAGTTTTACGTTAATAAAAGATGTGTATTTGGCTTCATGTCAGAAACAGGAATTTGGAGACTTTGAGAAACCTTTGAAGACTGTTGCAGCTGTAATTGGTGTGTTTTGTCTTGGGTGGAGAATTTGAAAGGTTTATTTAGAGAATATACACTCTTAAGGGCAGGAACTGTTACTCATCTGTGTTTGGAAAGCAGCACCAACACAGTCTGGATAACAATGATACTACAGAAGGTTGAAAGAACAATTAAAGAGTGGAAATAATGACCTAAGGGAGGAACACTTAACTTAGCACGCTGATGACTCCACATCGTGTGTTTGGGGAAATCCGAGGGGAGACAGAGAATGAGAGAGTTGTCAGAGAGACTCATACTTTCAGAAGAAATATGTTGAAATCTCTGCTTACATTTCATAGAAATGATTTCAAATAACTTGAAGAAAAATCCTTTGAAACGGAAAGAGGGAATTTGTCCTCATTTGTGTTTACTCCCAGGAGAGCTTGCCTCGTTTTTTCGTTCTTTCTCTTTCCTTCCTGAGTACCTTGGGACAGGGGGAGTCTGTCAATAAAACACCATCTCCAAAGTCACACTTTGCTGTGTGCAGGAGATGCACACAAAAACTGCCTGTTAAATCCAGTTTCCCAAAGCCACTCTTCCAGCCTGGGTGCTCTCGAGGCAGCCAGTGTCCCTCCAGGGTGGATACACCAGAGGTGTCACATCCTGACACCACTTAGCAGCTATTTCTTGTGTTTGTGGCAGGTTTGAAATGCTGCTGAGACAGTCATGTTTCTGGAACAGTGCAGCATGTAGGTCAGCCTTGGCTGTGTCCTACAGGTGGGAGGATCAAGGCAACACATCCTGGGCATGTTCAGGGTTTAGAGGTCATTTTGTGACTGAAGAGAATTATGAATGCCTGGATTGTATGGTCTGGATCTCCAGAAAACAACTCTCATACAGGCTGAACTACAGACCTGTGCTTCAAATGCCTCATGATTGACAGACCGATTGAAACAGAATAGAATTTTATATATATACGCAATTATACATATAAAATTATTATTATATGTAATTTTCAAAAGGGAGAGAATTTTTGCTCTTTTATGGATCTTCTGGAACACATCAATTATGTCTGTATATACACTTTTTTCTAAAATAGTTCTTTAAACTACAAACAAATTATCATTTTCTTCCTGGCTGCATTGGTTTGTATTGTATTACTTACAGTTTTCATGAGAAGGCATTAAAGCAAACCAGAACAACTACAAAGTAACTACCAGGAAGAAAACAGGGTTTTTCTTTTTATCACCCTAAAGTGATCACTTCCTTTCTGGAGCTTTTTTCTTGTTTTGTTTATATTATTTCTGTGTGTAGTTGGTCACATGAAATCAACTTCCCAACAGAGCCAAAATGTAAACTAAAAAAATCTGATGGGGAGTAAAGCCAACAGCATCAGTAAAGCGATCCTTTAATAAATCAATTGTAGTCTAAATATCTGACAATACCTGTTATTAAAATTCTGTTATTTTCTTCACAACTCTCACAGGCAACAAACAAACAATGATTCTGTGTTATTAATTACTTCCAAGTATATAAATGGGGAAACATGGTCCTAGAGCAGCAGATAATCTCCCTAAATCTCCCTGCTCTCCGTGTTTCCAGGCTGGCAGCTGCTGACACTGATGTGTTGTGCTGTCACATGGGGAGCAGTCAGGGCTGTGCAGTGTTTGCTTCCAGCCAGTGCCCCCGGTGTCTCCTTGGAGCTGCTGCTCCATCCTGAACAAAACATTCCTGAGACACCATTGATGCTGCTCTGCTGGACCTTCTCAGGGCTCTGGCATGCCAGGTGTGGTACCAGCCAGATTTTCTGACAGCAAGGAAGGGTGTCTAAAATGTGTCATACAGAAAGCACAGTGGGTTTTCTTTTTTAATTTTTTTTCCTCTGCCAGATGCCCAAGGGGCAAAGTTGGTTCAAAGTTTTTAAAATAATAATTAAACCCCGCCCCCAAAACAAAAAACGCAAACAAAACCAAAGAACCACAACAAAAAAAGCAAAATTTTGTTCCCTTTCCTCTTTTTGTCAATGGCTGTTTTCTTGGTTATGTTGAATATTTCTGAGCATGTTGTTGGTGAAAAAAAGGCTGTCTTGAAATAATTTAATCCTCACCCAGATGCCACTGCTCTGTTTAGATTCATCTATTAATATTTCTGTGCGGTTCTTCTACTAAAATTCTGGGATGTTTCCTCTTTCCTCTCCGAAAACAATGTTTGGTAAGGACTGTAGATTGTTTAAGTCTGTGGAACTGGTCATTGTAAGCCAAGACACAGAGGGCTGATTGGTGACCTTGTCTTGCTTTTGGCTGAGGCTTCTTCAGCTTGGTGTGACCAGGCCCAGCAGTTGCTTTCCTGTTTTGACATTTGTGGTCACTTTGCTGCTTCAGACATGTAGACAATATTATGTCCTTGACTTTTCCCACTCCCCAAGATATGAAAAACTCCCTTGAAAGTCCTGATATGTTGGTAAAGTTTACTTACGAGTTTTTGATACAAAGGAAAAGAAAATTAGGGTAGAAATGGGGCAGAGGGAACCTTAGTGGTACAAAAGAAGTGGAAAGCAACAGAAGGGTCCTGTGAAGAATGAGGGCTCTCACTGGGAGGGTGTGGGAAACATCAGCCAGGTTTTCAGTAACACAACTGAGCAGAGAAGGGACACTGGCACAAAGAAAGAAACAAAAATTGTGAGATGTGTCCCAGCCCCACCTTCTCAGCTTCAGCACCACTGGGCTTCAGTATCTGAGGTTCTGGATGCAAAAGCATGCAGGACTTGGGGGGAGGTGGCAAATCCAGGTGTTGTGGGACTCATAGTAAAGTGGTCTTAGGAAGAGTATTTCACATTGCTGTGAAATACTTCAACTGAATTTGTGAAGTGAAAAAACAATTTGACACTGTTTTTTAGGCAGCTATAGTGTTTGATTCTAAATAAAAGCATACTCCATAATAAATGTCTGTTTTCATAGCATGGGTTGAATGAATTGATTAAATATATTCAATCAATTATTCCATGTCACATTTTTTATCTGAAATTTATATACAATGAAAAATAAAACAAAGTTTATTAAATGAAAATTAAAACCAGTATTGCTTACTGTGGCAGGTCCTTAAAATACATACATGTTAATTTATTCAGGCCTTGTTAATAAGCCAAAGGAATTATAATTCAGCATATTTTATTTACTTTTTTTCTTTTGGATTAAAAGTGAATCAAGATTAAATATTTATGAAACGTAAGTATCCTCGTGTCTCCTCCATGTCCATGTGCTTCCTTTTTATTTTACTTTTGGACTTATTCCTCCCCCATTATCTCTTTTGCTTTCTACTATAGTTTATGGACTGATCATAATAACCTTTTACAATACTCTGTATTTCTTACTGTTGAGTTCAAACACAGGCATTTCTACAGACTTTCTCTTAGTACACAATTGTAGTGTGCTGCCTTGGTGTAGGAAGCAGAACTCTTTGCAGAACTTCCCTTCTTTGACACATGTTGATCAAGATCCAGTTGTAAAGAGCAGGGCAGCTGTCGTGATGCAGTGCAAAGTACAAACACCAGGGGACTGATTTGAAATGCCTGCCTCACTTCTCTGCTGTTCTGCACCAACACTGTCCTGCGTACGAGTGGGACAACACCCCTGTGAAACAGGAATCGAGCTGTGTGTATGACTGAAGCTCAGTGTCTCCCAGGGAGCTGTGCCTCATCAAATATTTGATACAGAAACAGAAGTACTGGATGTTTGAGCATGCCTTAGGAATTCCCAGAGGTGGCAATGTGGGGTGTGTGCACACGTCTGTAGGCATGCCAGCAACCACTGAATGACCGTCAGCATTTTCTGTTGTACAAACAGTCACTTGTTTGGGGTCCTTCCCACAAACACGCTTTATTCCCTCTGCTGCAGAACCCCTGTTTTGCTCTGTAATTGCACCTGGATTGGTGGTATCCAGCAAATGTTCAGCAGCATCAGTGGCAGGCTGATTGACGTGAACACCGCACTGGGAGGCTCTTGCTCTGTGGAGGCTCTGGGCTGCAGCAGCATGATAAGCACTCAGTGTTACTGGAAGCATTCTGACATGCTGCACCTCAGGCTGAGAGACATTTCACCCATTTACACCCTGATGCAAGCACAGGGAGGGCAAGATGTCAGTGGACACAATTGTGACTCCAGTGCTGTTTGTTTCAGCCTGTGTTTTATTAGCAACTCATGGTAAACCCTGCAGTCCTTACTGAGGCAGGGCAGCAGTGGTTTGGGCCTCCATGAATACAGAGAGCATCAGGAGCCTGGGCTCCAACACCTTGCTTTACCTCACCCTCACGTCTGAATTATCCCCTGGGGCACGCACAGGACATTCACAGCAGCTAATGGAGGACTTAGAGAAGCTACAGTGAGATGGAATGGGTCAGGACTTTCCTGGGGCAACGGTGAAAACTCACCTAGTATTGCAAGTCCAAGCTTGTATGCCAGGCTTCAAAACTGTCAGTTAGAGTGTTTTGTTGTGTATTGGAGCAAACCCAAAGGTTTGCAAAGCGTGTTTGATGCAGGGAATCTACATCTTGTCCCACCAGTGGGTGCCAGGCCAGGCTGTATCTATCAAGCAGCTTCTAGTGCTGCTGCCTTCTGCTGAGATCCACTGGCATCAGAGTAGACATCAGCTCTTTACTCCAAGTGTCAGATCCCCTTTTACCTTTATCATTTAGGAAAAGCTTTTCTGTTGACAGGGTGCCCTTAGAAAATGACTCTTTTTTGTACTCAAGTGCAGTTGAATTTTCTTGACTGTCACAGAAGTATTTGGGCTAATGCCAGCATCCTAGCATAATACAGGTCTAGGATCTGCTCCTAAAAGTTTATCTGCAACTTTCTTGGTTTGCTGTTAGTTTAATGCTATTTGTCTGCCATTCCAAATTTCAACAGATGCAACCATATAGAATTTCCCTGGAAAAAAAACCAGCAACTCTGTCAGAGAAGGTAAAAATATTGCTAAAACTCTTGTGATGTATTTAGACTTTGGGCTTCAATGTAGGGGTTAATAGAGTGTTATTCAGTATTCCAGGAAATTGTCAGGATCACCAAGTATTGTACTGACTTGACCTGTGTTACATTGAACTCACTCTTTCCATGTTTCCAATAAAAACATACAGCAGATTGTTCCAGAAGCAGTGTCAAACTCAGTTAAAAATAAATCCCCTCATACTTTAAACATGTAGCGTGTATACTAAATATATAGTACCAAAATATATCTCTTGTAAGGAAAACTATCTAAAATATATCAGCCCTGAAAACTCCCCTGGGTCTTCTGCAAAACCATGGGTTTCAGTTATGATTCCTAAAAGTTAAAACAATCCTTCCTCATTTGTAAGCCACCAAATCCTCTGTGTTTTACTCTGCTTTTATTGCAACACTAAACCAGCTTTGTTTCATTCAGGTGCAGGATTTGTAAATAACTAATTATAGCCCTGTTTTTTTCCCTTGAAGCATTAACATTTGGCACCTGAGAGAGCAGCCCCATTTCAACTACCAGACAGTTCAGGGGAAGCACTGGACTCAGTCTCAAAACAGTAGGGTACAGCTGACAAGCTCTCTTGGACCACTTCACCTCCTGCTCTCAGAACAGCAATCAGATGAACCAGAGGGCAACTTTAGGAAAATATTTTTCTCTAGTAGCAGTAACATCTGTCTCCTTGGCAGCCTGCACTGGCAGTTTTGTTGGAAGCTGTGGGTTTGCCCCTGGCCCTGCCATGTATTTACATTGCTGAGAGGTTATCCTGAGCTCTGCTGGATCCCGTTACCTGATTTTCTTTTGTTCTGTCATTTTCCCTCCCTGATGCTTTGGCTGCTTAACTCTTTATGGGTGCATGTAAAGGGAAAATGACATGTGCAGTATGAGATCAAAGATGTTAATTTGAAAGTATTAAGCGGTAAATTTCTTTCTGCTTAGAGATTCAGCTTTTCTGATCTGTTTTAGCTGTATTTATTTGGCTTCAGCCTAGGCAATGTCACCATTGCTGTCTGAGCTTTTGAAGGTGCTGTTCTCCACACTTGTGTCTTCCACTTGTATCAAATTCTCTTTGGTGCTCATATTTCTCCTGCACTTTCCTCTTCCAAGTAACTGGCTTTTGACTGATGCTTCATTTCAGTGGAATGATGGTATTACAAAGACAATTATAAAGTAATCAGCACGGGCATATCAATATTTATTGAAATACTGAAAAAAAAATAATTCCATTGGTGATGAGAAACTCCTGGCAAGAACTGACATGACAATATGTATTTCACTGATACAGTAAGAGAACTTCAACTTCAACAAGTAACTCACTGCACATTCTAAGAGTTGCATGGATTTAAATCCAAGGCAGCTGCAGAACATCTGTAATACAAATAGTCAGACTTTACAGATTGTCTGTTTACAAACACAGAACAACTATAATAAACCAGCCAAAGCCAAACCTTTTGAATTTTAGTCTGCTTTTACTAATAGATCCTGTAATCAATAAGGCAGTCAGAAGGAAATGCTTGGTTACAAAGTAGTTAACAATTAACATGAGCGGGTTCTTTTTGTGATTTGTTTTGTTTTGTTCGTGTACTCTGGGCAAATGATGGGATTCTTGGAACCCTGGATGTGGGCAAATATATGTTCGATTATCTGAAACCATTTCCATGTACCAAAATTTTCCTTTCTTCTATATTCTTATTTTAATTCTTCTGTCCTGTATATGGATAATGGTGCTGTGACTAGTTAGCAATAATTTTTTCAGCTTTTTCCTTAATATCAGTGAGGTTCACTGTAGCATTTCAACAGGAAAAAAGGAGAAAATACAGAATGCAAACACTTGAATTAATGCTTTGCTTTTCTTTCAAAAAGGAAAGAGTGACCACACTTATCTTGTTTGTGTATTTCACAGCCACTGGCACTTAACTGTTAATTTCGTTTGTTTGAGGGAGAACACTGGCATGTAAATAATGCTTCCATGTGCCCTGGGGATGCTGAGGGGCTGTGCTGGGTTTGCTCGAGGTCTGTAGGACAGTACAGTGTGCTGTGGTACAAGACAGGCATGTAGGAGTTGCAGACACTTGGCTTTGCTGTGTTGGTACCCTATGCATGGACTGAATATTAGAGCTGATTAATACAGGCAATTAAAACAGTGTGCTTTGTACTAATGCAGATGTAATAACTGATGTCTTTGGTATACAATGCATGAATGGTTGGACAAAAGTGAGAGAAATGCACCTTTTCAAGTTCACATGAAACAGAAAAAGTTATAACTCACATAATTTACAATAGATTTAAATAAACTACATTTAAGATTATGAAGATTTACAGACATTTAATCAAGTGAATGATTTTAATTTGTAAAGACCCTTCTGTGTCCCTGAACTATGTTCCGCTAACTTGAAGACATGCTACAGTAAACACATATATTTGGCTTCTTCATTCTGGCTATATCTTATATAAAGATGAAACCAAAGAACAATAAATTAGCATCATAATTGTCTACAGTGAAAACTATCATATACAATATAAATAAACTATTCAAAAGCCAGCAATCTTCATGAAAAAAATTAAAGTATTAGGATTTTATACAGTTTCTACAAGTGATTGTGCAGCCGATAATCTCAAAAATTAAAGTCAAAATGAAATACCCCTATTGATTTTAGTGTCTCACGACATACAGTAATTAAGTACTGGTAAAATAATTACCAATTTAAAAGAAATAATAAGGAAATCACTGCTCTGCAATTTTATCACAGTTTTTTCCCCACAGGACCTAAAGAATGTAAACACTATGTTTTTGTTAATGTTAGAGATTAATACTTTATTTTGAAATGTATGTTGATCTACACCTGCACAGTTACCTTTAAGGGTAATGAAATAAGGCAAGACTTACAACTGTGGCACTACGTGTTAATACTGATATCTTCGTTGGGAGAGAGAGAGAAGTGTTTGTTCTTTTCCAATATTTGTTCTGCAGCAGACTTTGGCCTACACAGACACAGCAGTATCACTCTTCTTTCTTTGCGTAAAATAGGTGTATTACCTAACTTTAAAAACAGGAAGTTTCATTAGATATGGGATGTTTGAGTTGAAATTTAGTTTCCAAATCACTGGCAATTTTAAAGATCATTTCTTAATAAGCTCCATGGCATCATCATGTCAAGCGACAATTAACTTGTCGCTTCTTTTGTCACAAAATTATTTTTAAAAAAAGTTATTTTTAGTTTTTTAACATCAATATTTGGTGTCCTAATTTCCATTTTCTTGTCAAAGAAAGTGTTATTTGGGTTGGCTAAAATATCTCCATTTCCTTTGTTTGGAAACAGCCATGAATATATAGTGGAGCCATATTTTAGCTGCTGTCTTGGATGAGTATGCAGTTGAATTGGCTAATTTACTGTGGAATATTTCCTTAGTTACTTAATGATAATAGCAGTAGAAGAGGGATGCTGCCTGGTAGAACAACATGAACACGTGACAAAACAAACTTCAGAACACAGTTCAGAATGCCAAGCTAAGTGGACAATAGCCTTTTCCTAGGGTCTGCAGGCCCACGGCCAGGCCCAGCCTCTGAGGGTTTGGTGGCCACACCACGCAGCACGTGGCCCAGCTCTCTCTTACAGCTTGTTGAATGGATGGCACATCATATAGCACAGAAGAAGTAAGTGTTGGGTCCTTGTAAGGATGACAGAAGATGCTGTAGATGCAGTTTTGCATCTGTTGTAACTGTGTTACGAGTCCTTCTATGCAGTGAAGGAATTTAGTGCACTCAAATTCCCCACCATCTTAGCTCAATAATATGGATCAGTTTTTTTTCACATAGGTTTCTTCATGTTGGCAATCAGCAGAGTTAAATATACAAGGATCATTCTGTCCTTTTTCACGTTGACATTGGTGATGGTATCCACTTGGTAAGTTCACTCCAGTATAAAGTCCTATATAGATTCCTTTGGGGATGTGTAGCATATGATTCACAGTTTGCAATACAAATACCCTGATACATCACTTATTTACTATTAGTATTTGATTATTATACCATTTTGCAAAGTCTTAAAACCACGTTTTAATTAGTGTTGCTTGGAGCAGTTCAGAATAATTTCTTTTCCTTGAAAGCAGAAGCTCTAATGGGTATAATTTATGCTCTCTTTGCATGCAGCATCTCAATGAGAAGGTTATTACACGGCACATCCCCGTTCAGGTGTTTGTAATAGAGGTATTCTTCGGCCTGCATACTGATGGCCCGGATTTCTGGTAGTCGCAGGAGAAGCTGCCCAAATTTGTCTGTTTGCTGTGGGTAATTACACATTGTGTAGTCCAGCAGAGCAGCATTCACTTGTTCCTGAACACCTTCCACAAGCTGGAAGTTCTCGAGATTCTTGACATCTGAATGACAATAAAAAAAAAAGGTAACAATTCAGTTGCATTTTAATTCCTGTTTATGGAGGCAGTGTTTCACTAAATGGATGTATTTTTTTTGCCTCCTGACAAAAGCTTACTTTACAAGCTGCTGAATATTCAGTGAATCTTTTTGCCAACTTTCCTGGGAAAATGATCACAAAAGAGCTTTAGTAGAGCGTCTTGTTGAAATTCTGCATATACCTCAAATCAATTAGACACCAATGGAGTCTGAGCAAGGTCAGCTCTTTTCATAGCTAACAAAAAGAAAGGTTGAGGATTCCTAAAGTAGAAGACCATAATATATTGCTAGCAAATGAGTCCCAAGAGGAAGCCCTATCTTTAACCTACTATGTTACACAAATCATATAATTCTGTATTAAGTTTTCTGACCCAAGGTGAAATCTGTGTCCAGGGTATGATGTAGTTAATTCTAATAAAAAGTGACAGCGTTCTTGTTTCTGTTTGACATTTTCTAAATGATTCTGAAAGCCTTTGACTTGTCTAGCCTATGTTAATGAACCATCTGGTACACTCCAGTGACTGCCAAAATAATATTCCCTACTAGAAACTCTCTAAAATATATATTTCACTGACTAATGATCTTTATAAAATGAAATCATTGTCCTTTGGGTGGAATACTAGATAAGAATGGTGCCCTTTAACCTGCAGATGGTTTCTGAAATCCAACACTGATTTTTTTTTTTCTGGTATTGGACAACGGGGCATTTACATCAGCACGGCAGGTACAGTTTGTTCACTCTGCCTCTGTTTGATTATCTTCTGTTCCTATACAGCAAGTTCAAGCTCTGGAAATGCTGGTCAGAGACAAATGCCAGTATATTATCTCCTCATTGTTTGCTCCCCTGTGTAAAAACCACTCGGATGGAATTGTCTTCTAACATGTCTGGTGAATGTAGAAGTTATTCTAAAGCTTGCAAATTAGAGTGCTGCTCTAATGCAGGAAGAGGGAACTGATTAAAGTGCACTTGCTGGGAGAGCTTGTTTTGGTTGGTGTTTGATCATTTTTACCATCAGTAGAGTACTGCAGCCCTTTCTTGTAAGGTGCTACTGGGCATAAATGCACTGCTTATTCACTTTATATAAAGACAAATCTGTTCATCTGTGGATATTCTTGGAGCCCAGGAGATGGAGAATTTGGCAGAATTTGGTTCATTGTAAATGCCAGCCTTTGATTGTGGGGAAATGAGTGTTTTCCTTTGCAAAACAGGAACACACGTTGGTCACCCGATCCACCAGGAGCCTGGGAGGCTGCATTAATTGGGTCTCACTGCAGCTTTTCCTAGAAGTGCTTTAAACAGAGCAAATACTGGCTCCTGCACATAACTTTGTGCTGGAACATGAGGGAAATGGTTGGAGGAGGCAAGCATTGTCTTTAGAGCAAGAGGGTAGGAAAGAAGCCAAGGGTGCGGTGGCAGGCGGTGGCAGCACGCACAGAGCCCGGGCTGCAGGCTGTGCGCAGGAGCCCCTCTGGAATGCGCTGCCTGCCAGCTGCACCTCGGGCTCCCTCTTGCATGAGCCGGGGTGTGTTTCCTGCTGGGGTTGTTACTGCCTGCCTCCTTCCTGTCCCAGTTTCACTGCGGATCTGTGCTGCTTGCTTGGGAACTGGGGATATAACATGCACCAGAATTTTGCTGGCTGAATTAAGGAACTCGCCAGTAATACTTCAATTCCGATGGCTGCCCAACAAGAATCATCTGAACTTTACATTATCCCAAGTGAAGAGACGGGAAACTTCAAAGCTGCTATGCCTGGTCCCTTAGCTATTCAAACTCATTTATCCAAAGTCTTTTTGCCAGTGTCTCTGGAGATCTTTGGATAATCAGGTTCTCATGTATTACACTGGACATTTTCTCACACAAAATACAGCTATTTATTATTTTATGTACCTACAGAAAACTCCCAAGGTATTTTGTAGCTAGTGTAACCTGGTTTAAAAATTGAGTGTTCTAAGCATATTTTTATAAAGTTAAGAAAGAAACAGTATCAGCTATCACAATTAATTTAAATAGGTTGTTTCAGATGCAGAATATAATCATGAATGAATTGCTAGAACATAAAAACTCCCACAGAAATCAGGGATTGTGCTGGAGATTAAGCTGTTAAACAGCAAGGTGAAATATATGATGATTTCAGAATCAGTATTTGGAACTTTTTTTCCTTTGTAAAGATAACTTTAAAAGTCAGGAAGTTTTACAAACTGCTAGCTGATTCAATCCCCTTTAAATTCAAAGGGCATCTTTCTGTTGCTGTCTGTCTGTTTTCAGCCATACTGTGTAGGAGATTGTGCTGACTTCTTGGAAAACCAGGTTCATTATTATTTTTACCCCATTTGAATGTTCTTGCATGGATTATATATTTATTGAAAAATCACAAGATAATTTTTTACAGAGATTAAGAAGAAGCAAAGTCTGAGAACTGCAAAATTTTAATATTTTTCTACAAAAGTGGTGAATTTAATATGTGTTTTAGAGATACCTTCTGTTTTCAGTGGTATTGATGCCATATTCCAAGTGAAGAGGAGGCATAATATTTTATCTGTGTTACCCCCAAAAACAGGATCAGTGGCTTCTGGCAGTGTTAGGTGCTCCTGTACACCCTCAGCTACGTGGGCTCAGGGAGTCCCACGGGGGTTGCAGAACTGCAGGGGAAGGTCTGTGCTGTTTTCTTTCCTCATCCCAGTGGACATTTCCTTCAATACTCACATGTGGCAACATAAGCACTGCAGCCAAGATGTAAAAACAAGTCCAATTGATTCTAACAGTAAACAAAGAACAGTTCTGGGGCTTCTATGCCACATTCAGCCCAGGGAAATACTTTTAATGTCTTTCTTCTAAACAAATGCCTTCTATTTGTGGTGAAACTCAGTGCTTAGAAACAAGATGTTATTAGTTAACCAGTTAAAATATGTAGCTTTTTCCTGACTTTCTACATGGAATCAGAGACAGTCCAAGTAAGCACAGTTTAGGACATCACTCCACAATTCATATGTGTGTAGATCTCTCCAGAACTGTGATTACAATACTAGAGGCAACCTGATTTGGGGTGAGTCTCCATGAAGTGACCAAGATCTCGGGCTGTGACCTTTGATAAGTGTTCTTATTTCATATACATTGACAGTGAATATTGCAGTAAAGCAAATGAGACAATCTGAACAGAGAGAAGCCAAAGGATATGTGCTGAGAGCACTGTGTAAAGCTCCACTGTCACCTCTCAAGCTCTCCTGGGATATTTATATATTGGCAAAAATAGGCTTGCTGAACCCATAGCTGCAATAAAAATTCTGTTGTTCTTTTTGAGAGTCATGAACTCTATCTCTGCTAAAGATGAGTAATAACAAAGGAAAACATGTGAATATTAAGTTATTTCCAGTGACTTCAAGTGATGCAGATAGAACAAGAAATGGTACAGTTTTCACTGATGGTACTTAGCGTTAGTAGTGGTGATACAAATGAGATTAAATCGTAACTTTGGGGTTTAAGTAGATGGTTTCCCTGTGGTTTGAGTTTGGTTTTGTGCTCAGTATTTATTATGTAACTCTGGCTAAACAGGTTTAGTTTTACAAGTATTTCCTTTGACTGCTAAGGAGTTAACTTGGTGAGACATCAAGCAATGCCAGTGTAACTGCTGAAGGCGTTCGTGTACAATGAGCGTGAAATCTGCTACTGATGTGTACAGCACAACATTCCTTATGCTTTCACATAATTCCTCATTCCTGTTATTTTTTTTTTAAACTGGAATGTCTCTTATCAATCTTTACATCTGTTAGTAACAATTTAAAGTACACATGTTTAAGCCTAATGCAAGAAATTATTTTCTGAAGTTTAGATGCTTGTAAATTAAATGAGTAGGAGTAGGTCCCCCCCCTCCCACCCACACACCCTTTAAATCCTAGCAGCTAGAAAAAGTGTTTTGTGTTGCTGCAGTAAGTATCAGTCTCTTAGCTCTTCTACTTTATTCACTCAGGGACTAATTACCAACTTTTTACATGAAACAGCCTTACTGTGAGCTCACAGTGGGGCGCGCATCTTTTTCTATCCTTATTGAAAAGTAAACCCTTAGGTCTTCTGGAATATATTATATGTTTTACAAGAAATAGCAATTGCTTTTCTGTCAAACAAAGAATTTTTGTTCTCTATAGCTTACTTTTGACGATTAAGACAAAAACAGTATTATAGTGTGTCAGGACCTGCTCTGCAGTCACAGTAAAGATCTGCCAGTATTCCCAGATATCCCCCCATTTTGATTATTTTCTACATCTGCCATGAAGCTATGTGTTAAGCTGAAACTGCATACAACATTCAGCCCAAGGAGAACACTTTTGCATATTTTCCCCCAAAATGGGTCTGGTCTTTAGAGGGGAAAAATATTTAGGTTTCAGAGAGATTTTCTCCCTCTCATATTCCAAACATGAAATACTGAAAATTTGGGGGTGTACTAATCTATAGAGAGTTTCCTTTGGTCTGGGAATTTTGAAAAGAAAAATGAAACAGAATGAGAGATTTAACTTTGAAAATAGTAACTCCTTAGGAGCACTAAATATTTCCCAGAGAAAGCTGGTTAAATTTTCCTGCTCATATCTTTTATTCGATGCTGTTTCCACATGAAGCAATGAAGAGGTGTGAACACAGCTCAGCTGCCTCTCTGCGTTTTGCACCACTGCAAGGACGAAATAAGGTTTTGGGTCTCTCCATGGGAAAGAGGGTTTCTCCCTTTCCCAAGGCTGCCTCCAGTCTCATGGATACTCCCAAGCACTGGCTAGTTACCAACCCAGGCTTCCTCACCCTGAAGGGGCTGATGAGCCCCATATAATTTAAGGACTCTATTGAAACCCAATGGCTCTAACACTTAGCAGCTCTTTGGAATGACTGATCAGCTCATTGATAAACTGTGATATCTTCCAAACTCTGCTGAGGGTGGTTTTGGCCAGGATGGCCTTCAGACTTGCCCTCTGAGAGGTTTGCCTGTTCTTCCCAGCTGTGCTGCATGGCTTAAGAAGCAGCATTGCCTCTGCCCAGAAACATTCTGTTTTCTCAGGGAAAGCAACAACCTGCCTCCTCACATGGCTGGGGTTCTCATCGGGGGCTTTCGTGTGAGGCCCAATGCCATTTGAGCTTGAAGATGGCATGTGTTATTTCTGATGAAGGTTTTTACCCCAGTTCAAAGAAGGGGCATTAACCAGGACTGAGGTGATGTTATCTCCCTCTATTTGAACAGTTTTGTATTATTTTTTCCCTACTTTCTGCTAGCCCTGCAAAATCTGTGTGTTACAGGACTTAAAACACAAGCAGATTTTTGACATGTGCTAGAAGTTTTTGTGAAGGCAGGTGTAGTAATGGTTGATAAAATGCCAGTCTCTGAAAATTACCCACAATTCTCCTTCATTGAAACTAAGGGCAACAGCAGCAGTTCCATATAGCACATCTGTCATGAAGGCAGATGCATGCCATTCTATAGCTAAGCCTTCTTGACAGACAAAATGCTATAATGAAGGAAGATTTATGGTAAAGATAAGCTCTTTACTGCAAAATTCCCCTCAATTTTATTACAGCAGGACTGTGCTGAATATTATTCACTTAGAAGTCATGGGAAACAATTCTTGATAGGTGTTTGTTAATCAGTGATAAGCTGCATATATTTAGCACTTTCCAAACCTTGAAAAACCTCAACACTGTAAGAACAAGCACTTTCCTTAAGACTCCCAAGTCCAAACTGAATGTGTAGAAAACTTTTCCTGTCTTTAGGATTTCTTTTTGGCAGTGGCTAAGCTGTCTGTAACAGTGCAACAGTTGATCTCTGACTATTTATTAGGGTCATAAAGTAATTTTCATTTTCAGTTGAACGTAACATCTGATAAAGGGCACATTGTTTTGAAAATCTTAATTAAATTTTTCTATAGCAGAATGTTTCATTCATGCTCAAGTATTGGGCAAAACTGTATATATTTTTAAAGTGAGAATAAGGTGCTTATAAGGACAAGCTATAATTCTTAGTCTGGATCCTATTTCACTTCCTCAGTTTTCAATCTTGATGGACTTTTTGTTTCTTTCAGAACAACTCAGACTCAACTAAAACATTTTCATATTGCTTTATAGTGGTAGGCTTCTTTCTAATGCTATTTAAAATATTGAAGCCTATTTTTGTGGTCTAAAAAGATTGTAAAATGATGGATTCTTGCTGAGAAGCTCCTGATGTCTGTTAAGAACCATGCTTATTGATTTTGTGAATAATTTTATAACTGCTTTTGCCACTGTTAGTTTTGCAATGGGAAGAGAGACGTGGGGAAATAAGATGTGGCTGTGGAAGTAGGTTACTACATTTCAGTCGTTTATTTTCTTACAGTCCTAGTAAAGACAAAGGGCAAAGCTTAATTTGATTTCTTGAACCTTTATGACTGGTGTAATTACTGAGTCATCACTCAGAAAAATAAACCAGCTTGACTTTCAGCAGCTTGGCCTGCATTTACTCTCTTGGAAGTTAAACAAACAAAATCTCCACTCACTTTTTGTCCTGACACCCTGGGAACCAACATCCTTATTACTTGCAAATGAGGCATACATGATATGGTGGTCATTGAAACACAATAAAACAAGATCTGCCAGGCCTCTGATGGAAGAGTTGCTCACGGGTCCTGGCCCAAGGTCCACAGCCAGCTACACCCTTAAATACAAAGTCCAGCATTTCTCACTGCAACTTGGGAGGGAAAAATAGGTCCAGCTATCCATAGCCACACAGCCAGGGGTGTGCAGAGCCAGTGGGGATGAAACTATGGCCCAGCCCAGAAGATGCTGAGACAGACCTCAGATCACAGCCCCAGGCACTGGTTCCACTGCTGGCACTTCCTCTTGGCCATGCTTAAACTCTGCTACCACCTCACTTTTTTCACTTTCTAAAGCTCCCTCCCTGCCTGCAGTTCTGCCCCTGCTGAGGTCCCAGCCTGGCTCCTGCCCTGTGGATCAGCCGTGAAACCTGTTGCTTGTCTCTTGCTCATCTGGGACTGAGGGCAGCCTGTCTATTGCCAAAGGTTTGTTCTGTAGGTATTTTAATCCATGCTTAAGGAATCGCTGATAGGATTACACTCCACATAAAACAATAGCTGCTGCTTTCTTTGAAGACATGACAGAGTAACAGGAATTTGGAGAGCAGTTGCTCTGTTGTGTCTTCAAGGAAATTCCCCAACCAACTGGAGTCTCACCATGCCAATGGGTGGTTTCTGCTATTGCTTGTTACAGACTGTTTTCGGTGAAAGTGTGATCAGTCTTCAGGTTGAGGCTCTGCTGGTGCACTGAAGAAATTAACCCTGTGTGATTTAGCCCAAATTTACTGCCTGCCTTTGGAGGCTGGTGGAAGGAGAACCCGCCTGAGCTGATGTGGCTTTCTGTTCCTGCTTCCAGGCTTCTTTGTGTATTTGATCTAGTGACTGCTTAAGGTACATGACAGATCAGTCCTAGAAAAAATGTCTCAATTTAAGTCTCTCCTTTCCAGAAAAAAAAAAAGTGTAACCACTATCTTGTGGAAGTGTGGTCATATTTGTGTGCCAGCACACGTTGGTGACCTAGTGCAGAACTTATTTAGTGAAGGTCTCACAGATAAACTGAGAAAGAAAGTGAGTCAAAACTCATTTTTTTTCTGAACTCCTCACCTCATCCCAGGGTCATATGATATGTTTGGGCTATAAATGTTTGTCATTGAATATTCAGTTAGAATGAGCATAGATAACGAAACTACTGTGCTAAGCATCATGCTATCAGCAAGCTTTTATATATATACATACATATATATATATATATATATATACTTACATGCAGGCAAATCTACAGCAGTAGACCACAGAGCAGTGGTATCACAGTATCACATTTCATAAAAGCAGAAATGAGGTTTCTGATTAGTTAAGAAAATGAGACTAAATAGTAAATTTATTTAACCAAAGAGTTTCCCCAGTTAATTTCTGCAACATCATTTTATCTTAAATAGCACACAGGGTTGTTGGTGTTTTAAGGGAATTGTCTGTCAATTCCTACAATTTGTAGGGTGTGAATAGTTTAAGATGTCATAAATATTTATGAAGTTCCTGGGAATGGTGATAGGACATCATACGAAGTCCTTGAAGTTACGAACTGAGGCAGAAAGGGTTATATGCAAATTGCAATAATAGTGTAGTATAATTTTAAGAAGAGCAAAAAGCAATCTATTATTTAGGTGAGAAGAAGCTGAATAATGAGAAAATAAGGAATGAAAATTTTGAAGATACTTGGTTTTACTGAGAAAAATTTTGCTCTGCTTTTGCCTAGGCATTTGTAACTTTTCTGAAGGTTTGGCTTTATTGCTCTCTTGAGAAGCTTGCACTTTATCTATCCTTTCCCTTTCTATCCCCCTCTTGCTGCTCAAGTACTGGTTAAAGTAGGAATAATGGAACAGATTAATCTCAGAGGTACTTCTACTGCTGCCACTGGAACAAGACCAAGGGGTGATATAGTCCAAAAAGAAGAAATATAAATATTTTCTGGAAAAATATAGAATATAAATTTCTATTGAGGTTAAAATACAGAAATGAAGCTGCCACTGAAGTCCTTTTGAGTAGCAGGCTCTATCCTTTTATAAAGCCCATCTGTCTCTGCAGAGTATAAAAAATGCATGATCATAAAAAGCAGTGGTCCTTAGGGGAAAAATCTCTCTGTACTAATCTTGTAGTCACTTCACAAAACAGTTTCTAATCCCAAATTTGCATTTGATTTTCAGTCAGGAACTTTTGTGGTTTTTGCAAAGTTTTCTTATTCCATTAGAATAAGATATGAGGTACAGTTTGTTCAGGTGGCAAGTCCAGACTATGAATAAACCAACGTTATCATATGAAAGAGAATTAAACAGGCAGATCCAAGTGGGGATATATTAAGCCAAATTTAAGCTCCAGTAGTTGAATTTAGCCTGTACTAGATGTCTGGTTTGCCTCAGGATATATTCAGCTTTCCAGCTAATCGACTGAGGAAAACTGCCTCAGGTATGATAAAATTTACAAGAGAGCTCAGTCGAATAGCTCTTGTTATAAATACTAGCTTAAAGGCATTCTTCTGGTCTTTGGGATCAGAACTGTATTTGCATTTAATTATTATATTTCAAACTTTTTTGAACTTGGTTAAAAATATTAGACCAGCCAGTTAGGATTATATCATTATAGTGCTTTCCAGATAATGGTAGAACTTCATACCACTTTTTTATTACTGGGTGAATATTGTTTGGCTTTATTCTTTTGTTTAGATCCAAATTCCCACAGGAGCAAAAATTATTATAATATATTCTCACTGAGAGAGGGAGAGAGAGTTAAGTAAAGGTGTTTTAGTGATGTGCTAATCTAAGAGGTACAGCACTCTACTATGATTTTCTGTCAATGTAATTGACAAATAATTCAGAGTTTTAAGCCTTTTGCACTATTTTCAGACAAGGCTTAGTGTGAGAACTAATTGTCTTTTAGTCATTGATTTCAAAAACCCATTTTTCCCCTTTTCTGAGACTTTTCAAGACATGGTTTTACTAGTTCTATGTGCCAATATTTGCACTAACAGCTTGGAGGTTTTTTTTCACCGAACCAGGTTGCATCAGTGGAAACTGATTCTAGTTTAGAAAGAACATGAAAAAGATAATCACTTCTGCCTGTGTAAGATATGAGAAGTGCAAACCAGTAAGAACAATTTTTTATATACCTGTACTGAAATAACATAAAGTGAAATGCTTTCATTTAATTGCTCAGCATTGAAAGCACTACAGTGGAAACAAATACATGATGCCTGTTACCCAAACATTTGAATTCTACTGTTATTAAGAGGTGGACTTTACTTTGGGCAGTTACAATTATTTTCTATGTAAATGTAGCTGCAGACAGCCCACAAGACCATAGATGGTGCACTGAGGCTGGTGCTGTTTCAATCTCCTATCAAATTAGCACTGAGAAAAAACCATCCTGGCTTGGATGAGAGGAGCCAACAAGTTTGGTAATGTCATATACAGGTGTGTACCGGTCACCAGATCACTGCCACACCTGACTGCAGCAGCCTGTGAATTTCCTTAAATGTGCAAAGGAGTACTGACAGTATTGCCTTCATGGACAATAAACACATCTAAGGTAGATAATTTTCTGCTGCAATTTTTCAGAACATATTGTTTCTTACATTGTGTATTGATCTGAATGTAAGTTGCAAATTTCACTTTTTACTACTGTCCCAGATATCTGAGCTTAGTTGTGGAAATGGTTTGGCAAATGGGATGACAGAAGCCCAAATAGGGACACCTGCAACTACACTGCAAGTGTCAGTGCTACCTGTAGGAAACACTGGAGAGGCACCCAGTGTGTGTCAAAAGAGCCTTTGGACTATTATTCCAAGGACTTGGATGTGTTCTTCATCCTTATTACTTAAACTTTTAAACATAAAGATATGAAAGCTAAAGAAAAACCCACCTGAAAGTCCCTTTGGCAACATGGTTACTCATCAATCAAACAGATGGGGTAAGGAAGTGAGGAACGGAGCAAATTCCCTTACACCTGCATTTCAAACATGCAGCTCTTAGGAGAGAGTTTTATTTTTCAGCTACCTCTGACTTCTTGACAGGTAGTCCTGGTCAGAAAGGACTGGACACCCTCAGTAAGGTACTGGCTCAGCACATTTTTAACATTTCAATTGCTCAGTAAGGAACAGCAGCAGGAAAGCTCCAGATTTGTGTTCACTGCTCAGCTCAGACTGAAATGTTTTGGTCAGATACAGATGAGATGTTTCCATAGACAACACACTCCCAGGCTTTACAGGAGGAGCATGAATTATGGGGCTCCAGATCCCCACTAGCCAAGAAATTGTGCTTTCCTGTAGCCTTGGAGCCACAGCAGACAGTGGGATATGCATTTGGCAGGATACAATTCAGGCACATACACATGTGCTTCCTCATTTTTCAGTTTCATGGAAATCCACAGGCTTTCAAACCTAAGGTATTGAGCATCAACCACTGCATTTACAGCTGTAAATCACCAAGGTCTCACAATGCCAAAGTTACCACTAACTCCTGCAGCAGAGCTGCCCACCTGCCCTGCAGGGACTCCTGCCCAATTGCTGGGGAAATGACCCAAAACGCTAAATGACCCGGGCTCCTTCAAGGCAATGCACTCACATGCTTACTGTTCTGCTTCTTCATTTACATTCACTAATTGGAAGTTAATTTGTTCCCAGAGGCAAATAAATACTTTTATACCAAAAATTACACAGTTTTTTCCAAACCTTGTGTTGAAAAGCAACTCAGTGCTTTTCCTAGTGCACAGCCCTAGGAGCACCTCTGAGTGTGTGGTAACATGGTGCTGCCTCTTTCAACTTTATCCCATTTGTGTTTAACACAGAGATTATTGGTCTGTTCATCAGTCAGCTTGCTTTGACTAATTAGATAGACTAGTTTAACAAAGCTTAACACAGTTCTTACCACCTCTGTCCAACCAAGCCTAATAAGCTCACAGTTAAGCACAGCCCAGATTTTATTTTGGTATTAATCTCCTCTGTCAGCCTTATATTAGAAAAAATACCCAGATAACAGTAGAGAAAGTACAAATCTAGCCTGACACTTCAGGGAAAAAATCATGTATTGGAAAACTTGACATAGAATCCAGTGGTGTCAAAAAGCCTAGATATTTGTTCTTTCCAATTCAGACATCCTTCATTTAGTCCAAAATAACAGACATCCATAGTGTACCTTAGTGCTGGTGACTATTTAAGAGCTGGATGCTCTCACAGCATGGCACTCTTTATGTGCACAGTAATGAAAGTTCACTATTGATTTTTCTGTAGCTGCTTGTAACTATTATAGTTGATACATCAATAGAAAAGAAAAGCACAATGTTTCACAGGAGGCAGAAAATCAGAGAATACATGATGCCGTGACAGTAAATCATGGCAGTTTCTCAAGAATTGATAGATGGTTACTGCTAACTTGAAACCCATGGCTTTCTCTGAAAAGACTAACCTATAATCGTCCAATATGTTCTAACAGACTGACTGCCCATAATAGTGGCAAAGGACACAACACAATGTTTCATCTCCAGAATAATGGTTTCCACAAACCAGGTTGTTCTGGTGGAATTCGTTTTGTGTGTTACCACAAAGGAGGGAGAAAGAGTGGTGGGAATGCCATTTAGACTAATACTTACAGGTTGTAGGAAAAAGATATATTTTTTTTCAGAAAAGAAGACAGAAGGGTTTTGTTTAAAAAATAAAAGAGGAAGAGAAGTTGTCATTAATTTTTAACTTGCAAAAGTCTGCAGTTAGTTGAAAAGGAAATGCAAAAGAGCTGATTATTCTTGAGATCAAAATATTGGAGGTGTTTTGTCAAGAAAGGCAAATGCAGAGAAAATACATTTACTGTAGCTGTTTCCAGTTCCACAGCATCCTGCAAGGGAGCCAAAGGCACGTAAGTAATGAAAGCTCTTTTAAGTGTCTGCTTCTCTCTGCTGCATTTTTGAGGGGCACAACAACCTCTGAATTTTACAGTATGCCTAGTGAATTTTTAACAGGAAAGTTCTTAATTGCTTTGTTCCCTCTTTACACCCTGGCTCATCTCTGGTAGCTTCATCTATGGTTTTAATTAATTGTGAGGGTCTTTTCCTGCCTCTAAACAGAAAGAGAGGCAGTACTGCAGGTAAGAAGTGGCCGGCTGGAGCACAGTGCAGTCTGGATGCCCTGCTCCCATGGTAACCTCTAAGCAGTGTTCCTCTCTGGAAGATATTTCCATTGTGCAGAATTGTTTTCCAGCACTTCTTTAGGGCATGTGAGTTTGATACCTGTCCTTTTCAGCCTTGCTGGTGACTCCATTCTCTAAAGATGTGTCCCAAACAGGATGGGCCTAGACCAGAGGAAAGGACTTTCTCAAGCTACCACCCATCCAGCCTGTCCCAGCCAGGCTTGAAGAAATTTGTCCTGCTTGGGCTGTAGGTTTTACCCTCGTGTAAGACTGGATAGTGTTGTCTATTTCATCCCAAGCAGTTTGCTGATCTCTATTATAATTTTTGGTGTTGGGGAGGAAAGATGCTGTTGTACTGTCCTTCCCCATTCTGATATTGAAATCTTTCTCTTTGCTGAGATAAGACTTTCCTTCACTTGGCAAGCAGAGGTGTTATGTAATACGTTTATAATACACACCAAACCCTCCCAGTACTGAACATGATATTAAATGTAGCATTTTCCTTAATAATCTTTGAATAGCCTTATAAAGAGTATTCTTAACCTTAGGATGAGGGCCGTGTGTAAATTAAATTTTTGCAAGTCACATGGACTGTTTTGGGGTTTACTCTTTCAATTTGTCCCATGCTAAATGGCTCTGCACAGGACCAGGGCAATACTAAGAACTCCTGCTCTGAAAGGTTCATCCAATCTTGGCAGCAGCTTTGCCAGAACCTAAGGAATTGCAGGTTTCATCCCCCACCCCCCTCCTGCCAGTAGAAATCATTTGGGACACACTCCAAGCCATGAGCTTGGGAAAGAGAGTTTCTGCACGGTCCTCTTCTGTCTCCCACTTCAAGATTCCAGCTGTGTTCAAGGCTGGGCCATAAAGTTTGTTTCTGAGTTTTCCTTCATTGTTTCATTCCTGTTGGCTTCTGTTTCCTCCCTTTCCACCTCTGGCTTGGCTTTGATCACAGTTCCATGGTTTCTCTTTCCTTCCTGGCCTTTTCCCCCTATTTTCTTGACTCCTATCTCAAGCCCTCCAGTCTCTCTCTGTTCCTCTGATCCACATCACTGCTGTCCGTTGTTTTCATCAGTCACTCCTGGTTCCTGATCTGCCCAGATATTCCCTTCTCTGCCACTCTTCTCTCATCCCTCTTGCAAATCCTTTTTTTCACCTGTTATCTCTTTTCATTGTTCTTTTACAGCATTCCCCCTCCCTATTTCAATTCCCTTGCTCCTTTAGACTATTTCACCTCTCTATTTTAATTCCTTCAGAGACAGCCATTGCTTTTGTTTCTCTTTCAGTGTTCAATCTTGCACAAGCAGCAAAGGGGTAAGAGAAAGAGGGAAATTTGCCATAGTCTACAGTGCATCTCCAGTAAATGGCCAACACTAACCCATGTATAAACTTCCAGGTAAGAGCCTCTGTAATGTGTTTTTTTAACTAGGAATACACAATGCAGTTTGCAGTCTATATATTCTGGTTTTAAAATATTTAATGAGTTGTCTGTTCCTACTTCAAAGTTAATTTAGTCATTATACTCCTTCAGCAAGTTCTTTATTCAGTGAAACATTTAAGGATATGTTCAAATTAAGATTATAGGGTAGTATAACTGGCTGCAAGATTTAGGATATTCCTACACTTACCTGTATTTTAATATATAACCATTTATTCCCGTGTTATGCTGGGTACTTGATTAACAAAAGTAGTCACTGATGTTAAAGACTTCTGCCAACAGCAGCTAAAAAGACTCTATTTAATACTGTATTTCCTTTGTTACCTATATAATACATTTAAACTTGCAATTTAAACCTCGAAAAATGTTAAGGAATTGTAAAAGTATTCCAAAAGTAGAGACACCTATAAATGTGGGTTATGTGCAGGTAATTTTCCCCTCTTGCAGGAGGTTTTTAAAAGCCATCCTTACTAGTATTCTATAAACATATTAGGGAGAAAGTGCAGAGCACACTGATTGGCTTATTCTGAAATCCCCACTGTCTCCACACAAAGGCAACAGTACAGAATACAAATATTGCTTGATACCCATGTTTCTAATTACTTGCAAGATCTGTATCTAACAAATATATGACCTAATTTTCTCTCAAGCATCTAATCCTATTGTTATTTCAAAACCTTGTTAAATATGCATTTTAGAAAAAAACGACATGAAAAGGAAAAGTACTTGCTGAAGATGGTTAATCTTTTTTCCATGGCTTGCAGCTGTCAGACAAGCAGACAACATAACCAAGTAATGATCAGATTGAATCAAATTCATGCCTCAAATAATACCATTGTACTCAACAGTTACATGAGGTATGAATTTGCAACATTCATTGCATTTAATGAAATAAAATCAGGACAAATCAACAGCAATTATTAACTTTCCTCTGTAATTTAGTGTAGTTTATTCAAAAAACTCAATCAGCCATGAAACAGAAGGCTTTCTCTGGGATTCCTGGAAGAATTTTATCATTCACTACTCCTACACACAGGGCTGAGATGAATGATTAAAATTTTATTTATTAAGAAATATTGGTTTAATTCTGAACTATTCCTCATAACCCCAGCATTTTTATTTTATTCCTTTTATATTACGTGCTTTTTTTCCCTCAAAACCATTGATTGTAGATTTCACTAAGA
This sequence comes from Drymodes brunneopygia, assembly GCA_013400955.1. Classification (NCBI taxonomy): domain Eukaryota; kingdom Metazoa; phylum Chordata; class Aves; order Passeriformes; family Petroicidae; genus Drymodes; species Drymodes brunneopygia. The sequence continues at coordinate 1,383,089 of VZTZ01021927.1, read as the reverse complement.
CAGATACCTGTAAGATAGACACTGTCCTACTTTCTTTCATGCTGCCTGCACTTGTGTGCAACCTGCATAGGAGGATGGACTAAAACCTGTCAGCTCACTGAAAAAGTGTTCTCAGGAGTCAAACATTTTTTATCAAAGTCATCACTATATATATCATTTAGCATGTGTAAGAAATCTAAGGACTGATTATTAATTGTTTGGCTTTGCTATGGGTTTTGACAGGTAAGTGAAATGAATATGTCTTTGTTTTTGTTTTTCCATAAAGAAATAAAAGCCAGGGCAAAAGAAAATCCACTTTTTCCTGCATGTGCTAAATAGACTTCTAAAGTAGTCCCTCAAAAGACGAATTGTCAAATTTTTTGCAAAGTTTTGCAAAGACCCTGAAAATACAGCAAGGAACTACTTTCATGCCAAGTGATTTATAAAGGCAAGGATCCAGTTTTCTCAAAATTTAATCAAGATATTTTAAATCAGATTACTTTCAAAATGGTATTTGTTATGAAATCTGTAGAGATTTCAAGCAGTGTTGTTCCAGTCTGCCTCTGCTCTACATAGTATCTTCAGTACTCTGGATTTCACCACTATTTACAAAGAGAGATAACTATTGTTTTTGTTTACCAGATTACATAGTTGAGATACCATTTTAGAGACTTCAAAGTAACAGAGTGCGAAGCAGAATTAGAGACAAAAGGGTTGATTTCTCTGTTGAGCAATGCTGCATCCATGAAAGGAGATCGTCTCTCATGAGATTATTCTGAAATGAGGTTTTGTCCATATTCATTTGCTTTACTTTCCCAGAGGGTTAAAGTAGAAAAGTGGAATAGCTCTTCTAGTGGCAGAGTGGAGTAGCCTGGCTGCTTTGCCTGAGATCCAGAGAAGAGTTAAATGTTCCAGGAGCAGACTGGCTGTTTAACTGTTCTGCTGGCCCTCATCCTCTCTAGTGAGAAATTGATCCTTGGTTTCCAAGACAGTGTGGAACACACAGCAGTGAGGGACTGTGTGAGACTGATGGTAGCTGTTCACCTTAAAAATTATCAAATCTGAATTTTTCAAATACAGAAATATTTGTAAAATCTGAAATTAGAAGGCATGATAAATTTCAACTTCTCGACTATCTAGGGACAAGAAAGGACCCCCATAATCATCATTGTAAGCTCTTTCAGTCTTCTGCTTTATGCAAGCCATAAGTTTCCATCCAGCAGCTGGGCCTCAAGTCTGTAACTTTTGACTGAGCTCTATCATAATAATTTAGAGAATTAAATGATTTTAGTCATCTTGACTTCAGATTTAAGGAAGCAGAGCTTTCATTATATCCAGAGATGAGGTCTTCCAAAAGACAGTGATCCTCACCTTTAAATTTGTGTATTTCTAATGCAGTTTATCCCAAACTGATATTACACAGCTAATCCTGCAAATGTGTTCTCACTGACTTCTGTGGGATGTGCACAGTACATTGTTTGGTTGATTAAATTTTTAACAAATACCACATTGCTTCAGCAGATCACATCTCAGTGACCACAGCGTTTCCTGTGGCCATGGCAAATGGTGCTGCTAAGGTACCCTTCCTATGTCACTGCTTCCCTGTCTTGGCAACTTTCCTTTACCTGCTGCCTTCACTTTCAAGGCCTTGTGGCTGTTCCTGCCTTACCTGCCATCAGTCATTCAGTGTCACAAGGTCACCTCCTGCCCCGGACCTGCCTGGAATGCCACCTCTATTTCCCACCCACCAGCTTCCCAGACCAAGTCCTTTCCACTTTTTCCTTTCCGCCTCCCATGCTTAAAATGCCAAATCTATATTGATTGACCCAAACCTTTTTCATTCTCTTTCAAAACTTTTTGTAGTGAATCTGAGGGAAGCCTGGGCTGTGGGTGTGCTGGGACTGTGCCTGTGATCCCTGCGTTGTCTGCCAGCCAGCACCTGCTCATCAGCACATATGGAGATTGTGTACTTTAAAGGAGCATTTAAAAATGTCACCAGCCATTAAGGATTCCTCATCATAAAATTATCCTATTGATAAGTTTGTCACAGTGAAAGGATCATCTTAGCTAGATGTCTCGTTCTCCATTCTTTGGGTTCAGTCCCAGGCACTCTGCAGATGAGACAATAATTTTAAAAGTCTGTTTGAAATGGTGCAAAAAACCAATCCAGAATCCAAGGGAGCAATTTTTTTGTTAGAAATTGGTATGTGGAGAAAGGTACTTAAATAAATCTTGATTTTATCTATTAGTCATCTGTCAGCTAATAATAAATTATATTTAGTTCCTCTCTTGTTATAAATACATATTGATTAGTTTTAAACTCTGAACTTCAGAATGAGTTATATCTGGTCGTTGCTAAACTGCTCTCTTCACTAAGAAAAATATCCCCAACACCTATTATACTGCACTTAATTAAGACAAGCATCAGCTTTATGTACCTTTATTTGCTTCTGCCAAGTCTCTCAGGTATAAATATTGAGCAGTCACGTCTCTTGAATACTAATCGATCCTTCCTGAATTCCAAATGATTACATGAAGTTTAAGAAGTGTTTCTTTGCCCGTGTGAACCTCCAGTGCATTCTCTGGTTGGACATTAGGGTTGAGACAGCCTGAATCTGACAGGTATGTACTTAAGTATGTTTCTAAATACAGAAGTCATGAGGGTAAGCCTGAAAGCTGTGCCAGAGTCCTCTCCAGAACCCCTCCACTGCTGGAGTTTACCAGGCACAATTGTACAGATATCCTTGGGTAACAGAATGGATTAATCTAAGAAAACTGCCAATGGGTTTAATAAAACCACCTTGTAATCAAAGCCCAACTAAACGCGTGTATTATAAATAGCACATATATAAAAAGACCTATAAAAATAGTTGTATATTTACAAGCTCCCAAAAGTAAAAACAGTGAGAGTGACCGCTTTGAAGAAGACGGCATTAAACCCTAAGTACTGTTTGTCCCTGTGAGTGAGAAGTGGACACATTTGTAATGACAAGTCCATGCCTGGATAAGCTCTCCATTAGTGGCTTGCACTGGCTTGCCAAGGAAGAGTGTCATGTAATAATTCTCACTTCAAATTTAGAGCACCTACTGCAATCAAGATCTACCTGCAAAATTTGCTAGTTTATATCTTTATATCTGCAGTATGTTCATTAACTATAATCCTGCATGAATTGATTCTTATCTAATTTTCTGGTCTTCTTTCCTGTTTTCCTTTTGGTTTGATAAAATCTCCTGCCTCACTAATTTCTTCATTTCATTCTCCTGTTATATTTGTATGCTCTTACATATTGTAATTACTAAAAAATTTAGTCAAAATTCCCTGTTATATTACCTCCAATTGATACTTATACTCTGATTTTCATATCTGCATACAGGATATCCGTAATTTAACCCTCAGCAAAAGTTACAGAAGTGAAAGTAGTTACAGCCTCATGTTTCATCATAGTTTACTGCTGCATGTTTTTCAGTCTTTTCTGTGTACTTATATTGCAAGCTCCCCAAGGCAGAGATTCTGCTGGTCTGTAACTCTAATAAAACAATGACTAGAACAATGTCATAAATAATAAAATAATAAATAAGTAAATTAAGTTNGATGGAAGGAGCTTTGTGCCTAACCTGGCAGCATTGCACCACAGGGACACAACAATATTCATGGGAAACAGTCCTGTGTCCAGAACTTGGCCAGAAACATCTATTCAGGCCCAGAAATGTCGGTGTATTCCCACAGGAAACATGTATTGTGTGGTTTCTGTTCTCCTCAGCTGCACAAAATCCCTGCATTTGTTGCAGTTGATTGGAAGTCCCTTGTTCTGGCAAGTGCTGCCCTGCAGGGGAAGGAGGGGTGGCAGGTGTGTGACTGCCCTGGCACTGTCCCCAGCAGTGACCGCAGCGCACCGAGCTCCTTCCCCTGGGCCAGGGAGACCAGTGGGGCTGCTCTGGGTTCTGCTGCTCTGGCCATGCTGACCCCTGTTCTCGGGGCAGCCTGACCTGCCTGGGAGCTTTCCTTGTATGCAGAGATCCAACAGAAAGCTGGAATTAATACACTTATTGGAAAAGGGAATATTCAAAAGCACAGGATACTTAAAGCCTGTCATTGCTGACTCATCCTTGGGTGATCTTTGAACCTTGGGCAACCTCCCCAAGGCCAGCATGCTGAAACTGTTCTGGCTGATGCCAGTCCCATTGCAGGGGTGTTTCCATACAGGCAGCTGCACCAGTCCCTGCCACTCTGTAGGTGTGCCTGCTTTGTCATAGCATGGTGACCAGGGGGGAAGGTACCACGGCCTGTGGGAATGCTGTGATGGGAAGATGGAGAGAGGGGCTGGGGTGGGCTGGCTCCAGGACAGGGCAATGGCTTGGCACGGAGCAGGGTGAGCTGGGGTGACCTGAGCAGCAGCTTTGGCTTCCATGCTCAGCCCACTTTTCATCAAAATGCTCCACATGCCCTGCAAATGCCACTGTCCCATGGAAATGGCCTGGTGTGCTGCTTGCTCCCCCAAGAACCACTCCTGGCCAGCTGGCTGACACCTAAATGGGACAGTGGCACATTTTCAAAATGCACTATTATTACCAACACCTTTCTCTTGTAGGAGCCTCCAGAACACCAGGGAAAATGCTAATCATACTCCATCTAAGTGAAGTCTGCCTGTAAATTAAGACTAAGCACCATGGTAAGTGCTTGCTTTAGGTTAGTGATTTGTTTAAATGCATTCGTGCTCTTAGCCCATCTCTAAGGTTTCCCATAATAAATTAGTTAATAAAGAATGGACAGGTATCACCACAGGAAAGAAACCAATATTGCAAAATTTTGTTTTTCCAGGCTCTTATCCCTTAAAATCTGTGTTTTAAAAAAAATGTTAAGGAACATGTATTTTGATTTTTTAAAAAATTTCATTTTAAAACTATTGAATTGATTTTGCTCAAGTATAAGCAGCAGTAAAAAAAGAAAAAAACCACCCTTGACAAAATTTCAACAAGGAAAGATAGAAAGATGACTAAAAGAAACTAAATTTAACTTTTCCTGGTAATGACCTTAATTAATCAATAAGTTACTGACTTCTAATAAGAGGTTTCATTTATATGTACTCTTATTGCTCCCTATAAACTGATTGAAGGCAAATGCATAAGAAAAATGAAGTTACACTTTTTGTATGGAGGTTAAGAATAACAACACTTTGCAGTATTGGAGCAGTTAAAGTTGAGCTCATGTTTCCATGAAGTCAGTGGATTCTGCTGAAGTATCCTGTGTGGCAGGTTTTATTGCTCTGTTTTACACCTGGGGAAACTTGAAGTAGTGACATTAAATTGCTTGCTCAGGGCCGAAGAAATCTGTGACAAAACTAGGATCTGATCTTTGGAAACCCCAGTCTATCCACCTTTCAAAAACTACTTAGTAGTTCACTCTTTCTATAGATGCATTTATGCATATTTCTTTATCTATATATACTTACATAAATAATAAGTAAATATAAAGTAACATACCTCAAATAATTTTTACTCAAAGATCAGTTGAAAATGACATGGTTCAATTACTTTGTATTGAGAAACTGGTCACATGTAAATATGAAATCTCATTACTTAATTTCCCTTTTGTAATTGTTAAGAGGGGGGGAAAAAGCTCAAAATCCCTTACTGAGCTTCCAATTTGTGGGGAAAATATGCTACTCACTTCATAATAAGAAGTTAAGATGTCTGAGTGTCAAGAATATCAGTGGCCTTAGTGCAGCTATTATACCATAATGGAAAAACCCAGTAGATGCCTGGATCTCCCAGCATCCCTCTACTGGAGAGCTCTCAGGCAACCTGCTCCTCTTTCAGGTGCATTTAATATTTGCAGCAACAGCAAATTTGTCTGGGAGGCAAGTCCTCATCTGCCACTCACCAGGAACAGGCTGTATTAAATTTTTATATTTATTGACATTTCATTACCATAATTGACTGCAGTTGGTTCTCTAGTAGAAGGCACAGGGCTGCCTCCTAAGCAGGAGAATTGGTCCCTTGAGTAGGATTTGCAATTAAAAACAACACAGAATGGATTTTTTTTTTAATTGTGTAAATATGATGAGTTGAATTTTCAGCTTTAACTAGAGAATAGTAGGTGTGCAGAAGGCTTTTTTCAAGAGTGAGCAAAATTATGAGTCAGTGGAAAGACGACCCCCAAAGGTGTCAATCAGTTTATACAAAAGCAACTGTGCATGAAAAAGCCTCAGTTAATGTCTATTCTGAAAAGTGGTCACATTAAAGACTACAGTGTTCTGCTTACTTGGTCCTTTATGCAGAAATTGATACTAAAATGTGTATTAATTCTTTTACCTTCTAATTCATTATTAAAAGCCCTTTTAAAAGACAAAGATTAAACCAGCTTGGATTTTGTGCAAAACACTTAATTGCATACTGAAGTCTTAGCATTTACTTCATGTTGTACATTTTACTTCATATTGTATATTGATTTCATTTGGTAAAATCAAATCCATGACTAAAATTATTCTTGCACCCCAATTAATACTACTACATTTCACATTGATTTTGATATTGAAGATGTTGTCTGGCATTTTTGAAAACAGCAACTTTGTCAAAGTTTCCACTTAACCTAATTTGGAAGTAAAATGATGGGCTAAAGTTATGAGTGCACAAACAGAAGTGTGAATTCCTCCTGTACCCTGGGCTAAATGCTGTGGCTGATGGCCAAAAATAAAGGGAGCACCTGTGCTTTTTGTTTTGCAAATGGTGTTTTGTGGTATTTAATGATTTTGGAAGACAAATCCCTGGTTTTACTGGGCTCAGATAGTAATTTTTCTGGTGGAATCAGGTGGTGGCTTCTGGTATGAACTCTGCTCCATGTTCACAAAACAGTCTAACACTTAATCATGGAATTAAGTTCCTTTTTTCTTCTAAAATTAAGCAGTGTTTGATTTCTAGAATATGACTGTGGTATCATGGGGAAATATTGTGTGGAACTCCACCATCCCTTTCAATGCTTCAGAGAGCTTGAAATAGTCTCCAGAATATGATTGGAGTGATTTTACTTGTTGATGGCATTGCCAGGTACTGACTATCCCTGAATGCCATTCCTTTCAGCCAGATAGGAATTACACGTGTCAGGAGTAAAGCCTCTGCTTTGGCTCTGTTCAGGACCTGTATAATCTAGCAGACTAAGGCAGTTAAGTTAATAAAAGATTGATTTCATATTGAATTTAGTAAATACTGTGAGTTTGGGGTCCAAAGGCAGAGGCAGTGGGTGCAGCAAAGGGAGTGTCCTGCTCCTCCTGCTCTAAGGTGTGCAACCCTGGCTGCTGGGGGGCTGCTCCCCCATGCCCCCTCCTTGGCTGCAAACAGCACTGAGAGCCTAGGGTGGCCCACAGGGACCTGTTCTGGGGCTTTGAGCCCTGACCCTGCTGAAGTGGATGCTCTGTGTGTGGATGAGTTTCATCTCAGAAGCATGCATTCAGTTTATAGCAAACAAGTTCAGTTACTACTGCAACCTTTCCACTGTTTCCTGAAATACAGATTTCAGTGGAAATTGCATTGGTTATGAAATTAATTTTGAGCTTTTCATATAATTTTTTCATTAAAAACATCATTTCTGTTACATTTCTAAGCAAATAAACATGGAAAACACTTTGAAGAGGTACCTATATACAAAAATTGAGGAGGTTTCAGCATGGACAAAACCTGCAGATACGGTTGTATGTTTGGATGTATTAATTAAAATTGTGTTGACTTATGCAGCATAAGATGCTTGTCATTTTAACATGAGACACAATAATAGAAGATAATGAATTAAGTTGCCACTGTCTCTTTCCCCTAGGATGATGTTATGGTGCTTGATAATTAACTAGAATATGCAAATAGTAACACTCCAAAGTACTGCAGAGTACAATAGAATCAATTTTTTTACCAAAGTATTATAATGTACTTTTGTAGGTTTTTTTTATATAGAGATGAGATGAGATGAGATGAGATGAGATGAGATGA